>KK116535.1:604211-678927 GCA_000611955.2 Stegodyphus mimosarum | reverse complement strand
TATATGGCATTTCAGTCTATTTATTGAGTCCCTTTATCAACAACATTAATTGTATTTAAGACATAGAAATGTGATAATATCATAAGAAAGCAAATGTTCTTTTCTGACATGAATAGTACGATATAAGAGACGTAGTTTCCTTCGCTGCAAACAAAAGTCAGTCTAAGGTCGGGACTAGATGGAGATATTTACAGTCCGGATATAGAATTTCTGTCGCTTTTTATGTAACATCAATAGAAAAGCAGCCTTTTCATTGGATTAAGCCTCTTCACTATATAAATATAAAGCCTTTTTAAGCTTAGTTTACAGAGCGGCTTTCCATGAAGACCATCTCTTACCCAGTGTTGACTATAAATCTTATTTAGGAAAACTGGGCTATTTATATGTAGTGTAAGTAATTCTACGCTTGGATAGGATCTATTTACTCATTGTTCACGAATGCCAAAGTATGGATGCTTCAGACAGGAAAGATTTCTATATTCTTACCAAAACAAATTCTGATGTGGCTAGCACGTGACCTCGAATTCCATGTTTTAAATAGTAGCGAACTTTAAGTAAGTATCACCTTCGGTTGATCATTCGTAAACAAAATCTGATTTGTTGTTCCAATAAATTGAAAGATCTCTAATATGAAATTTTGAATCTTATTTTATTAAATATAATTGGACATGGTTAAAAAATGTATACCAATAAAATATAATATTTCCTCTATTATTCTTTAATTAAAAACCGTACTTTATTCTTCAGCTGAATAACATGCAATTCAATAGTTTTTTAAGTAAAGAAAATTAATGTTTAGAATATATTAAAAAAATACTTTGAAACGAGTACTATACTATATTTTTTTGAAGTTATTATTATAGTATCAACAAATCTAAATTCATATTGATCTGCATGTATATCTCTGCGATATTTAGTCATCAGTTAATAATGCTCGTTGGTTTAATTACATTTGGATAGTGAATACCCTTCATTCCGGTATCAATAAAGGCCCGTCTACACTAGAAGATATATTTCCTTGTGTAGACGGCGAGACGTATCTCCGAAAAAGCATCTCTGACGTTTGCATCGCTAATACCAGTCCGTCTACACAGGAAAACATAGCGCCAGTGTGTCAGATAATTGTCTACAACGCGTGCGCCAGAAGACGTGAGAATTAACCAAGATTGGATATATTGTCGCCTGTAACATACTAGGCAACAGCCAATGTAATTGGGTATGGAAATCATCTATCCGAAAAGCAATGACGTCTGCTGAATCAACGTTAACTTTACTGAATAAAATATGCCGCAAATTGTTCGGATTTTTTGTTGTTATTTTAACAAATTTAATTTAAGTTGCGATCTTACTTCCGATCATAATTTCCAATTGATTTCTACATAAACAGAATATATGTTTTCATAATTTTGTTCACCTTGATACAAGTGATTTGTAATTGCAAGCTACAGAGGGATATATTTTTATCTCATTTATTAGCGCTAAAACACCTAAACTTTTTAAGGGTATAAATAAGGTTTTATGTTTTGAAACGTCTGACAAACAACAAAAGCTTAATTTATCGTCTGTTTGTATTTCATTATATTTCCGATTTTCCATTGCTAACGATTTTTTAACGGTTTACCTCGCAATAGCGTCGCTCGGCGCGTTTACTGCGGTGTCGAATTTTGTGTAAACTAGCAGGGACTAAACTGGGAATTCAAATCCTGGGAAATTAAAAACTTAACTGGGAAAAAAAACTGGAAATTCAAATCCAGTTGAGCTGTCCTCTGATTTTCCCGATAAAATAACTGTTTTATTGCTTCTGTAAATCAGAATTCAAATAATATAAAAGTCATGTAACACATAATAATTTTGCGCTATTTTATTATTATACATAAATATTGTGTTTATATCAATTAATTAAATTTTATATAATTTGTATTAATTTTATAAATAAAATTATTGAGATTTTTATATTAAAATGATAAAACGTCATATTCCTCTTGCTTAAAAAGCACGCTTTGTAATAAATCTAATTATCAGCAATATATAATACATTTTATGCTACATATGAAGTCATCGATTTATTTTCTTTTTTTATCTAAATGAATGATTAAATATATATATGAGCATTACGTATCACAACTGCTTTTCTTTCACGTTTAATTATGTTTTATTACTTTGTAGAGATTTATATTTATTTTAAATAACCAGTTAAATTTAATTTTAAGTTACTTTCCTATAAGCCTTCATTCCCCTAATTGTCAGTGCCAGAATATTTAACTTTGGTAGCGCGCGTAAGGAATGCAAATTCTACCAGTGGGAGAAAGAGTTTAAATATCGATGTTTCCTTCATTCCCCTAATTGTCAGTGCCAGAATGTTTAAATCTGGTAGCGCGCGTGAGGAACGCAAATTCTACCAGTGGGAAAAAAAGTTTAAATATTGATGTTCTAGTAGGGAAAGTTAGAGAGAATCTGGCAAATCTCTGTGCGTGGTTGTAACGCAAGCTTCGGCGTAGCATTTATTGCTGGTTAGACGTGGCTTTACAGCTATTACCTTGCTGCCAGTAGACTCATCTACGCGCTGTAGGATACAGGATTGCATGAGCCCTGTAGTATAATTCCAGTACTTGTTAATATCTTGAATTCTTGAGTTTTGATTCAACTGTTTCAGTTACCGCCCAGGCAGAGGCGTAGTATGTTAGAGTCAAGCTGACCCATTCCAAATAATTTAAAGAGTTTAATAAAGGGAAGTTTTAACCCTTCTTCGGTGCAATCACTACTTCTCCAGATTCTACACAACAGATAGACAGTAGAACGTTACAACGTTTTATTCACAATTTTTATTTATTTTTCGTACTTTTTGTTTTTATTGGTTACTTTTGCCTACTATTAAGCCTCCGGTTTGTTATTACTAGCATTGTCACTACACCTTCTTTTAAAAATTGAGCTCTGAAAAATGAAGGTCCTCAAAATTTTGTAAAATTATTATTTGTTGTGAAACCAATGAAGCTTTCCTAATGGATAGAAAACATGCCATCTGCTTTAACTGCTTTAGTAGCTCAGAGCAACTTATATGCAAAATCGCGCTGTGAAGACGAAATGATCTCAGGCGACATGCCTTCGTGTAAGACCCTACTGTATCGCTGGACAAATTTGTTTCTTCTGCAGACGAACGTTAGGAACTAAAGTTTTCGAATTTGCTGTTTGCCGGTTTGCCTCGCATCATCTATAATGCAACAGAATAACAAGTATATCTTTCGGTAATATGTCAGCATTGCAAGAGTTTTCAAGCTCTGCAAATTAAATGCTCTTATAAAAATCGTTCTCTTCTATGGCTTGACATAAAGAAATATCATGTCTAGATACAATAGAAAAAGCCTTAACGTGTGCCGCATTATTTTAGATCAAATTCTTAATATACTGATGGTACATTTTTCTGCGAAAGTGTTAAGATTTCCAAGTAAAGTCCCACCTTCGATTATTCATATATAGTCAAAATGCAAGATTTTTTTTCAATAAATATTGAACGTGCATCGTACACGCATCTACGATTTGAAATACCAAATTTAAGGAGCTTTCGATAATATAGTACCCCATTTTCTCAAAAACACCTGCCCAGAATTTCAAATAAAATATCCCTTCTGGTTTAGCAATTTTAGCGAAATCTAATACGTTGCTACCATTGATATAAAAGCCTTAAATAATAGAATAAAAAGTTTTGGATTTCATATTAATGTAGTTTTTTATAAATACCTGCTATGGGCTTTAAGTAAAGCATCACCGATTGTCCAGTTCTACCTAAAATCTAATCAACTCTTTATATGAACGCAGAAAGCTTAAATACGGAAAATAAAAATGTTTGAAAGTTTTATATAAGAGTTATCATAGACGAAAAAGTCGTCACGCTCATACACACAGATATCATTGTAAAAACAGTAAAAAAACGGGCTGTGTGATCCTAATTCATGCATATTCAATGAAAACTCACTATCGAGGTTTTGTGTCGTAAATATTACCTCCCTATATGTATGTATAAGTTAGCGAGAGGTAAAAGGCTATACTAGTCTAAAATAACTTTTACTCTGTGATAACGAAGTCTTCATTTTTAAACTCCATTTAATCACATATATGTGATTACTTTTTATCAAATTAAAAATAATGATGCAGGTTAAAAGAGGTTAACTAAGTTAAAATAAAATGTCGAAATTTCAAATAAAATCGCTGTATGCATACCTAAATTCTTACTGCGGATAGACATTTTAAAATATTCTGAATTACTTTTTATTTGCTCACGCGTTTCAGTTTTAAATGTCTTACATAAAGTAATAAAAGAAGAATAAATTTATATGTCTTCCTTACCTTCCCAATAAGTTCACCGACCATTCCGTTCCATCCAACTGGTGAGTTAGGATCAAGACCACCATAGTTAGAATCATTAACAAGCTTCAATACATAACTGAACTTCAAATATTCAGCTATTAAATCTGCAAGATCTTTACAATAACCTTCGAAACTTTCATTTCCTTCTAAAATAACACCTGGTTCACTTTTTTTCTTCATCAAATACGGTTCCTCCTGTGAAAGATTTATTGGTAGTAGTTTTAATTATGTCTCTTTATTTCAAACAATAATTTTTATAAATATTTAAAAGCCGTATAATTTAAAAGCAGCTCTAACTGCCTGATATTTTGTTGTTGGATAAATTCTTTAAACTAAGAAAGTTTCCAAGTAATGACAGACAAATATACATATATAGCATTATTTGCCTTCGCAAAATAATTATGTTAATGTTACGCTTAAGACAAAAATGTATAAAACATACTTACTAATATGCTGGTAACTATGTACGTTTTGTTTTCAAAAATAACTTGAGATTCTGGAACTCTTTTACGAACAGGAGGTATCATGGTCAGATTATTTCTGTCAGACCATTCAGCAATCTGTTAATGAGAGGACAGAAAATCAAAATCTGTTGATATAAAGACACATCCATAGATATAAAGATAGAAATTAATGAACTGACTGTTTAACCACGCAAAAATTAATTGCTCCGTAAGACATTTGTGACTCATATTTACTGTTGAGGAGTGGTTATTGATGACTGAATGTTAAGACACCGAGGATGAATGCAAAACCTCGCAATTCGTAGTCTTCTGCAAAAGACTTCATGTTGTTCTTCAAAAGTAGTTAGTTGCGTTTTGATGAGCTTATAAAGTGAGTTTTTGTAAAGAGCCGGAAAAATGTGCTAGAATAAAAATTTCATATTTATTCGACAGAGGTTCTCGAGACGAAGAGACTGCTATAAAGATAGGATAATTATTTTTTGAAAGGCATACAATTTTAAAGGTTGTAACTATTTGGATATTGATTTTCAACAATAACAGATAAGTAATCTACGTACTTTTGTCATATATTTATCTTTCAAACCCAACTTAATCAATACTCAGAATTTTATTGTTTATTGTGTATGCACATCTAAAGCCTGTCAAGTTTTCCTGTGTTTCAATTACCCTGTATCTCAACGTTATTTTATTTATAATAGCATATTAATTTAACATTTTAAAACAATTCAAATATATCTAACTGAAATAAAATATTAGCAGGATTAAACTGGCTTTAAACAAGTGTTAAATAATATTTTAATAATATTGCATAAGCAGATTTGAAATAATTTGTTTGTTTACAGTTCCCTATGTTTATATTTAGCTGCATGTTAGCTTAACACCGTTACTGATAGCTTAGTATTTAATTCTTGTGCATTAATTTTTTTGTGCTTACATATTTCGCATATAACATTTACAACTCGTTTTAATTATATGTTTATCAATTGACTGTACTAATCCACTTTAATACTCTGATTGCTTAATTTGGTGATACTTTACACTGATTAACCTGATAATTATTTAAAATTGTCTTCCAATAACAAAACTACTACTTTTTACCTCTAATTATTATCGCAACTGTACACTCAACTGTATCACATTGTGCATTTATACATCTATTGACTCTGGCATTAATTTTGATGTTGTGATATTTTAATTAGTATATCCGTCAACCTATTTCCTCTGATCTTGACTCTATCACTTTTCTGTAATGTAATACTACTGTTATATACTAACTCCACGATAACCTAGATTTGGAGCCTATTTTTATCATCATTTCTAAATTTTATATATAATATATTATGCCTGATGTTTCTTCGACTTCGAAACTAGCATCCAATTCTACATCGAACCATAACTTTACACGCCTTAAGTTCAATTCAATCAAATTTATTTTCTAATGCAACTTTAGGTTTAATCCAAGCAACTTTACCTGACAAGGCTATTCCAAGAAGATTAGATCTATTAAATAACTATAATGGTAAAATTCTTTGCCTTCTTATTAAACGAAACGCCACAATATAAAGTAAACATTAACACCTACAAGACGTTTTTCAACAATATCTGGAATCTTTTCGTTGAAGAAGACCTTTATAGAGTTTCGTCTTCTTTGGTAGCATAAATTAGATGAGAACTCTAAAGGTGTAAGTGATTTTTCAATATGTCTTGGAATTATGACAGAAACGTACGAAGGATGTAAAGGACCCTTTCGTTTAACTCAGATAAAAGTTTGACAGAAACAGGCAGCATTTATGATTAAAAAAAAAGAATTCTAAATTATGACAAAGTAAACCAAAAGGCTAAAAGATACAAAACGCAATAGCCAAGAAATTTTATGAAAAAGAGAAGTCATTCAAAAATCCTGTTGTAATTAAATTTAACACCTATGACTACAATAATCTTGAAAACATTAATAGACCTCTTGTAGGTCTCAATACTTGGATCATGCAACTCCTGAGGGAATTAAGTTTATTGATGTACATAGTTTTCTCGTTTCTGTTAAAGCATATTATTATTCTTCATCTGCATCTGCATATTGTGTTAAATATTTGTTTGCATGCTACACTATTATTTGTACGGTATTGTATAATCTGTGTAAGTCTTCCTCTCTAACGGATTCAGAGTACCATCTTAATTTACGTCTTACCTTGTAGAGACATTAGGTATTTTTTGAAAGCAGGAGAGATGAAAAATGAGCAGTGTCTCGCAGGGACTCGAACCACAGACCTCTCGAATACGCGCCGAGCATGCTGACCAGTACACCACGAAGGCATGCGAAAAACGCGGAAGAAATACCTTATAACCTGTCTAACACCTTTATTTCAGCAAGTCTACGTCACCTGCTTGACTGCTGCAGGCCTACGTTTCACGAAAAAACACCTAACACCACTTCAAAATTCCATTTATATGTATATAGAGGGAGTTTGAGGGAGTAAGTTAAATTAAATCTTACTATTTACTTGCCTTTCTTGTATTATTTTTATAGATTGTATTTATTTTATATTATTATTATTATATTTCAATTTTTATAATGTTTAGATAGTTTATTTTTGCATAATTCGTCTAGGCTAAGTACCATAACAAGCAATGGTTTCTAAATTACTTTGCATGTATACTCTTAATTACATTGGTAGTGTACTTTTAATTAATAATTTGTTTCATAAGTGCATTTGCTCGCTAAATTTCTCGAAGTTCTATTGGAGTTAAAGCTCTCATTTGGGCAGTTCTCTTATTTTGATTTTGCTTTTGGTTTTGTATAATTCATTGCCCATGCTTATTTGGCTGACGAAACACGAATTGAGTAATTGAAGAGTTAGATTTGCGGGCAACTTCCCCTTGAAAAGATCTGTCTCCTGCCTGCTTAACAATCATTCACTTTATGCAGTTTAATTTAGTCTTAAATATTCTTTAAAAATGTTTTAGATTAATTTATGGATTTTTAAATATTTTTTTCATGTGTTTGGATGCTTGCAATTGATTTACGTATGCTTTATGAATTTAAATGATATTACAAGTTAGTTCGAAGAAATATAATCTTTATTTGTTTACAATTAAATTTCCAAAATTTAAATCAGCTTTATATGAATGAGATAATGTTTTTGTATCTGTTATAAATATATATAAGATTGAATTAATTAATTAAAATTTACTGTAATCTAAATAAATTTCCTAATACTTGCCCAATAGATGCAAAGTAATATAATAATAATTTATTAAGGAAGTAATAATGATATATTATCTCCCAGTATAAAGTTAATAGAAGTATCTGAACGAAGTAATCTAGAAACATTGAAAAGTTAATCCCGAAAAATTTTTTAAAAAGAAAGAAAATTAAATTTGAATCTTGAAAAATATATATGGAAACTTTGTAATTGATAATTAATTAATTAATCATGAAAAATATTCAATAAGTTAATTCTTGTCATTGATCGGAAATTAGTTGACTTTTCAGGGGGGGAACAAACCAACCTCCGTTCAATTAACAATAATTAATAAATGCGAAGGTGTTTCATATTTTACTCAATAAAAAATTATGAAGCGAGACGTAAAAGGCGAAACACCTTCGTATTTATTAATTATTTTAATTGAACGGGGGTTGGTTTGTTCCCCTTGAAAAGTCAGCCAATTTCCGATCAATAACGAAATTTACTTAACTTATTTAATATTTTCATGACTGATTACTTAATTATCAATTGCAAAGTTTCCGTATCTATTTTTCAAGATTAAATTCAAGTTCCTTTCTTTTTTAAAAAATGATTTTGGGATTCAATTTTCAATGTTTCTAGATTACTTCGTTCAGATACTTCTACTAAATTTATATTGGGAGATAATATACTCATTATTACTTAGTTAATAAATTATTATATATATATGTAACTTAAAAGTTTTTTTTAATTTAAAAATTAAAAAAGAATATTATTATACAATTTGAGGCTATTTAAGAAATTTTATTCGCAATGTTATTAACTATTCTACGTGGACTAAGGCTTTTAACCCAGGTACCCGGGTGTACTGACACCGTTCCACTGGCTCAACAGACACAAAACACGCAAGTTGGCTTAGACCTAATATCGGCTTGATAAGCCTAATGGCTAAAATAACGCAACGTCGCAGATATCAAGAGAATCAATTAGCGAAGGTGGTCTTCATCAGGCAGAACACGCTCTGTTTCTATTCTCTAAAACATTTCTTTGAATACTATATCCTATTCTACTTCATTTAAACACATGCGAAATATAAATTTGCATTCTAGCAGGAAAATAGAAAGCGAGAAAGACAACAAAGGGAATTAGAATAAAATAGCTGGTTACTAAAACTAAAAAAAAATCCTTACAAATTCATGAAGCAAATCACTCAGATAAACTAGAAAAAGTTTCTGAAATAATTGAAAACTTGCACAAGAAGCATTACAGAACGAGAACTGATTATATCTGTTCAAGGAGCTAAGATACAACAGATTCAAGAGCAATTGGCATTACTCTCTGAAAACACTCAAGCTGCATCATTCCCCAACTGCACTGCAATCGGAAGTTTAAGCAATTTCAGATTATTCTGATTTTATCGAAGTTAACGCAAAAAAAGGTTACCTTTGTCGGTCCATAAACCTGTTACAGACGTACCAGTTCGTAAGCCTCTTTCAGACATTGCGTACAGGTTCTGTCAGTCAACGGTGACCACACGGTATTCAAGCTCATCCAAATTTTGAGTTCAATCTTAGGTAATTGAGAGATAATTTGGAACAAGCTCATCCCTCCAGATGCAAAGGTTTATTAATAAGCTACAAAAATGTAATCGATCTGCTCTTTCTAAAGAGAACTATAGAAGAAATGAGCTCGCGTAAAAACATTTTAGCAATAGGGGGACCCAAACCTAGAAGAAACGGGTTTAAGAGATTTGGGGGCATCACTTTCAGCAGTTGCGGAAGACCTTATTACAACCTTTTAACGTTTATTATCAGGTAATCAACTCACAGTTAAAGCAAGTTTAGGGATAAAGAGGATAGGGAGTTAAAAATTAACTATTTAGATGACATTTTGCCCACAGCCTACGTCGCTATTCCAGCCGAAGGCAATATTTTAACAGGCTTCAATAACAGATTCTTCCGTCAATATGTCTCTCTAATCAGATGCTCATAGTTAGGACACTCGAGAAGAGTCTGCGAATTCCTAACAGTTTGCTTTATTTGTTCAGATTCACATTACCATGAGCAGTGCACTACTAAAGAAAAAAAAATTAACCAACCGCATTCGCAGGAAACTGCGGACAAAACGTAGCTTTCAGTCGACTACGGAGTTCACGGCGTATCAGCCCAATTCAGCTCGAAAAGCTATTTCACAAATTCAGGAGTGTCGGAGTTAAGAAATCAATCAAAAATTTTGTAAAAGAACCTTTCACTTCTTCACATAAATCTAGGCAAATAAAGAGCAACAACAACCTGGCAACAATCATTAATAGTAAAAATATTTCTATATCTTATCTACAAGAATACTATTCATGCCAAATTACACTATCTAGATTTACAACTGACGATCAGCAATTCTTTTCGGAAATTTCCTTTGCAGCTTTAGTTTACGCTTTCTTCTTTAGGCCGCTTTTAATAAATTGCTCAAAATATATTAATGAAATTTTAACTAGAAAGAGTTGAAAAATCATTACTTATCTTCGCAACCTTCCTTAATATCTTTAAATATCATGTTAAATGAATAGGATCAACATTTGCATATTTTTCAGTTGAATATTTTTCAGTCATCCACAAAGCACCTCATTCTATGTGATTTCAGTTCAACGAGTTTTCTTTGAGGGGCGAAGGAAGAAGACGGAAACGGGTTACTTATGCAAGAATTCATAGCTTCCCACAATATTCTACTAGTGATAATAGTTTTAGACTTCTATATCAAAGTATAAAATTTCACAAAATAAGGCACAGGAGCTTTTAAACCTGTCCCAGCTCTGGAGAAGTGTTCTTTAGATATAATACGTAACTATTTTATTGCATCTGCAATGTAGTTTTTCCATTTAGTGCAGAATCAATTACACCTTAATGAGTTAAGTGAAGAACGATCCATACATTTACATGTGATACTTGCAGAGATATGCATATCTTATAGCTTTATAATATCAGTAGCAAATTTAACACCGATTGTAGTAGGATCAGTAGCAAATTTTAATATACCATAAAACCTCTAATCTCGAAAATTAGCAACCTTTTCGTACTTGCTCTCTAAATATGGAAAGAAATTACCAAATTTCAATAGGGAATAGATAAAAAACACCAACACATTATTTCTTGAATATTTAGATGAGAATGAGATTTACATGTAAAGATGCATAACTTCTCGTATTTAAGTGATACACATTGTGCTAGCAAGCCGGCATCTATCATCAAACTATCGCTTCAAGAATCGTCATCGTTTCGTCCAAGCCCTTGGTGGCAGTTGTTGGACCGGTTTCTGCCCTCTTCGCTACTGGGAGTTCAAGGGTGAAGGACGGGTTTCGACCTATCTCTTCACCTACCACCTCGTTTCATGATGCACGTTTAACTCTCCTGCAAAGTCCGATGATATGGTTCCTGATTTATAGAAAGCCACCTGTAGTTTTTTTTTATTGAATATATTCATTCTATATGCAGTTTCTGAAAATTCGTCCTGGATTGAATGATGTTTTTTAAGCAAGAATCATGAACGACCTCATTGTGCAATATAAGGCTCATCCATTGTCTATCGCCACGTGGTGCACTGCTCCAAATGAATTCACTGGTAGAAGCTTCAAAATCAGAAGAAATTTCAAGACAAGTTTATTGCTGCTCTACATATATTTTCGATTCCAGGTTTTTCGTGATTTATAGAAAGTGATGCAAATAGATTGTGCTAGTGCAAATAGTGTATCGTTAAACGAATGGACGTTCTGCATTTATAGTAGGACTATAGTTATGATCTGATTATTTAATTTTCTTGTTTTATTTGTGTGAGCTCAGCAGTAAAATTTTTGATAGGAAAAATAAATAGAGTGAATTGTAGATGATTAACTTGTATTTTCTTCTTCAACTATCACAACGTCTGGGGTAAGTACATTATTTTGCTATCCTCTGTAGGTCACATATTTTATCCCTATCATTCGTGTTATTGCGGAAACAACGTGATGTACTCTTAATCACATATTATAATCCTATACTGGGTAGTTGGATTTCTTCATCCTTATTCGCGGTTCATTGTTGATAAAATTAATATTCAAAATTTTGGTTATCACTAATACACCAGAATAATTATAATTAATATTTCTCATAACCTACAGAAATTAACACAATTTTCATTGCATAAGAAATTAAAATATATAAGTATTTTTACTGCATATAAATATTTTCATTACATATGGTGCCGTGACAAAAGAAATAACTTAAAATTATTTAGTTCAGGTTGAGAATTCAAATAAAATGTGTGACCTATAATATATTTGCTACACATGTGATTTATATTGTTGAAGATTTATGATAAATGATGGGTAATATGCCATGAAATAGTAATTCTATTTTGGATAATTCAAAAATTCACTCTCAAATGTATTGTTATACATATGTGAATATTTAAAGAAAGTATTAAGATATTTGAATCAAAAGCTGATTTCAGTAATTTCATTGGATTGTGATATGTATTGATAAAATAATGTTCAGAATTATTAGAATTCAGAAGTGTTAAAGATCAATGTACTTATATTGCATCACTAATTTGATATATGCATGATTAAAGTTGTAGGAGATCCTAATTAATTACTAAATTAAAAAAAATTACTTTTACTTTGCTATCTACTCTTATATGCATGTCTGGTAAATGTATATGTAAATTATCAGATAGAGTGCTCAGTGTTTGTGAAAAATAATGTAGATCTCAATATGATTAAAATGGAAATAGCAGATTGTAAGGTAATGCAACATAAGTAACTATATTTCTTCATCCATGTCAAAGCTTCAAGGTAGATCTAACACTGGTATGGCAACTTCCCTTGCTTCTGCTTTGCCCACATTTAGTGGCAACTTATCTGATAATGTAAATTTCTTTCTTGAACAAATAAATAGTGTTGCTAAATTAGAAAAATGGTCAGATGAAAAGAAAATAATCATTCTGAAAATAAACTGTAGGGATAAAGCTCTAGATTTCCTAATTAATGATCCAAGAGCAGCTAAGGAAAATAAATTTGAAAATTTAGAAAAAATTATTAAAGAATAAATTTGCACGAGTTGAATCCTTTCAGGACATTCAACAGCAATTCTCAAAAGTGTAACCAATCTGTCAGGGAATTAGCTGACGAGATTACTACAACAGCGACAAAATACATAAATGAAGATTCGGTTGAGGATTCTAGTTTACATAAATTAAAAGGGAAAATGAAGCTCACTAAATTTCTTGAGGCCCTCAGAACAGACATTAGGATTGAAATTAAGAAATTAGGTCCGTCTTCCTTTGATAAGGCTGTAGAATTGGCAAGAAATATAGAAAATGCATTGAATGATGAGAAAACATATTTGAACAGTATAAATGTTGAGCAAAATTTAGAGATTAATAATCTTCTCAAAGAAAGACTTGAACAGAATAAAGTTATTCAGGAGTTAACAGATAAAGTAAATCAACTTTCTCAAAATAAGCCTGTAAACACATCTTATACAAGAATAAATCACAATGCTTCTACTTCTCAAAATTCTAGCAACTTTAATAGTGTATCTTGTCATATATGTAGCAAATTATTCAAAAGAGTTGATCCAAGGTTCAATTTGATTAATAAAGAACATTTATTTCATCGAGCTTGTTTTTCTTGTTCACTAAGTTAGAAAAAAAATAAATAGAAGACATACACACATTTGTCAGTGTTAGGAATTTAGTGGATTTATTTCCAACAAAAAAATTTTTTTTGAGATTTCATGATTAGTTTGGGTGTCGGTTGGCCACCTTCACTCATACGTTTGGTTGGCTGCAGGCTGGTCCGGGTTGACTAATGTCATGGAATTTACAAAAAAAAAGTGTGCAGTACACTTAGTGATCATTACAAGTAACGAGCTAGACATGAAAATTGTGCTACTAAAACAAGTTTGAGTATTAAAAATATATATATATAGAACAATAATAAAAAGAGGAAGAAGAAAATTAATGTGTTCAAGAAAATGAAATTGTAGAGTAATTGGTCTAGATGAATTTAGTAAGATTCAAGGGCAAATTGATGTTATTCAGAAGAATTTATAGAATCTGTATAATTAGAAACTTGTCACAAAAAATGATCATTAATGCAGAGTTGTGTTTAACAGTGAAAATGTATGAAATGTAAAAATAGGTATTAGCTTACAATTTCCATTTACAAAGAGAAAATTGTAATTTGACTACAGATTATAATGAAAGTGTATGCTGTAACTATATGAGTAACTTGTATGATATGTATTAGTTATTAATTTTTGATTGTACTTCATATGTGTAGCACTTATCCCAGACAGTGAAATTATGATAAAAAAATTTTTGACTATATTTCATTTGATTTAACTATTATACCAGATCATACTTGTAATGAGTGTTATGCGTCAGTAAAATTTATCGTGCAATGAACTGTGTTTCGGTGAAATTTATCATGCAGTGTTCAGCGTCAGTGAAGATCATGCGGTGATCTATGCTTTTTCTTTGGCCGGAGGGAATGTGCTAGCAAGCCGGCATCTATCATCAAACTATCGCTTCAAGAATCGTCATCGTTTCATCCAAGCCCTTGGTGACAGTTGTTAGACCGGTTTCTGCCCTCTTCGCTGCTGGGAGTTCAAGGGTGAAGGACGGGTTTCGACCTGTCTCTTCACCTACCACCTCGTTTCATGATGCACGTTTAACTCTCCTGGAAAGTCCGATGATATGGTTCCTGATTTATAGAAAGCCACCTGTAGTTTTTTTTTATTGAATATATTCATTCTATATGCAGTTTCTGAAAATTCATCCTGGATCGAATGATGTTTTTTAAGCAGGAATCATGAACGATCTCATTGTGCAATATAAGGCTCATCCATTGTCTATCGCCACGTGGTCCACTGCTCCAAATTAATTCACTGGTAGAAGCTTCAAAATCAGAAGAAATTTCAAGACAAGTTTATTGCTGCTCTACATATATTTTCGATTCCAGGTTTTTCGTGATTTATAGAAAGCGATGCAAATAGATTGTGCTCTCCAAGTGTATCGTTAAACGAATGGACGTTCTGCATTTATAGTAGGACTATAGTTATGATCTGATTATTTAATTTTCTTGTTTTATTTGTGTGAGCTTAGCAGTAAAATTTTTGATAGGAAAAATAAATAGAGTGAATTGTAGATGATTAACTTGTATTTTCTATAAGTATTGCCCTATAAATGTATAATCTTGTATTTGCCCTATAAATCACTAATTTCTCTTATTTAATTTTATTTAACTAGCAAACTATTCGTCTGGTTGTTAAGTTTCTTCTCAACTCAGACAGTGATTTACTAACTGTCACTCCAAATACATAAGAGTAGTACCTTATAAGGTATTTCTCCCGCCTTCTTCGCATGCCTTCGTGGTGTAGTGGTCAGCACGCGTATTCCAGACTTCAGTGGTTCGATTCCCAGCGACGGCATTGTTTTCATGTCTCCTGCTTCGAAATAACCTAATGTCCCTACACTGGCACCCGAACTAAAAGATGGTGATGATGATTCTCCACCACCACGATTTGGCGATTGGGGCCCCTAATCCCCAGTCGCCCTTTAAAAGGGGGAGTATATAAGGTATTTCCTCCGCCTTTTTAGCACGCCTTCGTGGTGTAGCGGTCAGCACATTCAGCGCGTATTCAAGAGGTCCGTGGTTCGAGTCCCGGCGAGGGCTTTGCTCATTTTTCATCTCTGCTGCTTTAAAAAATACCTAATGTCTCCACAGCCTTTTAACCGAATTAAACGATAAAAGAATTAAAATTAAATAATTATTTATAAACAATGTAGCTGGGATCATTTTAGTTCTGTTTTCCTAATTTTATTTAAAAGTCTTTTACCGTGACATTTGCCTGCCTACCTGCGATGCATTTCCAGTTTTACAACAATGCGTCAATTTTTAAAACAAATTGTGCTATCATCATATGATAAGACCCACTGCTCAGACAGGCCATGAGTTATCAATCGAAACAAGTAGAAAACAGAAGTATCAAAAGTATCAATGTCTATTGAGTTACAGCGGCAGGGGGAAAACGTCTGATTTGAGTGTTTCCCAGTAGGTTTTGACCGGCGCCGTTACATGTGGATGAGCGTTTTCATGCAGAAGAATAATTTTGTCATGTCTGGAGTAGGAGTTGGAGCATTTTTCTTTGAGTGCTCGGTTCAGTCTCATCACTTGTATTCGATAGAGAGCCCCAGTAATGGCTACGTTCGATCTGAGCAACACATAATATATGACACCAAGCTGATCTCATTATATACACAACATGACCTTTCCATGTATATTCGCCTTGGCTGTCGATGCTGAAGCATAGCCACATGGTCCCCATGATTTCTTCTACTGGTTATCTAGTGTGTCCAATTTTTCATCACCAGTGACTATACGATGCAAAAAAAAAATTTTTCGTTTATGCCTGGCAAGCAGCATTTCATGTGTAAAATTGTCAGCGTTCAATGTTATTGGCTTCAGTTCACATGGAATCCAATTTCTTTCCTTTTGAATCATTCCCAATGATTTTAAACAATATGAAATTGCTTTTTGAGTAACTCCTAATGTAAGTACAAGTTTCACTTGCGTTTAACCCTAATCTGCATCAAATAATGCTTCCCATTACGCGTCTTCTTACACTTTTCCACCCTCACTGCGTTCTTTATTTTCGACGTCAATTCACCTCTCTTAAACCTTCCAAACCTCTCACGACAACTTATCTAGCTTAAGGCAGCCTCACCATATACTTCTACAAGCAATCGATAGCATCAGCATCAGATTTCTTCAAATTAAAGAAGTAAATCAAAAGTTCTTGCAAATGACGCTCATTCGGCTAAAACTCGAAATTTTCGGATGGAACAAAATATATGATGCTAATAAAAAATCGTTACTATTTCAAAGTTATGATGTTAGCATATGTCCAAACTTAAGATATCACTTTTTACATCAGGCAATTTTAACATTAACTTATTGGTGGCGCTATTTTGTCAAACGGCAGAGGCTTATTTGTACTCCCAAAATAACAAGAAGTAATACGTATATTAAAATCTGTGTGCCAATTTTTCTATAAAAATATATAGCACCTGTATCTTTTTTCAAATTTTCTCCGTAAAATCGATCATTGTTTTTCTTTCTAAAATATGTTATTATTCTGTAAGAATGTTTTCTTGTTGAGAGCAATGAATTCAAAAAACTGCTATGGCTATTATTTGGAAAAGAATTTATCATTTCATCAAAGACAGAACACTAAAATAGAATGAAGGTAGTTCACAGGAAACGTGATCTGGTTTCATATCCTGTTTATTGATACAGCACTAAGGGTTCGTTTTTAATGTTAGACCCTGATACACAATGTGAATATTAATCATTTTTAGGTCATATGTAATGAGGTTTTAATTTGTTTAAATGTCATAAAATGTCGATTTCGCCTCAAGCTAACTTTCATGATTATTCCGTTAAAAATGTGGTACACCATTTTACTTGAGATTAACTGCGAAGTAAATTATCATGTCAAAATGTACCAATTTAAACATATAATCTAAATATAGCACAGAGAAAAAATACTGAAACATAAACACATTTGAATGGTGTTTTTAAAAGAAAAACTGTATCCTTTGCACAATGTACCGGAAACTTTATCCTCAGGAAACGACAAAATTGAGTGAAACATACAAAAATATGTTTATCAATGCTTAACAAGAAAAAAGTTTCAGTGTTTGTACGAAGAAACGCGTGAATAAAAGCGTAAAGAAGCAAATCAGCAAATACCTCAAGAACAAATGTCAGGAAAATTGATTCTTCTATTTTCTTTGAATCTTTTAAAACAAACAAACAAAAAGAGTACTCAAGTGTACTTATGGTTAAATATTGTTATTTAATGCGTCATTAAGTAACTCTGCATACAGTAATTGATAAAGAAATTCCCCAATTGTATAAAATAAGTTTACTGCAAATTTAAAGAAAGAAAAGTTATATTAAAATGAGGAAGAGTTATTTCTAATAAACATTACATACTTTTTTCAACATAGCCACTATTTACTGCTATACATTTTTCGTTCTGTTCATGAAAAACGTTTTGTGTCTTATTTTAGAGTTACTTGTGCACAAAGTCATCAGATTCAACATCATATGAAGATTTCTGAATTTTGAACAAATCGTTCTATTCGCAGAAGAACCAAACATCAGACACAGCCAAATCTAGGATGTAAGGAGGATGTGGAATAAGTTCCAATTTAAAGTCTATCATTATTTTCTTCGTTTCTGACTGCGATGTGACCTAGCAATATCATGACAGAAAAACAGTCATCTTTTCAAGCCTGATTTTGATGATGCTGTTCCTGACTGCTTGTAAAATATCATAGTGATTTTTTTATTTCCAATGACTAGGCAAAAAGTTACAAAGAACTAAAATCTTACAAACAAAGGATTACAAAAAACAGAACAAAGAACAAAAAGACCGAAGTCATTGCCTAAAGAACAGTCTTCCCTACCAGTATCTCGACTCTTCTGTAAGACCACGAAGAGCTCCACATCAAAGCAGGTGGTCCCTGTCCATTTCTTCTCCAGAATTACAAAGTGGGCAAATAGGATCGCTTGAAATGACTATACGGTTCAGGTGGGCGGCAAGGCAGTCATGTCCTGTAGAGAGACGGAAAGTCGCAACTGCATTGCGTCTTGGACTATCAGGAATAAAGGAAGGACTTGTCATTTTCCAACTTTTAAACCCTGTACGAATGTGGAGATCTCGTAAGATATTAGATTTAAATAAAAGTTTTAAAAACAGTTTAATCCTCTAATAACAACCGGCTGTATTAGGATGTTGTATTAAGCTAGTACCTCGTTTTGCAAGTAAGTCCGCTTGTTCATTACCCCAAAGACCCACTACAGAACGATTTGTTTTCCCTTTAAAGTGAGAGTTCTCAGGAGTTCTTGGCATTGCAAAATTTCAGGTGTTAATGGGTGTTCAACAGAACTAATGGATTGAATTTAGCTAATGGAATGCGTGAGAATCAGAAACAAATGACTGCATTTGCACACTGATAATGTATAGCTAATAACTGATGCAGGGCTATACAAATGGCTACTACTTCGCCACGAAAGGAGGTACCAATGTATCCTACAGGGGCGTAGAAAGAAAGGACATTCGAAAACACACCAGATGCAACCTTAAAATTACAGTCAAACTGAGAACCATTGGTAGAAATATGCATGCGAGGAATAGGCGGATATCTAGTCGCAATGGTCTCCAAAGCGAGACATTTCAAAACGCTTGCTGCAACATCTCGCTTTCTATAGCTGCTTTCTACCAGGTCTAGCCTTAGTTCGATATTAGTCACCTCCAAAGGGCTGAATAGATCCAAATAGTTTTTAATTTCCTAGGTTTCACTACGTAGTCCCTCCAGTAGGGATCCTCCATCCGTAGTAGCTTTTCATAGAGAACGAAGGCACTCATTTTCATAATATCCTGGAAGAGTTTATTTCCTGTCAACAATAACATGGCATCGATAAGAGTGAACTTCACAGCTCCTGTAATCAAACGAAGAGCTTGGTTTTGCACCACTTCAAGTTTATTAACCACCGATTGTCAGGCAATGTTGTAACTAACCTAAAAAGTGCGGAGAGTGCTGAAAGAATCATTTTAATTTACTTTTTTTAACTTTCGTGGGGCTTGGATTTCTATACCAACTAACAGTGTGCCCATGTGGTAGACAACTTCATATATCAATTAACACAAATGTCTTTACGTTATCTATGATTCGCTTTCCTCTTTTATTTTTCAGTGCATTTTAAAACAAAACGAAAATCGATGGAGACTACATAAAAGTAAGACTTCGTTTCGACTATTCCTTTTAGTAATGCAGGAAAAAAGAAGTGTATAGAGAATCATGTATATTTGTTATATTAGAATGTTATGGAGCCAAAATTTAACAATTTTAACTTTTTACCTAACTTTTATACTTTTAAAACTCTGACCTACTGTGGTGCCGAACAAACTAAAATAAAATACTTACTACTATAATTCTTCTAAGCTTAAAGGCGGAGGAAGGAATTGGTTGATTGAACTAACTCAAAATAATATATAAATTAACTATTTCTTAAATTAATTAACTCCTCAAACAAAACAAAGCAAATTATTCTTGATAAATCTTAACCTGAAAAACATAAGAAGGAATAAATCTTCTCTGGTACTCGGTAGAACTGAATACCATTTCTCAACCAAAACATTTCTAAAATTCACTCATTTTAAAATGAACTCAAGAGCACAAGTTCAGATTCATTAAATACCTAATAAGCACAAGGGAAGAAATATTTAAAAAAACAATCAATCAGTTCCGCTACGAAAAATCAAGCAATAGTCACATTTTTCCAAAACCGCGATAAAATCTCCATGTTTCTTAAGCCTTACGGCTCAAACAAATGAAGTGACTGAACAGACCAACTACGTAACACAAAAGAAAACACAAATGCAAGTAATAACATAAAATCAAACTCATTTATTAATATCTTGAATAACCTAAAGATAGCTGGCCAAACTACCATTACAAACAATAGCAATTAATATTCCACATTAAATTTCCCTCAAGAGTCATTTATCAAGCTAAAATTTTCCAATTTAACATAATAACGATTACTTAGAGTAACTAGAAAATTAAATGAATTATTTAAACTGGATCTCACTTTAACTAATATAAAAATTACAATTAGCATAAATTTCTTATTTTATAGGCAATAATTTTAAATTCTCCTAAGACACAAACAATTTTCTCTATTATCAAATGGAATTCTCTTTCTACCAATTACGCAAGATTAAATTACATTACTCTCACTTGACAATTATTAAAAGAGTACCAATTAAAATATAAGACAACTCACAGTTGAACTACTGGAATCCACCATCATAAGAAGCTATAGGCGACGTCGGCAGAAGAATTCCCCCATCGAACTCATGAATTCGTGCTATAAGTAATCAGCTCCAGAATAAAATTCAAGAAAATGACATGTTGTAGAACCATTAATGAAGACGGCTGGAAATCAAAAATTCTGAGATATGAAAGTAGACGAAAGGAGAAACCAAGGGAATAAACTAGGTGACACTCAAGTGCTTCAGCTGTCAATGACCACGGAACTGTACGAGCGACGTCACCACGTTGAATTTTCTCTTCTCACGATCGGAAAGCCTTGCACACGATTTTCAACAATGCGGCGGCAGAAAACATCCATTTTGCAGGAAAACCCACTTCAGGAAGTGTCCGTTTTCTAACTCGGAAGAGATCGCTCTAAGCTCTACATCTCGCATAAATTCACGAAAAATTCTCAATTATTCACATCTTCAACTTGAATCTGTCTCTCATGAATACCGACGCAGGCCGCAGCAGCATCGCAAGCGCGATGCACCAGCAAGGGTGAAGCTCGGCCGCAGAGCAAAAGCCCCGTCTGATCTATTCTCATCTCTCTAGTTATACCGTACTCCAAAAACTCAACTTAACTGACTTCTAAAATCGTGAAATGACCGAATTTTACTCGGTTTCTCATCCCATAAAATATTACTAGTCAAAACCTAACACATAAAATTAAATTTCGCCAACCCGAGACTTTCACTATAATTTAACCGAACAAATTCACACCCTCAAACGAATCAAAATAAAGTCGTTGTCCACAGTCGACGTTGCCCAGCTTCAGAATGACTCATCCTAACACCTGCTAAAAATTCGACCCCCCTTGCTAACCAGCGGAAAAATCTAAGGAGAAACAACAAAAAACTGCCCTTTCAAGATCCAATTTACAACCGCTCCTTTCTTCCGAAGTTATATAAGCAAGGCAACATTCACAAAGCGAGAGTGTAAGTGAAAAGCGGGAAACGAATTACGATATCCATTTTACTGCTTCGTAAAAAAAGACATGGGAAACAACACTATACTGCCCTCAGTTCCAACTCTTATCTCAAAAGCTATTTCCACAGATGTTACTTCCGTTAAAAGACGCTCCCTTTCTTCGTTAGAAAATTGGACCGTTGAAGAAAAATAATTACCTGAAGATTTTAAATACACACTTTCAAAAATATATATATATTCAGGATGTTCTTCAGAATTTCAAATTTATAATCAAATACAAATAAAAATAAAATACTTAAATAATTGATTTCTTAAATGACAAAACACACTTAAATTTCGCGACACAACAAGAATGTGATAAGTCGTAATCTACAGTTGGAAGTTTTTTTTTAACTCATAAACAATCAATTCCATTATGATACACTTGCAAACGTACATATAATGTAATAAAATACAAAGAATGTAAATACAAATTTATCACTTTATAACTTAAATTTTAACAATTATTTAAACTAATTCATCTAAATAATTAATTTAATAATTAATGTCAAAATTTCTTCTGCAGAAGGTTAGGTAATCCACTAACATCAACGTTAACATAATGCTACATTGAATATATTATTATGCTTAGCAAAATAAGACCAGTTAATCAAGCATCCTTACACAAATTTTTAACTTATTTGATTTTTAACTAAATTTTCAAAGCATTATCGAATTCTAGTATTCTCTATAAGTGTCGCTGTGTCTCCACAAATATGGGGATGGCAAGAAAATGATATCGGTTTTTTAGGGTGAAATGAAACTCGTATTTTCTATAAAAATTTAACTCTAATGAGTTAAATTACTTAAATTTGGTTCTATGGTGTTTTGTCAGCTTTCTGGCAACTTCTTGGATTCGTACTCATAGAATTTGCCATTTAAAAGATATGCAGACTTTGAAAGAAACGACAATCCAATATTGCAAGGTCGTGGCTATATGCGAGATACGACTTCACTTCCCAAGCATGCTCCAATAATTTTGTCCGCGTTGCTAAAGGTATGTGAGGCCACACATAGTTGTGTGGGATCACGATTCCTTTGCGATTTGCTATTTTGGCCTTTTCTCTTTGATTGCTTCCTCAAATTTCATAAGTTGTTCCCAGTAAACATCTGAGTTGATAGTTTATTTGTTTGGAAGCAGCTCAAACTACACAACATCTTCGTAATCCCACCGAAATGACAGCACGACCTTTCTCTGATGCAATTTAGCTTTCGATATGATTTTTTCTGATTCATCATGCTTGACCTTCTTCATCAATTATGATCTTCTTCGAAGAATGTTATTGTAGACGATCCACTTTTCATCACCAGTGAAAATTCGTTTCAAAAAAAGATCTGATGCATTACGTTTGAAATGCGTATCTCAAATATTGACTCTTTGTCTAACGTGAATTTCTTTCAATTCACGAGGAACTCAAATATAGACATCCTTAAGTAGTCCAAGATATCTTATATGATTTTTCATTTCTTGTGAGTTTCATCTCTTGCACAATTGCAGGATGATTCAATTCAATAACGGCTTTAATTTTGTCATCATAGTTTTCAAAAGATCGGATAGAACGCTGGTCACCTTCGAGCGAAAAATTTTCAGAACGAAATTTTTAAAACAATTTTGACACATGCGTTCTATTTAAGCAACCAACTCCGTAAACTTCACATACCTCTTTGTAAGCTTGAGTCGCTTTCTTAACTCTATAGCAATTAAAAAGTAAAACATGTCAAAAATGTTTAATTTTGTACTTCAATGCTAAATTTCACCATAAATTAACAGTTGTGAACAAAATACAGTGAATTAAATTCTGTAGTAACCTTAAAGTGTCAGCTGCCAAATCTCGAAAGAAAAGGAAATTAAGATTGACAGAAGAATAACAAAATGAACGAACAGAATGTTATCTATCTATGCAAAACAAAATTACTTTCCTGCCAACCTAATATACAGGCTGTTTGAAAATGGTCATTACTCATTTAATTTCCTTTAAATGTAACCCTACGCTTCTACTTCCTATTACAATGTTTCTTTTTATAAGTTTCTATAGAAAATGCACTCTCTTTTGTGCAATACTCATGAAATTATAGTAAGTTACATATAAAAATTTAAATACACGAACGTGCAAAATTAACTGAAATATGCGTAGTTAATACTTTCATAGATTCAGCTATGAATTTAATATCGAATGCTAAAAGGTATTTCTCCCGCCCTCTTCTCATGCCTTCGGGGTGTAGTGGTCAGCACGCTCGACGCGTATGTGAGAGGTCCGTGGTTCGATTCCCGGTGAAGGCGTTTTTCATTTCACATCTCTCCTGCTTTCAAAAAATACTTAATGACTCTACACTGGAGCTCGAACTAAAAAGGTGGTGGATGATGATTCTCCAACATCGGGATTTCGCGATTGGGTCCCCAAAACCCCAGTCGCCCTTTAAAACGGGGAGTATATAAGGTATTTCTCCGGCCTTCTTCGTATGCCTTCGTAGTGTAGTTGTCAGCACGCTCGACGCGTAATCGAGAGGTTCGCGGTTCGATTCCCGGCGAAATCGTTGCTCATTTTTCATGTCTCCTGCTCCGAAATAACCTAACGACTCTAGAACGTTATTTGCTCAATACGGAAAATTAGCTATCAAAACAAACAGCATTTGTTGTACTGTAACAGTATTTGTATGTAATAACTGTGTCAATAGGCACTGGCCTAAGTTAATCAATTCATTTTACAAATGCCTAATGTTTTATATAAGATATGGAACACGTCTTCCATTAAAAGTATTAAATTATTAGATACACTAGATTCGAGTTTTTTTACGTTGTAAGACTATTTAAAAATTAGTTTGCTTAAAAATTATTCTATTCAATACTCTGAGAATACTTTCATAATTTTTTTTACATTATTCTGAAAAACACTGAAGCGAGAAGCATATGTCTGAGATCACTCTTTAAGAAAATATAGCGAAACATCTTTCTCTAACATCCAGCATATCTGAGAATTAATAGTGACAAAATATTTAAAAAACTTTTAGTTCAGCTAATTTTCAGCGCGCTGTAATGGGAATAGTATAAAAACTCCTAAAATTGAGTCTTTTAAGAAAATTTTAGGTACATGTTTTCGTTATTATTTAGACAGCGTTGTATCTTAGCATCCTGAATACATGAACGTTATTCTGAGCTACCGTTATCATTAAGTTATCATTAAGCTTACGGAACAACTTTTTTCGTATCCTAAAAAAATATCAAGCATTGGCTTCTTTCTTGTCTTATATATACATATATAATTTGTATATATATAAATAATGAATATATGTATATGAGTATATATGCATATACGTAATGTATAGATATATCTCTCGCACTCTCTCTCTCTCTCTCTGTATATATATATATATATTGTATGTGTGTGTGTATGTGGGAAAGTTGATTGCATGAATATTGCAGATGTTAATCCACAATGAACAAACTTCTCTGAGTTGGCATATGAAATATTCATTCTTAATTCAGTCGACGGTTTGAGGCCACAATTCACTTAATACTATAATCATGACTATTTCAGTCATTTAACATTTTCGATTTTTTCAAAGATTTGTGGTAAGAAGAAAAGCAGCAGGTTATTTAGACCGTGGTGCAGAAAGTAAAGGCCTAGTGTTAAAGTTAGTTTCAATTTCAATGCATTTATATATATTATTTTTGGATTCTTAATAATGCTGCAAACATTTTATTAGCTGTGTGAGTTTTAATTCCACTTACGTCACAGACATAACGTAAAAATCGTATGATTAGTCATGAAAAGATGCTAATCAGAAAAA
Source organism: Stegodyphus mimosarum (assembly GCA_000611955.2). NCBI lineage: Eukaryota > Metazoa > Arthropoda > Arachnida > Araneae > Eresidae > Stegodyphus > Stegodyphus mimosarum. The sequence goes on along the minus strand of KK116535.1, from coordinate 653,240 downwards.
GGTATTACTGTTTTTAAAATAGAGTGGGGAAGTACCCAAGTTAAAATGAGGAATTTAGGTGCCATTGCTGATTTAAATTACAAGTTTGTTTTATATTTTTTATCTTACATATCTCAAGCTTCAAAAAGAAAACAGCTTGGCGGCAGCAAAGGCTTTTTAAGAGAAAAAGATAAAATATTAGCATAACATAATTTGAACATAACAGAGAAACATAATTTTTAAAATCCAAATCCTAACATTTTGACCAAAATAACTATTTAAATATATGCAAAATATAAACTTTGATAATGTTTTAGAGTCCTATTAAGATTTCAGTCTAAAATATTTGTATGTTAGAGTGTATGTAATTATATTTGTTGAGGAAAGCCTTTTCAAAGCTTTTCACACAGTATCACAAATGCAAAAATTTTGTAGTCTCGTTACAAATTTTAATTATTATAACTTGCATTTTGGGGTAATTTCTAATAGCATTAAGGAAATTATTGATTTTATCTTTATTATTACATTTCTAATTTTCGTATTTTTCACAAAACTGGAAGACCCTACAGGTTTCCCCAAATACCAACATATCCATGAATTTGGGCACACCCATTTTAACTGGCAGATGTATTTATTCATTAGCGGTTAAGAGGTGCTCAAGTAATAACATATGAATGCCTCCGTTCCTTACAACTGGCTTTTCAGAACTGCACTAAAACATTCCATGACATATATGCCATTATATATATATATATATATATACACACTGCTCGACATTGAAAATGCAACACCAAAAAGGAGTGGTCAGAAAGTGATGAAATTTGGAAAAAAGACAGAGACAGCAAGCAGCAATAAGTGATCTTTATTTCAAAATGATAGGCAGAATACAGAGCGAGAACGGCGTGGGCTCAGTAGGATAAGCGGATAAGCGACGGAGGACGTGGGCACCACCCCTCTACCATTATGGTTAATTGGTATGGCGCCACGTCCACCCTTATCTGAAGCAGGAGAGACCAAGGAGTGAGAGCCACCCAGGCCGCTCACACCCGTTGGCGAAACCCAGCATCTGAAGCATACCAAGCCTGCACTGCACCAACAGCAGCCACAAGGAAATTATTACAAGATTCCAATATGATACAAGGAACCGTACAATGTCCTAAAGGTTAAACCTTAAGTGAGTCCTATGTAGAACCACCGCGGACAGCGATGCACGAAGAAACACGTCTAGGCATAGAGTCAATAAGAGTGCGGATGGTATCCTGAGGGATGGCTCTCCATTCTCTTTCAACCATTTGCCACAGTTCGTCTTCTGAATGAGGCAGGGGCAGAGTCTGCAAACGGCGTCCAATCACATCCCACACATGTTCGATTGGTGACGGGTCAGGAGAGTACGATGGCCAGGGAAGCATCTGTATACCTTGCAGAGCATGTTGGCAGATGCGAGCACTGTGTGTTCGGGCATTATCCTTCTGAAAAATTGCATTAGGCAGCCCCTGAACGTAGAGGATTGCCACCGGTCGCAGTACATTATCCAAATATCGTTGGGCCGTCATAGTGTCCTAAATACGAACTAGAGGCGACCTGGAATCGTAGGCAATAGCGCCCCAAACCATTATGCCCCTTCTCGCGCGGTGGGGCGTTCCACAGTTACTGATGGATTAGATCTGTCTCCACGTCGAAGCCAAACACGTATGCCGTGACTGTTACTGGATAAACAGAAGCGTGACTCATCTGAGAACACGACGTTTCGCCATTCTGTCATCCACTTCGCTCCAGTCCGGCACCATTCTGAACGTTGGCTTCTATGCTGTGGAGTCAATGGCAGTCTTCTTAACGGACGCCGTGAGTGCAGGCCACGTTCAACAAATCGATGGGAAATGGTTCTCGTCGACACGGGAACATCCACAGTATCTTGCACATGCTGCAGAATCACGGTACAAGTGACTTGGGGGACCGCCACAGCTTGTCGGCGGATGCGTCGGTCCACGCGTGCTGACTTCACTCTGGCTGCACTTGCACCCCTCCTTCTTTCCACATTCTCTTGTTCCAACCATGTTCGCCATAGCCGATGCACCTTGCTGGCATCCATGTGGATATCAGCTGTGATTTGACACAAGGATCAACCTGCCCTTCTCAGTCCGATCACCATATCCCTCGTAAAATCGTGTATCTGCTGGAAGTGCCTTTGTTGACGGCGACCTGGCATTCTCTCCTATTACACGTATCCTCCGGGAAAAAAGCTAACTTTCTTTGATAATTCGTCTGGCAGAAATAACGACAGGAATATTGCCCATTCTGCGCGTTCCTTCCCTTATATCTTACTTCACGTGCGTCGGAGAGCTGTGCATTTCACATCATTCGCATAACTCAGTAACGCGCGTCTACTCTAAAATTCGCATAAATTTCTCACCACTCCTTCTTGGTGTTGCATCTTCAATGCCGAGCAGTGTATTATTAATTATATATACAATCATTAATTAATTATTACATTTATATGTCAAAATTTTAAATTAATTTTGTAAGGTTTTAGTTAAACTAACCAAGTTTTATTTTAATTTAAATCTTTCTATCTCCTCTCTGTTTCAACTTCCCGTCAGAAGAAGCGCGTTTTCAGCTTATGCTAATTTTGAAGTACAGCCAAGTACTATTTAAGCCAGAGGTAGAAACCTCTTAATGTGAGAGAGCTTCAGTCAGATCACGGTGTCTCAGATCACGGTCACTCTGCTCAACGTTCGTCTGACCAGCTAGCAGTTAAAATTTATAAGCCATAGTACTTACTACGTGATTGCATTTTGAAACAAGTTGAAGTGCGCTGGTATTAGTATAGCTTGCTACGCACCCTTTCAGGTAGAGGCCAAACTCCGCGAATCGCTCTGTGAGCAAAGTTTGATTTAATTTCTATTTAGATTTAGTTTAAATTAATTTGATTGTTAAGTTAGGCCCAAGTGCGGTCTTTTACTTTCTGTATCTCTCCCGAGTTGGGAAGTGTATAAATAATAGTGATTCAATAAAAGAGGATTTCAAATCCCTTTCACGTGCAGTTATTCTCCAACTCAGCATCTACACAAGAACATAGCGTATTATCCGCTCACTGTTCCAGTTCAGGACTTGAGACTTGAGGATAAGGACCCTATTACAGACTTTACCACGTTTCCAAAGAGTATACACAGAACACTCAGTCCTGATACTTTTACTTTTTAATTACGTAGTCATATAAACTATCACAATCATTCAGTTTCTTAAATGTTTCGGATTTCTATATTCATTATAATACTAACAATATTTTAAAAATTATACATTTTCTCCACTATACACATAACACAATTTTACATCTACTTTCTGTATTAATATTTCAAATTATATCACTCATTTTTCATATTGACGTCATTCTCAAAGTAATTCCAAAACTTTGAAAATAAGTCATATTTTTAGACACGTGTCCAAATTTCTAATTATTGCTACAGTAACTTTTAATAACCTTCCCTAAAAATAATTAGAAAACCTTAAAATTCATTACTTACTGTACTAAATATAATTATTAAATATTCAATTCTTTGATCCAATAAAACTTCAATCATTTTCAAAAAATAGTGCTAATTTTTTTAAGTTCAATATAGAAAGAAAAGAGAGTTACATGATCGAACTTCAAAATAACAATAATTAGCATTTTCTACATGATTACAGTTTACAAATATTTAACTGCACTAATTAAAATCTTACTTTATTCATATAACACTTGATGCAAAACCTTAAAATACATACACTATTTGAGTTATTCGATTGACAAACATAATTTTAATGACCAAGAGAAAACAGATTTTTCGTGCAAAAGCATGAAGCACATTCTTCAAACAGAATTTAACGACGTTCAAAGCACGAAGAGTGCATAGCTACGATGATTTGAAGCGTTCCTTCAGAAACTCATTAAACCCTTTTAATACTATAAACACTCTGCTGGATTAATTTTCGAAGACCTGCAGATCATAGAATTTTTTTTCATTCCGCTTTATTGAACGGATCAAGAACAATGTTTCATATGGACACAAAATAAAATGAAATTAGCAGTCACAGCAAATCTTTATTCTTAATAATTAACAACACATTATAATTCTACAGATTAATTTTCCACCCTCATTTACGATATCTTATCCAACTAGATGTAATAGTTTTCTAGTAGATGTAATAATGTTTTAGAAACATTGATAGCTTATACAGTGATCAATAATGAAACGCAAACTTGGCAGCCGAGGCAGTTTAAATATTAATTTTTATTTCAATGGATGTTTGGCGGCCACAATTCGCTTGGCACTCTAATCGTACCTATTTCAAATATTTTACATTTTTGATAGCTTTGCGGAGAGAAAAGGAGCAGCAGGCAGTAGCTTGTGTATCTAGACCGAAAAATGCAAAAAGCAAGTGTCGTGCGTTCAGAAGGAAATCTTAATTCAGGGTAAATAAATTTCGGTTTAATGCATTTGACTAGATAACTTATAATACTGTAAAATTTTTATTGGTATTTTAGTTCCATTTACGTCACCAGCGTTATGTGAAAGTCATATGATATGTATTAGTCTCGAAATGATGCAGTTTAGAAAAAGTTATTAATATTATTATAATAGAGAAGGAAGTTACCCAAATTAAAGTGAGAAATTAAGGGACTATTACTAATTTAAATATAATTTTGATGTAGATATTTTTTATCTTACACATATACATTGGTACTTATACGATATGGAGCATTACACAGTGCTGCGTCATCTATAACCGGCTGCTATTTTGGACTTTTGAAGGGCATTGTGTGACAAGCTGTCACCTTTCAGTGTGAATGGCCATCTGTATGCAAATCGAATACTTGATGAACAACACATCTAACGTAATAATAATAATGTTTCGTATCTTGTAACAACAATAGCATATACTTGCTCTTTTTATTTTTTTTCCTCAACATCATTTAATAACAATAGCTCAACCCTGTATTTTTTCTTAATCGTATTATATACTCTTGTCAAATTAATAAAGGCTACAGTAACTACTGCGTTCTCCCTTTTATTTCAAATTAGCCTACACATTATATTAATTTAAATATGAGACCATTTGCATGAGTTTAGAAGAGACATACCAGAAATATATATATAAAAATATTAACTAGAAGTTGCTTCATTCTGTTATATACTGGGAGGAAACTTTTAAAGACAAGAAGATAAATTTATATTATTTAGACTATTATTATGGCGATAAATGAAGAAGATGGAACTGATGCTGGTGAATCAAAACTTGATATATGTGGAGACATGTTAACCTAATAAGCACAGACTGCCAAAAATCTTACAGAAAATTTACGTCTAGAGTTATGTTGCGTACAAGCAATAAGAAAATGCTAGCATACGATTCCTGCGATAGTGAAAGGCCTAAGCTATGCAGATTTACTTCTTGCTTCGAAAATACTAGTTATCGAATTATTAACTTAATTACCTAGTTAAAACGTACTCAATTATTTAACGCTCATAGTCCATTCATAAGTAATAACCCAGGATTACTTATACTAATGTCTTATTACCATCACACTGGATTTCGGATAGCTTTCATTTTCACGTCATGTTCCTCTTTAAATGTATGTATTTGACAACATGGGCTTAAAATTCTGTAGCTTTTATTTAGAATTATTTATTTTAAAATTATTCTAGAATATTTTTTCACTATAATTATACGCTACCTTAAATGGAACATCTGCAGCATTATATGTAAAGTTCATTCTAGGTTTTTAGTCATAATCGCTAACGAATACTCACCTATTGAGATTTAGGAGGTTGGTCTTAAAAGAAATTACGAAAAATTGAATTTATCCGTTTCCTTATGCTTTACTTTTAATGTGCAACAACATTATATTTAATCAAAATTCCTTTTACTTAATTAAAACTCTATGACAGGTTCCAGAGAAAGTTTTGAACCATTTCCCTTGCAAAATGTCATCAGATTTATTAAGTGTATAGAGTCATTAGAATTTTTCGAAGCCAGCAAACCGAATAAATCCGCAATGACATCGCCAGGATTTCAGCATCGGACCTCCCGAAGGTAGCCGGAGGTGCTTGCAATCTGCCCACAAAGGCACGTGATAAGGAAGGAAGAAATACTTTCCAAGTGTAATTTCTGTTTGTTACTAACTGCAGGTTTCCTCAGTCATTCAGCTCTGTTTTCCTTATTATTATGTCTATGAAATGTAGATTCTGAGTTGAAGTTCATGTAAATATAGTTTTCAGACATTTTTATCACTGATTTTAACGTTGCTTTTGTAATATTTTCACACAGCAATGCAGCACAGACCTTTCTTAAAATTCTTGCATGTGTTTTTCTTTTTTTAATTCACATTGCGGTTAACAAAATGTTTTCGTTACTCAAACTTGCAATGCATTTCCTTACATAAACAATAGAAAGTTTGCATAACTTAAATGAAATTAACACATGGAATAATAAATTGGTATTCTAGTAAACGATTTTCATTTTGATAAATCAGCTGTCAATCTAAGGATAAGTGGTTGCTCGACTAGTTTCTCACCACATCAGTCAAAATTTCAATTCATAATTTTTGAATTCTTTGTGTTAAGATTATAGTATGCGAACACGATTCCAGTATTGGTTTAGATTTAAATAATTACCGTCAAAAATTATATTCTGTTTTCAATAACCTCTCTTTTGGAAAATCATTTCTTTTTTAAAGAGTTTTGTGCTACACTAACTGGATGAGAAAATAATAATTGTAAATTAAGATACTCAATGTCTCTTTATTAGAAATTTCTAGTTCGAGTTGAACAAGAATTTTGAGCCTCATTTCTCTGTATTTATGTGCATAAATGCGAATAATGAATTGAGACTGAGCATACAAACCATTCAAGAGAAAATTGCATTCTTACTAGATTCTAAAACAAAAATAGTCTTCCGCGACTTATCCCGCACAAAATGCAATCACTGACTTCCTTCAGCAAATTTCTTCTTTTCAACCTCTTCATAAACCCTTTCCACTCAGCAGTTGACGTCGCGTGCTTTCATTATAAGCGCAATCATTCTTCGCTTTTGAAAAACACAACAAACATTAAATAAAGGGAGAGTAGCTGAAAATGTTAATTAATTTTCAGTTCGGAGCAGCCAAAGGGGTTCGTTCTATTCTCCCCCAGCTCCCCCAATACATTCTTTAGTTGAGATGAATGTAAAATTAATTAAGTAATTTTTCCAGCTGTTGCCATCTATTTCATATGGATTAGGAACATTTATCTTTGAAATAAATCCTTGCTGGGTCTTCTTCTAGTTAGGTATCATTAATAAGTCTTCTTTCGAGATGAATACATAATTAAAAATGCATATCAAAATGTAACAGAAACTAATTAATTGGTATCATCCGTATGACTTCTTTCAGTAGAAGTGCATAATGAGTTACGTGTCAAAAGGTAATATATATTAATTTAATTCTAGCCACTGCTTACAGAAGATGAATAGTTATTTCCATATTTTGTGAGTAGTGTTATGGAATTTATTAGAGTTTGGTATGAATGCCTATGGCATTAATTTTACCCAAATCTGTATTTATGCAACATGGTAGCGCAGAGTATTACAAGTTATCATTTAACAGACGGCCAAAACACGATCAATTCAGAAATGAAACCAGATTACTCATTATTTCACTAATAAACTCTCGTTCTCGAAGTTAAATGTTAAAATTCCCCCTAAGACACACACCCAAACCCACACACACAAAAAACTTATTCTAATTCAAAAATATGATTAGAGTGCGAAAAACAGATAATAAGCTAGTATTGATAGAAACTTTCAGAGGTGATTAAGCTTTGGAGCTAAACAACGAGTTCAAAGTGAAACGTTTCGTAATCCTCCGCAAATCCCCCTTCCGCAGAATAGGGCATATAAATTGGCGCTCGCATCCGCAGGGTTTGCATTCATGCATTTACAAACAGAATGCATATATTAGGTTTTCCGCATTCAAGGGCATACAAAGATCCCGTACCCCCTCATAAAGTTGCAAATGTCATATACATCCGTCAATCCAGAGCATAACAATGAGGTGGAATAAGGTAGGGCTATGAGAAAACCTGACACGAGCATCATGTATAATGATTGCATTTAACTTCAGAAGATAGCATTTCATATGTTACCCTCCACGGGAAAGTTTATATCCGAAATGGAAGAGCAATTTCTTCGAATGAAGAAAACATAGATTAAAGGCTAGATTTAAAACTAGGATAGCAGTTTCTGTTGCTCACTTCTTTAAATGCCACTTGCTCATATTCTCACAGAAACCAACAATGCAAACAACCCCTTTTCCCTTTCATCGAATCCAGGTCAAACCTCCAGTATTAAACAGTCTTAAGTACTGGGGAACTGGTAGGATGATGAACCATAACAACTCAGTAAATTTATTCAATGCACCGTGGTTTACACAGCTGGAAAGAAGAACTGAAAAACGTTTTGTTCGCTGGGAAGCAGGGTGCAGAACGGATTTGACCTTTCTATATGTCTTCATGTGGAGTTCATTGTACTTAACGCATAAGGAATTTACATGTTTGGCTCTGAAACCGTAGCCTTTCCCAAAATACACTGCATAACTAGCATTTTCTTAATATAATTCTAAAATGACCCTCTCGCTTTGTACCCTGATTCTTCTTCTTCGGAATTCCTCCAACCTGAAATCGTGTCCATTAGGAGTTGGCAGAAATTTTCATGTATAACAAAATGGAAAGCCATCATATTATTCGAAATTTTATATTCATAAAGTTTGAAGGGTTAGATTATTTTCTGTGGAGGTTTCAATGGGAGGAATTTATCGAGCATCTGTAACCGATATTGCAGATTTGCGTGCCCGAATTACGGAGACTATAGGACTGCTCACACAATGTGAGGCTTTCATACGTGGAATGAGATAAAGTAACGTCTAGATATAACCCGAGTTACAAAGGCGCCCCTAAAAGTGTACGAAGACTTTTGAGTTATTTTTTCCAGCTATGTAAACCACAGTACAATAAACACATTTATTTCAGGTATGTATTTGGTTCTTTTTTGCCACTTCTACACCGGACGTCCTGTATTTGATAGTCCATGGAGCGCTTTTACACGCGCTATTCTGAGGGTTACGGCGATTGCGAAATGCCATAAATTGCATCTATTATTTTTGTTCAATTGCTTTGTCACCTCCGAACGTCTTATGGTGATGAATGTATTGCCTGGTGGATTTAAACGAAAACTAAATTGCCTAAGATTAGCTATATAGTGATAGAAACCTCAGTGAGATACATGAGCCTCTTGTGAAGATTTTCGAAATTCAACAACGGATTCTGACAAGAAGCATACAAAAGATTTGCGCGTATTGTTCGGATTACTCAGACCTGACTTTGTCCTGAGATGTTCCAATTTTTATTTCATCGTATTTCCATTTAGCCATTAAAAGACTTTTGTATTTTTATGGCGGGAAGCTTTTATCATGAGTCTAAATTCGGAAAAATGCAGAAGTGTAAATGAAATTCGTAGATTTAATGAGAAAATGGATATATGATTTATTTTTACTTGTGTCAAACCTATTTGCTTGGTATGCTCGGAAAATATGTCATTTTTAAAGAACTAATATTGTTTGATATTATGTAAGTGTATTTTTTTCTCGTGCTGAAAAGCGGCACATGACTCGTTTCGGGTTTCTAAGTTGCCTTGGAAACCGCAAACGATTTTTATTTTTAAGATTTTGTATTCTACGGTGTGACAGAATAAGAGTTAAAAAGGGTTGTGTGAATACTTTCAAGAGGAAAGTAAATAAAGAGTTTTTTTATTATTACAGTCCACTATTAATCAGCCGACGGTACGTACATATAGGTCTTTTGGTAAGTCGGAGCCGGAGATACAGTGCAATTGGTGAGTCAGTGCATTTTTATATCTTTGTGATTAGATAATACTTTCTGATTAGATAATGGAATTTTCTACGCTTAAAAGGAAGAAGCGTGTAGCTAAGACTAAGTTAACTAAATTAAAAGAGAAAATTACTGCGAACTATGACTCTGCTGATTTCGCTCAGCTGGAACTTTTTAAATCTAAATGAAGTACTTTAATGACTGAAATTTCGGATATTTTTAGTAACATATTTGTAGTTTGTGAAGCGAAAGATATTGATGCCTTTATTGAAGAACAACAGGATATACAAGATAATATTGATGAGCTTTTTTTAATGTTAACCAGAGTTAATCCTAAGAACGTTAAGGATTTAAGTGTGGAGGCTAATTCTTGTGAAATATCAAGCATTCGCTTGGCTAAGCTAACTATTCCCGTATTTAGTGGTAGTGTTGAAGAATGGTTATCATTTAATGATTTATTTAAAACGGCGATAGTGAATAAGGACAAATTATCGGGAGCACAAAAATTACTATATTTAAAATGTTCTTTAAAGGGAGGTGCATTGAGAATTGTTCAGGCTTTAACTATTTGTGATAAGAATTTTGAAATTGCGTGGAATTTACTGAGTCAAAGATTTTCAAACAAGAGAGAATTACTTTCATCATTATTAAAGATAATCTTATGTTTAACAAGTTTACAAGCTGAAAATTCTAGTCAATTATTGACTCTCGTAGATACAGTGAAGGAATGTATATGTTCATTTTAGACTTTGGGTTTCAAAGTAGAACAATTCGCTGATACTATTTTGATGTTTATTGTACAATTTAAATTAGATTCTTCAACGAGAAGTTGGTGGGAGCGAACTTTAAAGCGAGAGGAAATACCAACCCTTAATGACCTGTTAGAATTCTTAAAGTCATATGCCAGAACTCTGCAAGCAGGTAAACAACAAGGTGTTAGAAAACAACCTACGAAAGACAAATTAACCTCATTAGCGTCAGAAATTCGCACGCGGTGTGCGTATTGTAAAGCGAGTCATTCAGTATTGAAATGCAATAAGTTTTTAAATCTGAATGTTCGGGAGCGTGTTAATTTTGTCAAGAAAAACAATGCGTGTTTTAATTGTTTAGTTTCAAATCATAAAGCTTTCGAGTATAGAAGTATTTTTAAATGTAAAAAATGCTTTAAAAATAATCATACATTGCTGCATTTTGAAAGGGTTCAAAAGGAGCCAGAACCACTTAAAAGAGTTATCAATAGTTCAAAAGAGTTATCGGTGACTGCTAAGCCATTTTCTCCCATAATGGAAACTAGTACCCAATCGGCAAAGTCTGAGGAGAATTTTACGAACTCTAGTCCAGTAATTAAATCTTGTGTATCAGACTTTAGTTTTCAGCGTGAGGTTTTGCTATGTACTGCTGCTATTAAAGTATTAGATTCATCTGGTGAATACCAGTTGTGTAGAGCATTGATCGACCCTGGCAGTCAAGCGAACCTGATTACCGAAGAGTGTGCAAGAAGATTAGGGTTACCGAGAAGAAATGCCAAGGTTTTTATTTCATGTTTAGGATCTTCGGATACAAAGACTAATGGAATTGCTCAAATTAGTTTTGTCCCGCATTTTCCAGCTAAAGTTTCATTTACAGTTCCAGTATTTATCATCAATAGAATTATTGGAGAACTGCCGCATTTTACTTTAGATAAGCAGTACATAGAGGAATATAATGATTTAATGTTGGCGGATCCGACATTCTACAAGAGGGGGCCTGTTGATATACTGTTAGGCGTAGATGTTTCTTTACCGCTTCTGAAGGGAGAAACGATTAAATGCGGAGAAGGTAAACCAATAGCCTCTCGTTCTGAACTAGGATGGATTATTTCAGGTAGTGTGGATACTTCAACAGAGGATAAACCCACTATCTATGTGAATAATATACAAGCGGATACTGAGCAGTTGCTGTCTAACTTTTGGAAATTAGATGCTGTACCTACATTTGATTTGCTTACTAAGTCGGAGAGAGCATGTGAGGATCACTTCAAATCTACATTTAGAAGAGACGAAAGTGGTGTATACGTAGTGAAATTACCCTTTCATTCTTCGCCTTCCCAGCTTGGAGATTCGAGACAGTTAGCTATACGTAGGTTCAAGTCTTTAGAGAATTCATTATTAAAAGGGCCTCAAATTCATGAACAATATAAGGATTTCATGAGGGAATACCTTGAGCTAAGACATATGGAAAGAGTGCCTGAGAGAGAGATTTTTACTGATTCTGCGTATTACATGCCTCATCATGCCGTGTTGAAGGAATCAAGTAGTACTACTAAGTTGAGAGTTGTCTTCGATGCTTCAGCTAGAACAACCTCTGGACTTTCATTAAATGACCTTTTGAGGGTTGGGCCGAGAGTTCAGCAGGAGCTGTTTCCAATTCTTCTACGATTCAGAACTTACAAAGTCGCGGTATGCGCCGATGTGGAAAAGATGTTCAGACAAATACGAGTTCACCCAGAAGATACAAATTGGCAACGAATAGTATGGAGAAATAGTCCTAGTGAGTCTTTGAGTACTTTTAGATTGGTAACAGTGACGTATGGAACTACCAGTGCGCCATATTTGTCTACTAGAGTAATGAAACAACTTGCATTAGACGAACAAGCTAGATTTCCTTTGGCATCGAAGGTTGCCCTTCGCGACTTTTATGTAGATGACTTACTTTCAGGAACGCAAAGTGAAGAGGAAGCGATAGCTTTAGTTCAGCAGTTGACTGAAATGATGGAAGGAGGTGGATTCCGCTTAAGGAAGTGGATTTCGAACAGTTCAATTATTTTAGAAAAGATTCCTGCGTCGTTAAGAGAACCTAGTACTTCTCTGGAAATAACCAGTGATAAAAATGTGAAGGTATTGGGTATTTATTGGAACCCCTCTCGTGATATATTCCATTTCTCAGAGTGCACAAATGATAAAGAGTTCACCAAGAGAAGTATTTTAGCAGAAGTGGCCAAAATCTTTGATCCATTGGGATGGTTAGCGCCTACTATAATATATGCGAAAATATTATTACAAGAGTTGTGGAGCTTAAACCTTGGTTGGGATGAAGTCGTGGACAAGAGAATAAATAGGAAGTGGAAACGATTTTACTTAGAATTACCCTTACTATCAAGTTTACAAATTCCGAGGTATGTCTTAAGTCCAAAGGCAGTAATTATAGAAATTCATGCTTTTTGTGACGCCTCAGAGAAAGCTTATTGTGCAGTCATTTACCTCAGAATAATCAGCGCTGATTCTTCAGTCAAGGTTAGCCTTTTAACATCGAAAACTAGAGTTGCTCCCTTGAAAACCCAGTCTCTTCCTAGATTAGAGCTATGTGCTGCGTTACTTTTAACAAACCTTTTGCATGTAGTGGTATCATGCATAGAACTACCAATTAACAATATTTACGCATGGACAGACTCACGGGGTACATTGGCATGGATTTCGTCAGAACCTCGTCGTTGGCTACCTTTTGTGGAAAACAGAGTTGCAAGGATTCAGGAAGCTGTTCCAGGTATTCAATGGAATTATGTGGCTGGAAACGAAAATCCTGCAGATTTTGGAACCAGAGGTTTGATTCCAGCAGAATTTTTAAGATGCGAATTATGGATGAAGGGACCACAATGGTTAAGCCAACCAATGATTCATGTACAGCAAGATTTAAGTGTATAATTAGAGAGTGAGATTATGTTAAAAGAAATGAAAAAGAGTTTCATTTCAAATGTTTTTAAGTTCGAGGAACCCAGTGTATTTTCTAGGTTTTCATCCTGACTAAAGCTATGCAGAGTGTTAGCTTGGTGTATAAGATTCAAGAATAACTGTAGTAAGTTACCCGCAGAACGTACAAAGGATTATTTGTCTACTGAAGAACTTCGTGAAGTTACCTTTATGATCGTTAGGATCGTACAAAATTCTGAATTTCCAGAAGAGTTATCCTGTTTAAAATCAGGTAAACCTTTAAAACCATCGAGCAAGCTTTTGCCGTTAAATCCTTTCTTAGATTCCGCAGGGATAATACGTGTAGGCGGAAGGCTCAGAAATGCTAGAATTTCAAATGATCAGAAACATCCCATGATTTTACCTAAGAGTCATAATATTACGCATTTGATTATTAGGCACTATCATGAAACATATCTTCATGCAGGTACTGAACTACTCATTTCTGTCATAAGACATAGATTTTGGATTGTGAGTGCTAGAGATATTATTAGAAAATGTTTAAATCAATGTGTTATTTGCCGTAGATTTAGAGCCCAAACTGCAACTCAGCAAATGGCAGATTTGCCTGCTTCAAGAGTTACTCAAAGTAGAGCTTTTTCTCGTGTAGGAATTGATTTTGCAGGACCATTTAACGTCAAATATCGCAATGGTAGAGGAGCTAAAATTTTCAAATGTTATATATGTTTATTTATTTGTTTTACTACTAGAGCAATACATTTAGAATTAGTCGGAGATCTTTCAACAAAATCATTCCTTGCGACACTTAAGAGGTTTATCGCTCGTAGAGGCAAACCGTGTGAAATTCATAGTGATTGTGCAACGAACTTTATAGGAGCTAACAAAGAGCTAAGGAAAGTTCTATCAACTGTTCAACGTGATGAACACCTTCACGGGTATATTTCTTCAGAGAATATTAAGTGGTTATTTAATCCGCACTCTGCACCTCATTTTGGAGGTCTTTGGGAAGTGGGGATTAAGTCAATGAAACACCACTTAAAGAGGTGTTTAGGAACATTTATTCTAACTTATGAGGAATTTTGGACTTTAATAACCCAAATTGAATCCTGTCTTAATTCTAGGCCATTAGTACCAGCTTCGAGCGATTGCAGTGACCTGGAAGCCTTAACGCCAGGACACTTTCTTACAGGAGCGACTTTAAGCGTTCTTCCAGAACCTAACCTGATTCAAGATAAGCTGAGTTACGGTGACAGATGGACAAACTTGCAAAGGCTATTTCAACAATTCTGGAAGACATGGAGTAGTGAGTATTTGTCGAGGTTACAACAAAGACCCAAATGGTGTAAGCTACAGCGAGATCTGAAGATTGGTGATATGGTTCTCATTAAGAACGAGAATTTACCTCCGCTACGCTGGAAGCTAGGCAGAATTGTTAAAGTGTATCATGGTCTGGATGACAGAATTCGAGTGGTGGACTTACGCACATCCAGTGGTGAGATAAAGCGACCAATAGCGAAACTATGCCTTTGCCATTCAATTTCGGAGATTAGAGACTTTAATTCTTTTTCTCTTTTCCAGAGGTTAGAGACTTTATTTTTTTTCTTCTTGTTGATAATTTTCAATTTAATGTTTGAACCCCCTTGGGAGTTCAAGGCTGGGGGTATGTTTGATATTATGTAAGTGTATTTTTCTCGTGCTGAAAAGCGGCACATGACTTGTTTCGGGTTTCTAAGTTGCCTTGGAAACCGCAAACGATTTTTATTTTTAAGATTTTGTATTCTACGGTGTGAGAGAATAAGAGTTAAAAATGGTTGTGTGAATACTTTCAAGAGGAAAGTAAATAAAGAGTTTTTTTATTATTACAGTCCACTATTAATCAGCGACGGTACGTGCAAATATTAAAAGGCAAAATAAAATCAAACATTCTTCAAAATTTAGCGACCTATAAGGACAGTTACTTAAAAATAAAACAAGTTATTTTCAAAGAAGATTCAGCTGTGAGCAACACATATTTAGAGAAATTTTTTATTATTGAGACAAAAAAGTTGAAGCAAGCTGTATTGTTAGCCAAATTTTTGGGAAACTAATAAAAATTTTCCTTGATCGCGAAATAATAAAACAGTGCTTACAAGCTTTTCTAGACAGAAATATGATAAAAGTTAAAATAAGCTAATCATGATTTATACGCATTAGAATAATTGGTGACTTGATAACAATTTAAAGGAATTAATTATCATAACGAATTTCTGCAAGTTTGCAGGTAAATGCAATATTGATGAAATAAAGTAATTTGCAGCCTTGTAAGTATTTTAAGTTTTACTAATGTTTATTTTATTTTAAAACTTTGCTATCCTCTCTCATTTTCCATTTCCGGCCAGAATAAATGCGAGTAGAATTGTTTATGCAAATGAGGTTGCAAACTATACACGTACTTAAGACATGGCTTTTAGCCAAAAGAGAGAGAGAGACTTCTCGCTGCTTTAACATGCGCGTGTTTTTCAGTCAGTGCATGTCTGCCTTTAAATCGAGAACTTAGTTCTCTCTGATATTTGAAGACGTATTGTATTTTTTTAATTCCGCTCACTACATACGTAGTGCTAAAAGGCCAATCTTCGCGTTACTAATCTGTGTAAAGCATCTAAGTTTAGTTCTTATTTAGTTAAGTTAGTTTATTTCTTATTTTCTGCGTTTTAGACCATAAGTGCTGGTGTCTGTATCCCGAAGTGCGGGAACGGTTGTACTCTGTGAGAAATAAAGGGTAAATTTAACCCGTCTTATCTTTATTGTATCTTCTACACACGCATGAACATAGCGTTGAGTAAGGTCCCTGTTCCTACTCAGGACTCCAGTTATGTTTCCAAAAGCAACTAGAAGGAACTGAAGTCCTGACAGCCTTTCTAAGGGACTCTAAATTTAATATTATTGGCGCTTTGACATTCTTAGTTCCGTCCATTTTGGATTACTACCACAGTAGACATACATAAGAATCTGAAAAACTGTTTTTGTATCAATAAAACATTCATTAATTCAAAATTCATCGAAATAGCAACAGATGGGTGCTGAGCCATACCTAGTATGATTGCTGGTTTGACAGAACTATTAGTCTTTGAGAAGCTAAATACTTACTTTTTGATGCATTTTGCGCCACTAGACTTTAAATGTGAAGAATTTTGAAAAATATCAGGTTTTATGTCAGATCACAAACCTTGTCAATTTTATTAGATCGCACTCAATGAATCCTCTTCAATTTCGAGAAATTTTGAAAGATACAAAAAGCGAATACGTCCTTCATTATTTCTAACATCGAGATTAGATGTCTAATTTGAGATAAATAACTGAAGTTAATATATGAATTAAAGAAGGAAATTAATTTATTCTTGGAAATGAAAGAATGCTCACTTGCGGAGCTTTGAAGACCAAAAATGGATGCATTATATATCAATATTAGAGCATCATGACAAATTAGATGTGATTCTTCAATACAAAAAACAACTTGAAAATTTGATGTTAGATAAAACTATAGCTTTTCAAAAGAAGGGGAAAACTGAAAGGTCGATTTGAAAGCAAAATCGTAATATATATTTTCCAATTCTGAAAACAGAAAATAGGTGTTACACGAAAACATATCAGCAGCGTTTATTTAAAAGCCTCCAACATAAATCTGACTTCCACTTTTAAATCGAAAGAGATTTAATTGTGATAATTTCTCATCATTCTTTAATTTGGATGTTAAAAGACAGGAGAACAATTACGAATTAATTAAATGATCTTGAATGCTTCATCGAATCAAACATAACTTTTTAATCAGTTACTTATTTTAAAAATATTATTTCACAGCTAAAACATTTCCTCTTTAGCTAATTATATCGGGGAAATAATGAGCTTATTTGGTAGCACATATCTCTACAAGCAACTCTTTTCAAAAATGAAAATTACAGAAAGGGCTCATCAAAGGGGATTAACGTTGTGCTACTGGACATTTACCTACGAGTGGCAATTTCTTCATTATTAGCGGGTATTGAAAAGCTTGTTGCTGAGAAATAATGCAAATTTTACTAACTATTTTACTGAAAATTAAGTTGAAGGAGTTAATTATTAATTTAATATTAGACTACATTTGCTTATTTTTATTATTCTTATTATCATCATTTCTTTTGTTTAAAAATGTTATTTTTTCATGTTTTCAGTCAATAATGTTTAATTATAGCTATGACCAAAAAATAAGAATTTTTTTTATTTATATATCTATTTTTTGCAAGTTTAAGAATTATGTTATTTTAATGTTTTTAAATTATGAATAATGTGTGTTGTTCGGAACTTAGTAATATAATTTATTGATTATGTAAATATCATCTCCGATTATTTAGGCATTTTCAGATCATAATGGTTTCCTCTGTACTACTCCAAAAATGCATTGCACAAAAACTGGAATATTTTAATAAAAAGGAACATTTACCACTTTAAAAAAAGATTTATAACATGTATCATTCTTTTTTTTTCAGCTCAGGAATGTTTTATCAAAGGAATGCTTTTCTTACGAGAAATACATACAGAAAAAAATTACGTGGAGAAGAAATGGGTTGTAGAAAACATTGCAATAGCGCAAAATTACAAATGACAACGCTGAAGAAAGTTATGACAATGATGCACAGCAGTAGATAATCAATCAAAAAATTACAAGATTGGTTGTATGTTGCAAAAAAAGCTTTTACAGTAATACACCAGAACAATTTTCCTGAACCTAAAGACAGAGCTTCTAAAATAGCATAAAGATCGAAATTCTTGGACCTACAAATATCAGGAGAGAAATCACTTTTGACTGACAGACAGCTATTGGTCTTAATGTAACTCACAGATTAATTCAGCGCTCTCTGATTGAAAAAAGGTGTATTCCTGAAATCCAAGGAAGATTTTATTTTAAATAAAATAAGTACTGTAACGCATATGCATGTTGTCAAATAATACTACATTGAAAATGACTCTGAAAGTTAGTGCAGAAATGTACTCTGTAACGATTCAAAAAAATTTCATTGACATGAATGGAAAGCAAGCATTTCGTTTCTTCAGCTAACAAACTATTTTCAGGCCAAGCATATAATTAAAATCAATTTATCAAAATAATCCATTTATCAAGGCCAGGCACATAAATCAAAATACGCAAGAAAAAATAATGCAGATGGAGGTGGCAGTCTTATTCTGTGGGGTTCTATTTCGTGGTACAGCATAGGCCCAATTTTTCGTACAGATGGTATTAAGTTTACTACTACAAGATTTGCTCTTGTATCACGTTACTGACATCTAAGTCTTCTCTAAAGCAGCTCCTTTCCCACTGCCATTTGTGTACTTGTTTCTCCCACTTTTGTAAGTAAGCGACATCAGCGTTGGGAAGAGCTTAACATTATTGGTCTACTTACTTAGGATAGTATCATGACTAAAGAGATGTATGTAAGCGAGTAAAGCTATATATCTTAGAACACAATGTTACAATAGACAAAACAGAATATGCTACGGAAATCAATAAGATAATGAACCGATTCATTCAAAGCTGGCGAACGCTGTTTCGAACGAAACAGAATTGATGTTCTGCCATGGCCCTCCTCAGTTACGTGATCTAAATCCAATTGAGAATTTAAGGCACGAACTGGAAGATGAAATAAAAGATAATCAAATCTGAAGGCACTTTGTAGAATTATTGAAGACGTATGGTATTCTGTTCCTGCCTAAAAACGTAAAAAATTACTCCACTTCATGCCAAACAATATTGATGTAGTCCTTAAAAACGAATGTTTTCCAATTAAATAATAATAATACTTGGTACTGAGCAACATTTTCTGCTCTCAGTACACCAAGGCCTTTTTTTGGGGGGTAGGCAAAAATACACTGTGTATTTTGCATTTTGGTGGTTTTTTAGGAAACATACACTCACGTTTGTGAAAATTGCAACACCAAGAAGGAATCGTCATAATTGAATGCAATTTAATACACAGTTGAGTGGTAGTGGTACAAATAAATGATTAAATGTTCAAAGCAAACAAACAAGAACAAGAGATCAGAATCAGTATTTTGTGTGGCCACCACGCGCCGCAATAAGTGCTGCTACACGACGTGGCATGGAGTCAAACAAAGTTTGAATGTCTGACTGAGGAAGAGCATTCCATATCGTTTGTACGCGTACCCAAAGTTCGTCTGCAGACGCAACAGGACGAGGATCACGAGCAAGACGCCGACCAATGACATCCCACACATGTTCAATTGGCGACATATCCGGGGAACACGCAGGCCAAGGAAGAAGCTGTACCTGCTGCGCTGCAAAGAAGGATTTAACAATCCGAGCAGTATGAGGGCGGGCATTGTCCTGTTGAAATACAGCGCCTGGCAAGCTTTGAAGGAAGGGAACAGCTTCGGGCTGTAGAACTTCACGGATATACCGGTTGCTGTTCAGATTGCCCACAATTCGTAGCAATTGAGATCGTCTATGATATGCTATGGCGCCCCAGACCATAACTCCGGGTGTTCGTCCACTGTGGCGTTCGATAATGCACTCCGGAAGGTGGCGTTCACCGGCATAGCGTCTGACACGAATGCGGCCATCATGGTACCACAAATTAAAGCGGGATTCGTCAGAAAACACGACATGCTGCCAATCAGCACGCCAGTCTCTATGCTGATTGGCCCATTGTAGCCGCAGGCGGCGATGGTCGTGCGTTAGGGGGATCCTGTATAAAGGAGTCCGTGCGCGCAGTCCACACTGCAGCAGACGTCTACGAATTGATGAAGCACACAATGAAACACCTGTAGCTATTGACCACAGTGCTGCCAATTGTCTAGAGGAAGCTGTACGGTCCGTCCGCGCCATGCGGACCAGGTGTCTATCATCGCGAGCTGACGTCACATTTCGGGGTCCACTCCCGGATTTCCGAGTTGTCCGACACTCGTCCGTCCACTGCTTCCAAACGCGCATCACTGTGCTGCTGTTACGCTGCACACGAGAGGCTACTGCACGATACGACAATCCAGCTTCACGAAGGCCGATGATTCTCCCTCGTTCAAACTCTGTAAGTTGTTCAAATCTCGCTCTCTTTCGTCGACGAGGCATAAGTACAGATTGAGTTAACGTTTACCACTAGAAGATAACCACCGATAACCGTACACGCCTCGCTACAGCCGTCTATTTATT
Organism: Stegodyphus mimosarum; assembly: GCA_000611955.2. Taxonomy (NCBI): domain Eukaryota; kingdom Metazoa; phylum Arthropoda; class Arachnida; order Araneae; family Eresidae; genus Stegodyphus; species Stegodyphus mimosarum. The sequence continues at coordinate 632,499 of KK116535.1, read as the reverse complement.
CGGATCCATCAGCCGTTCAGAGGGCGCTGCTCAGCATACGCATGCGCTACGGATTTGCAATTCTAATCATTTGCATATCATGCGCTACTTTGCATTTCCTGAAAATTTCAGCTCACTCGCGTAAGTCCTTCATGGTGTTGCAATTTTCACAAACGTGAGTGTATTATGAAGCAAAAACTCTAAAATAGTCAATAATGAGACTTCCAGAATCAATAAATTGTATCATTATGTCTTAAACGATACACATTAACTGTGAATTAAGGAACTTATACAAATATGTTTTTAATTAAAAAAGTAAATTAATGAAATTTGTTTTTATTTTTTGATTACATCTGGATGTTTTTAAAATTTAATTGCAGCTATTTTTTTCTACTTATTTTTAGGATGAAAACTGCCTTATAATTGATGTTTGAATTGATTTTAAGTATTTTTTCTAGTTTATGATAATTGTACCTCTTTAAAAGTTTTGAATTTTTAATTTTTCATTCCATCAAGAACTGTTGCTCATCACTCAAAAGACATTATCTTATACATTTTTAGAGTCATATTTTTCAAATACATTATTAAAAATTTTGGATATTCAAAGCATCTTTCACTTTTGGCATAACAAACTACTGTGCAATAAAAAGGATGACGTTAATAATGATTTTGAAGCTTTGTAACCATATTTTGATCATATTCAACAATTATTTATGTATGCTTTTAGAAATGTACAAATTATTAAAATTTTATTTTTAAACAATGAATGATTTTAAGAGTTTTAAGAAATGACATTTAAAGATTTCAAGCAGTTATTTTTTTTTCTAATTTAAGCGCTTGATGTTATTGAGATGCTTCATTAACGTTCACGCTGAGTTTTCCCAGAAGATGAGTTATGAGTATTATTTCTTTAAACATCTTATTCTAGATTCTCTTATAAAATTAACTGAAATGAGGAAGAGAAGTTCATAAAATATTTCTGGAAAGGTTCTGAAAAAATGTTTCTCGTAGAGTAAAATTTCCAGTTTACGAACGTCATTGTGTTTTAATAAGCTAAAGTTGGAAAATTCCAAAATTTTACATGCAGTGTTCTTTGGAGTAGACTAAAAGAACTTTGAAGTTTAACATGAATATATCTACTTTTTTCAGAACTTGTAGAACTCATTTAAGATGCAGTTACAAAAGAAATCTGCTCATTTTAACGATAAATAGTTTCAACTTGAATAAGTACCACACGTTATCAGATCTGTATCAGAAACTTTTATTTTCAGTTGAAATGTGTATTAAACACATCTCAGAAACTTTTACATTTGAAGTCTCGGAATATATAAATTTTTAATAATAAAAGCATGATGAATTTAGTAATTGGAAATTTTATACTCTTGGGACTATATAAAAAGCTATATATATTAATGAATCCTCCCAAGTCACAGTATTAGGCTGACTTCTTAAAGCTTTAAATCCCAGCTTTAAGAAAATTTTCATTTATAAATACATATCTAAGTTCAATATTTAGCAAAAGAAAATATGTAGCGATTTTTAAAAAATTGTATTCATAGTAAATAACAAATGATGATGTACATGGGATTATTATTTTTTATGGAAGCTATTTTTATAAATAATACAATATAGTTTGCTAAATGATATTATGCGTGGAAATGTTTATGTCCTATAGTATATAATAAATGAAATAATGCGCAATACAGATCGTTTTAAAATATTCGTAATATTTACAGAAACACAGTTCCAAAATTAAGCAGTCTTTGCCCTTAATAATAATAATTAACCCAGTTAACGCATAAGGAACCCGAACACCTTAACATCTTTTAATATACATACAGAGTATTTTACCACTTTTTATATCATTTCCATGCAAAACTCTATAAATTAATTAAGTGATAGAATAGCAGTTCTTCAAAAACAGCACAATCGATAAACTTTTTTTTAATTACAAGCAATTTCGGAAAGAGGGAAAAAGTTAGTTTTGAATAAACACAAAAGTATCGTAGATAATGAATTTCAATTACGAAGTTTAATTAATTTCAGCAATTTTATGATCGTGAAAGATTTGCATTGCGTCTGAATTTTTTTGCTTAGTAATGGTTTTTCTTATACTTTTAAAATAAGACTGATTTTGAAAATAGTCTTTTTTTAATTACTCTATAAATTATGAAAAAGATGTCAGTAATTAAAAGAAACCAGAGTTTTATTGGGTATTTTATGACTACATGAAGATATATTTTGTGAAGTGCCCATGTAAAAAAATACGCAGTTCCATAATTATCGACAAAATTTTACCTTCTCCTCCTCTTTGTTACTGACATCGTTACACTCAGTATGTTTGCTATGGATAGCTAACTGAGGCTGTAACACCTTTATGCAAAATAATAAACATCATAATGGAAAATCACTCTTTCTTTGTGACTTTAATAATTAAACAATTAATATAGCTTATATAAGTCTACCAATGCCGTTTAAATCTATCAGATTTCTCCCATTAACATGAAGGAAGCAAAGGGAATTTCACCATCAGACATTCTATTTTAATTCTGGTGGACAAAATTAATGCACTGAATTAAGAAATAAAATGTATGAACTTTTTTTCATTAGGTTTTAACAAGCATGAAACTAGATCCGTTTTATTTCCTGACAGTAACGATGTTTGAGTTCTTTGTTTTATTAAAATAATCCACGCAAAAGAAATTTTTAAGGAGATATTATACCATTTACTGAATGAAAACTCTAAATTACACATAGGAAGTTAATTCTCTTTCAAAATATTTTGGTTATATCCATTAAATATGTTACGTTGTTATGTCACGCCATTTTTCAATTCATCTTACATGAAATTTTGTTTAAAAAGAAGTATTTCCGAGTTTCGATGATCACAAACACTGAGACGACAACACCGTAGGACATTTTATAATGATATATGTGGGTAAATAATGTAAAATCAGTTCTCCAAAGATGAAATACTTACCAAAACATTTGCCTGGTATTCATAAAGTTGCATAATTTTGCGGCAATCCAATACACGCAGATGTTTAGGAAAGATAAATTTTTAGAACATTTCATTGCATGATTTATTTACTTGAAATCGTTTTCCTTCCCAGTGTTTGAAGCTCTAAATCTAGAATTATAACTTCTCAATTCAAAATCTTTTTCTGTCTTTATTGTCTCCATTACTATTCTCAGCATTTAAAAAAGTCGTTTGTTTTTTGGGTACTACACACTGTTTGACTTTTAAAAATCTTTGCATTAACTGACGGGTAACATTGTTTTTGACTAGGGATTATAATTATCAAAGAATTTTTATCATGTATCATGAAAGTAGCTAAGATTTTTAATATCTTCACAATATATTATAAACTCATATTTGCAGTCTGCATTTTTTATTTTATTCTTGAAATCTACAATAGTAGAAATACCAGCCTGGGAAAAAAACGCATTCCTAAAATGAAAATTTTGAAGTTTCGTTTCATGATTGATTTGAAAAAAGCAACAAAAAACATACAAAAATATACTTATCTACAAATCCATTTCAATTATTTATTTTTTATTTATAATAAAGTGCTTGACTTTTGCAATTACTCCATTAGCCTTCTTGCTTCCCAGTCATTTAGGTTAAAGGAAAAGGAAATAAAATTATTAATTGCAGAGCATGTGTTTAAATGTTAGTTGTCCATAGGTTGTCCAGAATCCCAAAACGAATACACTGCAGAATTCCTTAATGTAATCTATAGAAGAGATAAACATTGAGACGGTTATGTCTGATGAAAGCAATGGGAATGATACCTTGTAGAGACATTAGGCATTTTTTTGAAGCAGGAGAGATGAAAAATATGCACTGCCTTCGCCGGGAATCGAACCACGGATCTCTGAAATACCGGCTCAGTGTGCTGACCATTACACCACGAAGACACGCTAAGAATGTGGGAGATATACCTTATATACTCCCCTTTTTAAAGGGCGACTAGGGTTTTAGGGGACCTAGTCGCCAAATCCTGGGTGTGGAGAGTCATCATCCACAACCCTTTTAGTTCGGGCGCCACTGTAGAGACATTAGGTATTTTTTTGAAGCAGGAGAGATGAAAAATATGCACTGCCTTCGCCGGGAATCGAACCACGGATCTCTGAAATACCGGCTCAGTGTGCTGACCATTACACCACGAAGGCACGCTAAGAATGTGGGAGAAATACCTTATAACCTAAGCTGTGGGGTAATGAAAATCAGGAGTTGTGTATTCCTTATCCACGAGATATTGCCAAAGCTTTCTTCTAGCTTTTATAGACAGGTTTGAATAAGGAAGCTTTCTATGTTTAATATTTAGCTATCTCTTAGCTGAATAATATTTCCTAAATTTGAAGGTTTTTGAAGGACAATCGCTCCTTTCTTTGCCAGGAAACCTGCATTCTCATTTCTCCATACTCCACACTTTCACCCACAGTGCTAATCAATTAGTAACAGTATTCATAAGATGTCAGCCCTCATAAATACGTTTTGAGCGATACGTTCTATTGCTGCCTATAACCTGAAGGAGGGATATAGAGACCGAGAGCATGGCGATTTTGAAGAAAGAGGTCCTACGTCAACAAAGCTGTCCCAGGAGCAAATGAATAGTTTCCAGTTCACCATAAAAACTAGCGGTTAACACAGATTGATTTACAAGAGGAAGAAAGTTTGTTGTAAAACCAGCTCCATCGCTTCGTTTTAAACAAACGAAGCAGTTTTCTCAGGTGCCTTGATGACGAATTCAACTCAGAAAAGTTGTTTTATCTTTAAAAGCTCTGATACTTTTCCCCGCATTTCTCTTTTCAGCTTATAGCAGCAGAAATAGAAAAGTTATCAAAATATTAAACGAAGATATACATTATTCGAAATATGTATTTTCTGTTAATATTACAAATGACATGTCGTTGTAACTAGAGGTTAGGTTAACCAAATGTTGTTAGGAACATAGAAAAATAAATGAGATAAATAAAAAAATGAATAATTGAAACCAAAACAAATATTAAGGCAGATATAAAAATCCGATGCGTGAATATCAGAGTACTTCCTCGTATGACCTATTAAATTATATACAGGATTTGCTGTGCTTCATTTAAACTTATTTCCTCAAATTGTTCTAATTTGAACAACCGATCCCTAAAGGCAAGCTAAAAAGGATATAAAAAAGTGCAAATTTTGAAATTAACTGTCTCGATCAATTTTTGTCTTACAGAAGTCAAATTTCTTAAAATTATATTTTTTCATAACGATATAATACTTTTCATATACATTTTTCATAACATATAATATTTTCCGAAATATAAGTATGGGAACCGGGAGACTATATTAAACGTTAGATTTCATCATTTGTCGAAAATTATTTTTTTTTAATTTGGCACTGCCAAGAATGAATATTTTCATAATTTGAAACACTTCTATAAATGGAAGTACACAGTCCAGTCACATTAATGTGACCACCACGTACTTTCCATGTCAGAGTTAAATAACCAATCACAGAAGGCAGATGGCAGCACAGTGCAGTTGAGCATATATAAAGGGTGTGTGAGGGCTTCGGAAAACATTTCAATCGTTGGCGTAATGCAGAAACGAAGCGATTTATCCGACTTCCAAAAGGGCATGATCATTGGCTTTCGGGCCAAGGGTGGAAGCATTTCCGAAACGGCTGAGTTTGTGAACTGTTCGCGTGCCGCCGTGGTAAAAGTGTACCGTGCATGGCAAAATGGGACTGTCCAAAATCAGCGACGTGGCAAATGTGGTGCACCACGGGCCATAGATGACAGAGGCGAACGACGGTTGCGGAGATGCGTTCGGGCAGATAGACGGGCTACCGTTGAGCAACTGACCACCAAAATGAACCAAGGGGCTACCAAAAGTGTCTCCCAAAGTACTATTCAGCGAACATTGCTGCGTCTGGGCCTCCGAAGCAGACGCCTGGTTCGTGCACCTATGCTGACTGCTGTTCATCGACGGCGAAGGCTAGAATTTGCACGCCAGTACAGCAGCTGGACGTCCACTGAGTGGCGACAGGTTGCGTTTTCGGATGAATCGCGTTTTATGCTCCATCGGACAGATGGACGTTGGCGTATAAGGCGTGAAACCTCTGAAAGGAACCACCCTGCAACCATTGCCGGAACGGTCCAAGCTGGAGGCGGGAGCATTATGGTCTGGGGAATGTTTTCCTGGCATTCTCTAGGTTCACTGATCATTGTGGAAGGCACAATGGATCAATACAAGTACGCATCTGTCCTTGCGGACCATGTTCACCCCTACATGCGCATTGTTTTTCCTCAGGATGATGGCATCTTCCAGCAGGACAATGCGAGGTGCCATACAGCTGTCAGTGTACGTGCGTGGTTCGAAGAGCACCAGGATGAGTTTACCGTCCTCCCCTGGCCAGCAAACTCACCTGACTTAAACCCAATCGAGCATCTGTGGGACCATCTCGATCGAGTTGTTCGCGCCATGGATCCTCAACCGCGTAATCTAGGCAGCTGGCCACGGCATTAGAGTCGGCATGGCTCAACATCCCAGAGAACACCTTCAGGGACCTATGTGACTCTCTTCCTGCACGTCTCGCAGCAGTCCGCTCTGCGAAAGGTGGTTATTCTGGCTTTTGACAGATGGTCACATTAATGTGACTGGACTGTGTATATGATTATGGCCAACGATTGCGAAAATAAAGGTCGAGTAAGGGCTTTTGAGCAAAGTATGGAGTTGGGTATATTTATATATACTTTTGGTACAGCCGATAGCAATAAAAACGAGAAGTGCACAACAAGATATTATAGCAGTCTCATACATAAAACTTCAACATTATAGGGCTAATTGTTTTTGTGTTATACAAGATAAAACAACGAGATACATAAATGCGTACGTACAGATGTCAGGAAAAAATTCCTTTTGAATCCATTATAAATTCATTTTTCAATCCCTTCCGCAGAGAAGAATCATTTATTTCGTACTTACCTACAGGCATCACCCCCGCCCAAAAAAAAAACCATCCGGATGGATTCGGCTACGGTCAAAATGGATATTTCTGTTGAAATGTGATACCCAAAAATTTTTGCGATTACAGTACTTCCTTTATTTCGTACAAGGAAGTAGTAAATATGTGATTATATTTACAGTTAAAAATTAATACTAAAATTAAATAAAAGTAAATGCAACTTACATATATGTAAATTGAGTAAATTAATGTTACTAAAAATTGTTCAAGGATAAACTGGTTGCTTAGATACTATGACAAAGATATGAGAGCTCTTTTTCGTAAAGGGACTGGAAGGAAATGTTTACATTATAGCAGACAACTCAAGGCCTCTGCCAAACATGAGAAATGCCTTAGCGGAGTATTTTTAAGGGAAATTAGCTTTTATTCATGTTAAATTTGATTAAAGTTATTCCTTAACGAGAGGGACGTCTTCATGAGGAGTTTTCTGAAAAGTGGAACTGGCCCACATGGGAAAAATCACGAAACTGCCCCCTCAAGCAATCCACTGTCCAAAAATTTAACCCGTGTCGAAATGAAACTACTTTTGAGCAGCGAATTCTTACTAACCCGGTCTTCGGTAGTAGTTTATAAAAAAGTGCAAATATTGATTATATATCAAGTGTCACGTCAGTTACATTTTAGTAACTCAAATTTATTCCTAATGTTTTCAACTTACAATCTGAGTTTGTATTTTCCTGGATGTTTCGAGTTCATTTTTAGTATTCAAATCTAATTAGCTAAAAGGTTTAATCTTATTCTGATGAAATATGAACGTCTCTTTAAAATATCACACTTTTTTTTACCGGCAAACAACAAAAGAACTGCAGTATCTTCTTTAGAATGATCATATGTATTTCCGAAATGTTTAGTCGAAATTCGATGATATTTTCTGCAGCGTTAACTATACAAATCTTTCTCCAAGGTATAACAATCTTATTAATGTACTTATTAAGATCAATTTCAGGGAATTTTAATTTTCATGAATTGCTTTTCTTTCGTTGTTTGATTCCATAAAGTAATCAAAAGCGATTGTAGATATTTAAACCCAGGCGAAAACAAAAATACAAGACTTCGCTTTTTCGAAAGACACTTGAGTTGCCCAGAGCCATCAAACAGTTCTAGAAAATTTCAGGGAGCGGATGCCCACATAAAAACTGTGCGTTCCCAATGACAGAAGAAAACTATCTAACCTTTCAATGTTTCTAATTCAGTTACTATAAGGTCCTGAAATCGGTCTCGAAATTTAAAGCTGACAAACGTGACTAATTTATGAAGTTGTAGAGACATTAGGTTATTTAGAAGCAGGAGTCATGAAAAATGAGCAACGCCTTCGCCGGGAATCGAACCACGGACCTCTCGGTTACGCGTCGAGCATGCAGACCACTGCCCCACGAAGGCATGCGAAGAAGGCGGGAGAAATACCTTACAAAGTTAGAAAGCCAAACATATAAGGTTGCTTAGTAATATACACTGATAGAAAATGAAATCCCAATCCTAAAAATGACTTGTGCTAGATTGCACAATTTGAAAGGCATTTTGAAAGGCTAGACGAACAAGCTCATAGCGCCACCATGAACGTGCAAATCACGTTTTCTGTAAATACGCGATGTAAACTTCGTGTGCATTATTTATCTTTCGAATTGGTGTTCATGAATGAGATTTGAGTCAAGAAACGCCTCTGAGGAAACGAAAAAGGCAATATCAGTAGCTTGCGGAGTTTGAGTGATTCCGTGTATTAGTGTTACGAGAAGAGGAATTTTCTTTTCTCGAGATTCGGAAAATACTGGGCAAGGATGTACTTACTATGCATAGACGATGGCAGTACAGGTCACAAAAAGGTACAGTCTTAAGAAGCCCAGAGTCCAACCCTACACGTGCTACCTTTCAAAGGGAATACAGCCGCATTCACCACATGTCTGTGAAGCATAGCACTGCATTTGCAGCAGAAATTCAAGCTTTTGTTAGCAGTAGAGTAATGCATCGAACTGTAACAAATCGCTTACTTGAAGAATAGTTCCAAGCTAAACACTCTGTAGCGGCTATACCACTAACTCCACCATAAATATGAGACTTTGGCTGGTATGAGACTTTGACTTGGTAAAGCTGGCGCTAAGTGCACGGTAGAGTAAAGATCATTTGTGTACTCAGATGAAAACCGTTTTTGTCTCGTTGCCAGTAATAACTGTATGTTAGTTCGAAGGAAGCCAGATGAGAGCTTGGAATCAAGCTGTCTGAGACACAGACACATTGTGCCAGGAATTATGGTCTGGATTATACCAAGAGTTATGGTCTGGGGAGCAATTTCCTCTGACAGTAGAACATTCTCGTCATTAGGCCACACACTTTGACATGAGATTTATATGTCAGATTGACCGCTCAGCACCGGTTGTGCTGCTATTCTTGAGCAATATATCAGGAAGGCATTTTCCAACAAGATAATTTTCGTCCCCTAACGTTGCTGTCACCCAGCGCCCTCTAAAATGTGCCAAGATGTTACTTTGATTTACCAGACCATCCGATCTTTCTTCCATGCAGCATGTATAGGACATACTTGGACAGCAAATCTAGCGCCATCAACGATCAATACAGATCATTGCTGATTTGACTGTCCAGCTGCAAGAGGAATGGAACTCCATCCCAGAAAACAACATAACATGTACGACACAATGCATGCATGTTTGCATATTTGCATTTAACATCGTTACGACTGCAACAGGTATTAATGTGCCACCATTTCACGTTTGAGATCCTTTTTCCCACGCAAACTTTAACCTGTGATCTTAAAACATTAATGAAATAAATATATTGCCTAGACAAATGCTTTGCTTACATTTCATTAGTCTAAACCAATTTTTTTCTATGTGTTTGAAATTTCAATTTTCGTCAATGTACTTTTTTATCAAGGTTGTATCTAATGTCGTACGTGTGCCGAATGTGAAATTATAACCTCTAGTATTAATCCTATAATAGTAATGTGTCACAATGAAGCTAGAAAACGGTGCTGAATTTAAACAGATTTAGAAATTTTTCTGGAAATTTTAAATTCAGTTTTTTATAATTGATAAATAATGCCATGTTTTCTAGCGTATTTTCTCTCCTATCTTTTTAGCACTAGCATGTATGAAGCAGTATTTTTACTTTTATTGAGTATATGAATTCAATGTATTAATGAAATTATTTATTAACATTTCATCTGTTTTATTTTGCCTTGCATTTATTGTTCGAAACCTATCATCTTATGCAGTTTCGTTGTTAAGCTGCTTGGTCGTGGCAGGTGTTCTTACACTTAAGAAACTTTGGAAACACGTGATTTCACTTCACTTCTTTTATTTACTTTCCATTTTATTGTAGTCTTATCTACATGATGTGTTCGAGGTGGCCTTTTCTTCGTCCCTCTTCTCTTTCGTTCCTCCGATGTCTCGCTTGGAAACTGAATTTATTGTTAAATTATTTATAAGTTCCACCGCAAGACGTCGGTGTTATTGCAAGCACGAAGTATATGCATTTGTGTTACACTTCTTCTGTGCTTATATTATTCACGCCTTCGCGAGAAGTTGCCAGGTGTTTTAGTGAGATCTACTGAACTTATGATAGCAAAGATAGTTAGATACCACAACACATCCGACATGTACTCTGTTAAAAGCACACCAAACGTACGCATCAGTAATGAATGTTTAAATAAATATAACTCAATATAATGCATATCAATGTAAATACAAATGAATACTGAAAATGACATTACAAATTAATAATGTATGAAACAAACACATACTATTATACACAACCTTTAAATTTCAAAAGGATCAGTTGGACTAGTCTTTGATAAAACCTTTGAGCACTACGAGTCAAAATATATGCACAGATCCATCTACCTTTATAAACTTTTTCTATAATTCTAAGAAGCCATACTAAGTTTGATTTGGTTTAGAAAACTGGGCAGACCGCAGTTCTAGGAGATAGTTCTCCTTCCACTTCCTCCGATTTGTTTTAAAAGGTTAGCTTGATACCGTTTTCTCCTAGTTAAAGTCTTCCTGTTACATGATTCATTCCTGAAACGTTCGGCTAAATATACAGCATAAGAAACGTTGTCCATTCCTGGAAACAAAGAGTGGGCAGGTGTGAGAGCTTGTGTCTCTTTTACTTCATTCGGAATATATTTAAGAGGCCTATAATTCAAAACTGAGTTTCTGGGAGAACAGTCATCATTTCCTCAAAGTCAGGAAGAACACCTCCAAGAATGTTTTATAAGGTATTTCTCCCGCTTTCTTAGCTTGCCTTCGTGGTGTAGTGGTCGGCAAACTCGGCGCGTATTCGAGAGGACCGTGGTTTGTGTCCCGACGACGGCATTGCTCACATTTTCACATGTCTTGCTTCCAAAAAATACTTAATTAATGCCTCTACAGTTTCTTCAACATTCTTTGATGCTTTTCATGAACTTTTCACAAAAATCACCTCACCAAGAGGAGTGAGGTGAAATATATTCCAAATTATACTGTATATTGATATGAAATCGTCTAAATTTGAATTTATCATAATTTTTGCAAATTCTTTCAGAATTTCTTTAATGGCTCAGAAACTTTAATGGCTCATTTTCAGAAATGAATAAATTTACAATTTCCTTTTCTAGCCAAAAATCTCCTCAGTAACAAAATAAAACTTTTTGTTGATATTTTTATGATTAATTCAATGTACACAGCTCCAGTAAACAATGCTAAAACAGCACTTCGAAACGTTCCTGATATTAATAGTAAAACTGAGCCCAATGAAAGGAGAATATTCAGTAATTTTATTTTAATTACTTGTTTAGCTGGTTTCGAACAATATTTTCGACAAATTAAGTATTTTACTAATACTCGTTTTAGAAATTTTCTAACTCGTGGAATCCAAAACCTAGAACTAATTTTGGCAAGTGTAAATGTCACTCCGCCGTTAAAAATTGCATTATGCTCTCGAATAATAATTAATTCCATAAGTTTAGACTGCTTATAGGAAGAAGCCCAAGGTGAACCTCGCAGTTTAGACTGCTTATAGGGAGAAGCGCAGGGTTTGTAAATGATCTTTCTCTCTAATCTCCCTTTTATGCACAACACTCCATTAACGTCTAGCAATGGGGCTAAATTCAAAAGTGAAGATTATTTAGGAATCGACTTACATTTTTGATGTTCTATAATTCTAAGTTAAATCCAATGCTTTCCTCATGTTTTATCCAGTCTACTTCTGCACTTTGAAGTTCTGCTGTGAGCGGGCCTGCAACCGTCTACAGTTCTCGAAGTTTATTAACAAACCGTTTAATTAGCTCACTTATACCGAGTAGTTTTAGCAAAGAACTAAACTTTCATAATCAGTAAATAGTATATTACATTTGCATCAGGCATTGAATTCGATTCTTCCTTTCGAACGAAATGCAGCGGTAAAATATAAACAAATTTAATAAAATTACTATTCTAGGAAAGAATACAAAACCATCATAATTACAGACCAAAAGAAAACATTGATTCGTTTTATTTTAATGACATTAATTCAGTAGAATATTATCCTTTCAAACACCTTAGTTAATGAAAACACTGATTCAATGTTGGAATACCTAGCCCGTTATTTGACTTTGAAAAATAGAATACAGTACACGTTAGTGTAATGCTCCTCAACTTGTTTCTGTTCGCTTACTTGATTTTCCCTAAGCACGCTAGGACTATTTGCTTAAGAGGAGGGATGCCTTCGTGTAGAACTTTTCTACGAGAAACGGGCTGGTACACGCGTTACACCTGGGGAAAACGCCTATGCAGCCAGCCCGTTCACTTAGAATCGAACCCAAGTCGAATTACCAGCGTGAATCGACGTTATCGCTCGGCTGCTGGTGAAATTTTTCCAAAACGTATTATAAATAATAAATAGTAACAGGTATCCTTTCGCAAAAGCACTTTTGCTTTCAATTCCTATATTTACCCGTAAGAATCCTTTGTACTTCATGTATGTGTGCCTTTTTCTGATATTGTGAGCAATAAAATCTGTTTTAGATAATGTAGTATTTAAAGTAATTTTTAAAATAAATCTTCTGAATTTTCTTACCGCTTTTAATAAAACAGCTCAAAACCGCGTAAATCTGCACGAAAAAATTGTGAACTTTCTGTATAAAACATTTAATCACTATCCCTGTCATTTGAAAATTTTATGCAAGTTTTTTTTACCTTCGAGAGTTACAAGGTTCTTTATGTTAGTTAACCAGTTATTTTGTGTTTTGAATCTTCACTGTCACTTCTATTCTTAGTTTACCTGCCAGAATGCAAATTAGGTCGCGTGTATTTAACGTTAGGCTTTTTAAACTGTAAGACAGAGCGTGTTCTGCCTCTCGATGTCACGTAACGAGGTTGCTAGACCAGGTAATATTTGTAGTTTTCGGGCTTAAATTATAATTGGCGATAGCTAAATATCCACGCCAGTTATGTTATGAGCCAATTTTGCGTTAATCGATCTTTTTTTTATATAACAAGTTGTAGTGATTTTCCGCGCTATTATTGATCAATCTCAAAATAAAATCCACTAATCAGTTTTCATACGATTGGTGAAAAATAAATAAAAGTATAAGAGTTAGCCAAAAAAGTTAACTATGATATTATTCTGTCCTAAATTAATGCCACGTGGCTACTTCTGTACTTAGTTAATAAAGAAAAAAATATTCAAGCCAGCAAGCTGTGCAATTTTTTACCTGGATCGAGTGCTCTTAAGCTTGTAATAATTATTTCTCATAAGTGAACTGATAATAATCTTTAATCTTTGCTAAATGTATCAAATTCTGAAAATATAGTTTTGATGCGCGTTAAAAACTTAAAAAGATAAATATTATTTTTCAGGAAAATGTATTCATACTGGCATTTGAATTAAAGTTATGTCAGAAACTGTTTTAGAAAACAGTTAAAAAAATATAACTCCTGTTTTGAAATAAAGCTTTTAACCTTAGATTTCCAAATATATTTATAACTTTATAAGGTTTTTATACCTCCTCACCACGTGCCTTGGTGCTCCAACGAAAAATCGCATCCAGCTAGCATCGAAAGAGCCAGAGTTTGAATCCCAACGACGGTACTGCTGATTTATCACGTCATCTGACTTCAAATCTTCTTCATGACTCTACAAGTGAAGTTCAGCGTCGGAGTCGCCAGCAGACAGGGAAACCTTACATGACAAGGCTAGCAGGCCAAAACTCTAACACACAGTTATAAAGTAAGTCTTTTAACTGTATAGTAAAACTGCTTGCCACTCAAATCTGCAAAAAATTTGGAATTTGTGGTCCGCTTAACGAAATGAGATAGAAAGGAAAGATGTAAATTAAATAATATTTCGTTAGAAAAACTTAAATACCACAGCTTTTCGCTAAACAAGATCATGGTGCTGATATAATCTTAAACGGCCAATCAGTGGGTACAACGAATGGAATGACATTAGTAACAGTTATTGCTCAATTTTTACAGAAGATCACTTTGTTAAGCTCGTTCACTAGCGGCCGAGCGGTAAAGTCGCTGAACACTGGTAGTTCGGTCCAAGGTTCGATCCCCGCGAATGGGTTGGTTGCAGATTTCTGGGTTTTCCCCATGTGTAACGAGCCAGTTTTCCTTAGAAAGTTCTCTACAAAAGCATCTCTCCTCTTAGGCAGATAGCCCTTGATGCTTTGGCATAATTAAATAAACCAAACCGCTTTGTTAAGCTAATAACATCTGGTATTCTTAAACATTACAAAATAACTAGACGTTAATAGACTGTCTAAGGAATTCTCCTTAAGTATAACAGTGACCAGAGAAAGTGAGTAAAGAACCCTTTATTCACTAATATTATTCACAGATGGCACAGACTCGCCTTACAAAGCCAATATTTTTCGCATAACTCAGAAGGTAACAAGCAACTTATAACAGAATTAAGGTAGCCGAACGGCTTTTCACAGATTACTTAACGCCCAGCCAGGCTCTGACTCGCAAAGTCGTCGTAAACAAGCTTAATGGCTAGAGACGCCCAATGCCACAGAAATCTAATCGCAAGTAAATCAAAGATAGTAACGTGGCCTTCAGACTCTCTAAATTCACCTTCCAAAACCTTCACTTAAATACTAACTTCTTTCTACAGGCGCGTTAACTCCTTTACATTCTGGCAAGAAAGTGTGGGTTGAAAGCGAGAGTATTAAGAAAGGTTGTTTCAAAATGTCAAAAGGTTGTTTCAAAAAAAGATTAACTGTTAAATAACTTAAATAATTCTCCACATGCTAAGAAGCAACGCAGTTTTACACTAAGAAAAATAAATGAGAGATCTTATTCCGAGTCGATAGCAACAATTGCTTATTTTGCCAGAACAAGAATTTTTACTTTCAACCTAATGAAAGTAGTAACAATTGATTTCAAGTGTTAAAAGGTATTTAATCATTCGGGGCATAGAAATCTTCCACACAGTCTATTATTTTACGAATTCCTGTTCCCTTAATTTTCTATTAGTTATAAACTTATATATCATTACCAATACTTTAATTTATTGCTATATTTATACCATCAAATATTCATCATAATCTCAAAATAACCAGGAACATTAACACTGTTTTTATTTTTACCAAATGAAAGAATTCCTAAGCGGCTGACGTTAGTGCAGTGATGTTTACTTGATTCGCGTATTTCATTGTGCCTCATAACTTTTTGAATTTTAATTTGAATTTTAATTTAAATTAAATTAACAGCAATTAAAAATAATATTAAAATATTAATTGCTGTTTTAATCATTTAATAATTTTATTTTAATATTTGCAAAGAAAATGAGAAAATAGAAGAAAAGCAAACTAGGAAATATAATTTTTTTGAAAATAAATTTGATGTTTATTCTGAGACTTCCTTACTCGAAATGTATCGCTTAATTAACATCAGATTTCATACTTTATGCTCAATTAAAATTATTTATTTTTGGATCTTTTAATACTTGGTTCTTACCCTTTAAGCGACTGCAAATTAAATTCAAGCAGGTCTCCTTAAACAGAACGCCTCCGTCCTTACTAAAAACAAAAAAAAAATTAAAAGCTTTGCTTAGAAAATTATAAACAAAAATACTTACCTTAACCATTTCGCTATTCACAGTCATTTCTACAACATCGATAGAAAAATTCGTCCGAAATCCTAATTCATCGAATGATATGTTGCCAGTCAGTCCTTGAATCTGAGTCTGAAAATTAAAAGTTATTTTTTTATCTCGACGTTATTAAGAAAATATTACTTTAATTAAAAACTGAAAACAAGTTCTGCAAGCTCCGTAGACTTGTTTTTAATTTAATGACCTACTACATTTTAATTTTTATATTTAATTTTTTTATTTTTCTGAAACCTCATTTTTCATCTTTCGTCCGAAAGAATTTATTTGATACTGACGTATTTCCTTTTCGATGCGCAATAAGGGCTTTTAGAAATATATATTGATTACTAGCCACATTAATTTTCGTAAATGATAATTTTATACCTGAAGCGTGGTCGAGAATTTTGAGATTATCAGGTTCTGGCCTTATTACCTCACACAGGAAACAGGAGATTTCGATATCAATTTACGTCCAAACACTAATGATTGTGTGGGTATTGTTAGCCGAGATCAATACGTTAGAGCAATGTATATATTTGATTTAATAATTCATTAGCTTAATTTTTGACAGTAAAGGAAGAGGAAACTTAATAACACCAAATTAGATGTAAAATAAATTTGGAGAAACAGTTCGTTGGAAATAAACTTTAAGTGATTGAACAAGATTTCATATTTGCCATGCAGCTCATAGATTTTGTGGTGATATTTTTCCCTTCACAGCTAACTTCCCCTTATTGTTAATGGAATTTCTTTGTTTCCCTCAAAATAGATTAGAATTAAACTACGTTTTTCATGTAAGATTTATTGGTGTGGAATTCTTTCTAACACAAAACATAAACAACATGAAATAAAGGAAAAACGAATAAATAAATAAAATTCCAAAAATAAAAAACAGGATAAAGTTAAATAAAATAAAGAAAAATATTTGAAGTATAAAATTATAAAAGCAAAATATTTCCTCTAGTATAAATAGCATGCACATCATAAGCTTTAATAATTGATCCCTGTACCTTGAAATAGACTTTCGTGAATTTTATAAGATTTCGTCTCCTTCACGTTCGAAATATATGTTGAACCATTTATCGCAGATTTTCAGTAACGATTCTTGCCAGTTTACATAGTATTCTACTTAGGTAAATTCTTTCTTGAAAAAATGAAAAACCATTTTAATGTTGTTTGTATCCCAAAAGAAAACACACGAGAGTTCTCATTAGGCTAGGAAAATATATAAACTATGAAATTCAATAAGCCGGTGAAATTGAAAATATGCAACTAATTTTCACTGGTTTAAATTGAATCAATTCCTTTTCGAAACACATTTTGGAGCAACCTACAATTCGGAATTAGTAAACCTTATCGGCTTCAAATTTTGCCAGCATCAGTACTAATGTAATAATCTCCAACATTAATGTGAACATTGATGGCCCAGTTATTCTATTTAAGAAGCAAGAATTATTTTATTGCATTTAAGTAAAATCTTGTATCTGTAGTTTGTGATACAAAATTTCCTCCATGCAGAATATACTTTTAGAAACTTCCGTTGAAAACAAATTTCAAACTTCTCTATAACAGCGTATCTTTTTCGAAAACGACCATATTTACATCTGTCTGATATGAGACAATATATCTTGCTGAACTTGAGCATTTGAGTTTCCGTTTGCATGCAATAAAAGAACACGATCTGTAAGTACAATCTACATATAGTATAGGCGGGATAAAGAACTAGCCATTATTCTCGAAATCTTTTAATCAAAATTCTTGATTTATCATATAATTACTAGAAAATCATGTTAATTGTTTGCTTTTCCTTCCTTCTTTTAAATGAAAACTATCTTAAATTAGGTACCAGTATTCAAGATGTCGGAGTATGTGGTCTGCTTCTATTCATGTTATTCTTCTTTAATGATTACTCAGGAGAATACCGAGCAAAACAGATATTATGTATTATTGCGCTTTACATAATACATGTGTGTGTGTGTGTGTGTGTGTGTGTGTGTGTGTGTGTGTGTGTGTGTGTGTGTGTGTGTGTGTGTGTGTGTGTGTGTGTGTGTGTGTGTATTCACTTCCATATATACATCATTATCGTACTCATATACAGGGTCCACAAAGTGTAGGGAGTGTAAAGACGACTCAGAATCATATAGGAATGTAGGGTCGCAAATGTAGTAGCTGCGAGCTATGGTGCAAAGAAGCAGAGAAAAAGAACAGAAACAGCAATGCATTAATATAACAGAAAACATTTTAGTGAAAGATTGTACTACAAGAGGCGTTCGAAATTATGAACAGAAGTCTTCTGGCAGGCCTGATAGCGGCGCTACATGGAATTCCTTACGTTCTCGAAGATTCCTGGTATGTCACGTATCCTCCCAGTAGCTACAAATATTCAAGCGACGAGGTCTTCAACTGAAGGAACGAGCGTCTGGTATGCCAAACTCTTCATGTGACCCCCAGAAGAAGAAATCTATGCATGATAGGTCCGGTAATCAGGCAGGCCAATGAACCGAGTCACCACGACCTATCCGCCGCTGTCCAAAGGTTACGTCAAGATGTCGGCGGATCTCAGTCGTGTAATGTGAAGGAGACTTGTCAGGCTGGTATCACTTGTAGCAACGACGGAGGAATATGTGCTGCCTCAGGAAGTTCGGGCAGGACTTGTTGCAAGAAGATCAGATATATCCTACTATCCAAAGGACTGGGGAGAAGGCACGATCCAATGAGGTAATCTCCAAGAATGCTGGTCCAAACATGGACCGAAAAACGCTTTTCAGCTGTACGTGGTTGCTTACGATGAGGGTTCTCCAAAGCCCACACATGGGCGTTATACTGATTGAAGGCTTCATCACGTGTGAAGAATGATTCGTTCGAGAAAAATACGGACGCAACAAATGCGCTGTCTGTAGAACTCTGTTGCAGGAACCATGTAGCAAACGTCCTCCGGAGTGGATAATCCTTAGCCTCTAATAACTGGACGTGATGAAGATTGTATGCATTCATTTGGTTTGCTGCGAGTATCCTCCAGATAATGGATTGAGATAAACCCGCTTTTTGGGCTATCGATCGAGTAATCGTACTTAGATTGTCTTCTGCCAGACGTGAGAGCGCCTCCTCATTGCCATGTGCCCTCGTCGTTTGCTGTGCATTCATTGTAGTTCTCGTTAAACAACCAGTCTTACGTAACCTTCTGTTTACGCTTGCAGAGATCGTGATGTGGAGCACCCCTGTTCGGGTAAGTTTCCTGCTACAACCGCCGAGCGGATTGTACGTTACAATCCGCAGCTCCATACACGATCAGCATGTTCATCGCTTGAATGCGCAATCATCCTTTTACCTCGGGAAACGGATTGCAAATGATGACTTCCAGCAGGATCGCTGTTCACGCAACCTTCTACCGCAAGACCGCTGGGAGGAATCTTCCAGATCGTAAGGAATTCCATTCAATGCCACTGTCAGGCCTGCCTGATGATTTCTCGCCGTAATTTCGAAGACCTGTTGTAGCACAACCGTTCAATAAAATGTTTTCTGTCCCATTAATGTGTTGCTGTTTCTGTTCTTTTGCTTTCGCTTCTTTGCAGCTCGCAACTACGACATTTGCGACTCTGCATTCCTATATGATCCCGAGTCGTCTCTTTACGCGGCCCATAGCAACCGTTGATAGCAGACATATACTTCCAGTTACGAAGGAGTTTTAAAAGATTCAAATATTAATTTTCTTTGGTATTTTTAAATTTATAGAATTTTTTTTAATTGCAAAAAGTTTTATACGCTTCTTCAATCCCTGTACTTATGTTTAGAAAAATGTAATGATTATTATAAAAAAATAAAACGCCAAAGTCTGATTTCCGTACCACAAAATTTATGGAGATATTTGATTTCAAAATTTGCGATTTTTGACGTCATTTACAATTTTTATTGAGAAGCACGTTAATAAATAAACTAGAATAATTTGAGGCTAATTATTTCCTCTTAAATTCAATAATATATTTTTGCAGTTTAGTAGTGTCATTAAATTAAAATTTTGTTACATTTACAATGCCGAAAATCTTTCGCAAATAATTTATAAGCTCTGAAAGTTTACAAATTGGTTATTAATTGTCACGTGATGTTTTATTATTTAGAATTATTATCCATTAATCGTAAAAGAATTAATTAAAGTACAAATATATCTGATTTTTTAACTGATGCAAACAGAATTACACTTTGGCTACATGCAGATAACAGATGCTTCCGGTGTTTGTATAGCACGCATTAAAGAATTTCTGAATAAGATCTCCATTTAGGAAAAAAATATCCTGATCAATAATTTTGATGGAAATCTGTATAGAACTACTCATCAGTTAATCTATTAACATCAGAAAACTTTTCCTGAATTATATTATATTCTTTTACTTACAAATACAAACATTTCACTCTTCATTTTAAGTACGGCCCCTGAATATGATTTTGAGTTTTAATATAAAATATTTTGGTCAATTGTTGTCGTATGGGAATCGCGCTTTTTGTGTTTTATTTTTCTATAATGAGTACAACATTTTTCTAAACATAAGTCTAGGAACAGGAGGAACGTATAAAAAGATAGATTTCTTAATTTTATGAAACTGATTTCTTAAAATTTAAAAATGCCATAGTAGGATTATTTGCGACATTTAAAACATTTTCGTGACCAGGAGTATATGTCTACGATCAACGTATACGAAAATAAATGCCGGTAAGAACGTTTGCGGACAACGATGCGTATAATAGCGGGGAAGGGGGGTGCATGTATCAGTCTTAAAATTACGCAACTAAAGTTTGCCTTAATTATAATGATGAAAAAGTAAAGTTTTCCATTTAAAGGCTCAGACAAGACGTTTGTAACTAATAACCTCAAATACCCATATATCTCTCATCCCTGTCCTTTACTTTGATGTACCTAACATCTCAAATACCAGATATTTCTCTACTTTGATGTAACTAATACCTTAAATAACCAGATATTTCTCATCCTTTATTTTGATCAACATTATACAGAACCATCATTTCCTCTTTTCTGTATTTCACACAATACTTTTTATTTCAGAATATTTGCTCTGTTCTTTTCCGTAATACTTTTAAACTTCATTTCGAAGCCCTTGTAGATTCTCTCCTAGTGGGATGAAAAAAATAGGTTTCTATTTACATATTTATTGAATATTTTTATTTTTCTTCAATACATTCAGCACGTTTCGCTGAGAATACTGCATATGTATTTAGGGAAAACGCATAGGAAAAAGGGAAATGGATTTTCGTGAGGCTACTCGAAGTAAATTGATGGTCGATCGGGAGTGGCAACACTTTGTCCCACTATAAGGAATTCACAGGATTGAGAATTGCAGTATTTTTTTAAATACTGTGTTGTCAGCTGCTTTGTTTGATACCAGCATCGACGTTTACAAGCAAATGCTAAAAATTAACACAGAATCTACAAATCCTAATAAACACCTGCTTTTATAAATTAAAAAAAAAAGATTTTGTTAACATCTGATTCATGAAGGAAAACTAGTAAACCTAAATTAGTTGTTCTATTTATGAGACCTAATGACGTCTTCCTATAAAATTCTTTATTCCTCAGGAGGAAATGATCTAAATTTCTGTAGGTTTGACAGGTAGGTCAGATCATAAATGTATTGTTCTTATTTATTTGAACTGGTATCCTAGACTTTTTATTTTAGAGATAAATATCTTTTCGCGAAGGAAATAATTGATAATAAATATTAAAGCTAGACTTAAGATCTATCAAGAAAACTCCCTAATTGACCGCCCTCACAGACAATAGGGGCATAAGTGTTGGTCTTGGAAGTTATGTCTGATCAGTAATGGAAATTCCTTGAAAATGTTCACTTCTAGGGTTTCTATATTCAATGGTGTGGTCTATATTTTTGCTACAAAAAATAAAGTGCGATAACTGTGATTCTTTCTAAATGCTATTTCTTCCAAAATTCATGCTGACATTCTGGCTAACATCTCTCGAAGAATTTAGACCTAAAGCAGTAATTTTAAAATAAATGCTTAAATACACTCACGTTTGTGAAAATTGCAACACCAAGAAGGAATCGTCATAATTGAATGCAATTTAATACACAGTTGAGTGGTAGTGGTACAAATAAATGATTAAATGTTCAAAGCAAACAAACAAGAACAAGAGATCAGAATCAGTATTTTGTGTGGTCACCACGCGCCGCAATAAGTGCTGCTACACGACGTGGCATGGAGTCAAACAAAGTTTGAATGTCTGACTGAGGAAGAGCATTCCATATCGTTTGTACGCGTACCCAAAGTTCGTCTGCAGACGCAACAGGACGAGGATCACGAGCAAGACGCCGACCAATGACATCCCACACATGTTCAATTGGCGACATATCCGGGGAACACGCAGGCCAAGGAAGAAGCTGTACCTGCTGCGCTGCAAAGAAGGATTTAACAATCCGAGCAGTATGAGGGCGGGCATTGTCCTGTTGAAATACAGCGCCTGGCAAGCTTTGAAGGAAGGGAACAGCTTCGGGCTGTAGAACTTCACGGATATACCGGTTGCTGTTCAGATTGCCCACAATTCGTAGCAATTGAGATCGTCTATGATATGCTATGGCGCCCCAGACCATAACTCCGGGTGTTCGTCCACTGTGGCGTTCGATAATGCACTCCGGAAGGTGGCGTTCACCGGCATAGCGTCTGACACGAATGCGGCCATCATGGTACCACAAATTAAAGCGGGATTCGTCAGAAAACACGACATGCTGCCAATCAGCACGCCAGTCTCTATGCTGATTGGCCCATTGTAGCCGCAGGCGGCGATGGTCGTGCGTTAGGGGGATCCTGTATAAAGGAGTCCGTGCGCGCAGTCCACACTGCAGCAGACGTCTACGAATTGATGAAGCACACAATGAAACACCTGTAGCTATTGACCACAGTGCTGCCAATTGTCTAGAGGAAGCTGTACGGTCCGTCCGCGCCATGCGGACCAGGTGTCTATCATCGCGAGCTGACGTCACATTTCGGGGTCCACTCCCGGATTTCCGAGTTGTCCGACACTCGTCCGTCCACTGCTTCCAAACGCGCATCACTGTGCTGCTGTTACGCTGCACACGAGAGGCTACTGCACGATACGACAATCCAGCTTCACGAAGGCCGATGATTCTCCCCCGTTCAAACTCTGTAAGTTGTTCAAATCTCGCTCTCTTTCGTCGACGAGGCATAAGTACAGATTGAGTTAACGTTTACCACTAGCAGATAACCACCGATAACCATACACGCCTCGCTACAGCCGTCTATTTATTCGGATCCATCAGCCGTTCAGAGGGCGCTGCTCAGCATACGCATGCGCTACGGATTTGCAATTCTAATCATTTGCATATCATGCGCTACTTTGCATTTCTGAAAATTTCAGCTCACTCGCGTAAGTCCTTCATGGTGTTGCAATTTTCACAAACGTGAGTGTATAATTTTCAGATATGTTCAGTTATTCCTCTTTAGAGGAATGCATGTTTACTTAACGACACGCCCAATTTGCGCAACTGTACAACCATTTTCACGATGCTGGAACTATTTTTGCTCGTCAAGGTTCAGTAATTTGCGTGTGCTGTACAGAAGTTACGTTTTTTTAGTTGATTAGAGGTGCAGTTCCTTTGTAATAACAGAACTAGACAGATTCTAAAGATTATATTAATTGACTATTAGCTTACTATTTTAGCTATACTGTCACTCCTATATTTCATCAGTCCTTATCAGGATGCAAATTAAATATTGCAAATCATTGATTATTCAGTTCAAATTCTTAGATACTAGAGAGATCAATGGCCAACCATTACGCTATTTTCTCAGCCAGCTTTGAGAATTATTTTATTCAGTGGTAGTATTTTTCTAGCTGAGATTTTTGCGCAGTTAGTTTAGAGTTGTGCCAATGCTTGTTAGGCTGTGCATTTGCAATTTTCCAGAGTTAAATTACTTTGAATTTTTTTCATGTATTATATTAGTCGAATGAAGCTGCGGAGATAACCTCTGTAAGCCCAAGTTTTGCATAAGATAAGTTCAAAGTTTTAAATAAAAAGGTTTCTTTGTACCGTTTTCGGGGTTTGCATTTGCAATGTTACTTAAATAACTGCGTGGTATTCTACAAGATTACCTCACATTATGGAAATTAAAGCTGCATTAATAGTAATTTCAGTGAAAAATGTAAAGCTAATATAAACATAAAACAATTCCTTTAGCATATACTAATTAAATATCTCCCAAACGCAAATTAATTGCATAATTTAGTCAAAGATAAGGAACTGACGATATGATAAGGTACTGTGCCACCGCATTGAAGTTACTAAAACGTCTTTCTGTGTGTTGGTTCAATCTGCATTCTTTAAAATATTAAGAGGTGTGTGCAATGTTTTTCATCATTATGTACATGAAATACTTTGCAACCTGAGAGCTTTTAAACTAAGATCCAAAGTTTTGAGTCCGCGTGAATATTTAGGGAACATCATAGAGAATGCTAAACACACTTCAATACAAAGAATATTCGTATCAGAGTCACACCATTTGCACGGAAGCATAAATGTAGAAAAAGATTACTTTGAAAAAGAAAATTTACGTCTTCTTCAAATAAAATTTACTTCAGGTGAGTTTTCAAAGCATAATTGTTTTTATCATTCCTTTTTATGATCGACCTTATAGATGCAGGTCATATTAGAATACTCTGCACATGTCAATATTTGACTAGCATAACATACAGAATTAGGGTACTTAAGCTGAATGTTCAGTGTTTTATGTTCATCAATGTATCTCGAAATCGATCCAATCAAAGAGTTTCTCTTTCCTACAGATATAAATCATGTGAAATCCATAAAAAGGACCCTGTTACGCTAGTGCAGTTCGATTTTATTTGCTACACCTCTCGTAAAATTGCCATAAATCCGTTTCCCTTTCCTGAATCCTTGAGAAACGTTCAAGCACTGGGAATATCCATGATGTTTAATATTTTAGTTTCTCTGAAGGCATAAAATTTTCAGTCGTATATTCACTGTTGCTGTAAAAAGGGATTTGCACGGGCTTTTAAATAAAAGTGTATTTGCAAATTTCTTTTTAACTCGTAACTGTGCCCTAGTATTTACATAAATCAGCTTACAAAAGTCGTGAAATGAAATTTCCACTTAAATGTATTTTAGAAAAAGAAAACAATTTACAAAGTTAATTTCTAATTCAATTTAAACGTCTATTCTTAAGAGGCTTATATTCTGGAGAGTGCTAGATTTTCACTCTTTTCTTGGAGACATCAACAGAATACAGATATTAGAATACAGATATCGTATTCTTTTAATATTTTAGTTTACGTTTATTCTTGTTAAACTAATATGTTCAGTATTAGTTTAACAAGAGCCAGTATTGTGATTTTGTACATTAATATGTGTTAATATTTGCAGATCGAATTATTGATCTTTATCTAGTGAAACTTTTAACGGAAATATGTCTATATTCCAAAGGCAAAGACTAAGCTGACAAGAGTTAACCGGCTTCTTTACATTGCCTAACCCATAAGGAATTTAACAAAGCATATTTTACTGCATTATCAAAAACATACTATTAGATTTGCAGTTTTTATTGCAAGAAACGTATTTTTACTTTTCATGTTAATTATTGATGAATACTCTATTTTGCAATATCGAACATATAAACGTGTCCCAAATATGACAGCTTTCAATTTTTAAAAAGAGTATTTTTTTAGTCTTTAATCTGTGCCTGCGACTACTTTTAGTGTCGATGACGACTTCGACGACAGTGGGCTGCGAAATGTTTCTATAAAGGTTACCACTATGCAATTTATTCGAAATAAGTAACTACAAATCTTATATGTCTTCTGTATTGATACTAGGTATTTACTTCATGTAGGAAAGTATTTCCAGTTGCAATATCTCTCAATATAAGTTAGAAAAGTTTCTAAAAGCTGTTTTGACACAGAAGAATGAGATTCAGTAAACAAAAAAAAAACAATTTTTATAGCCCCAGTGAAAATAGTTTCAGTTAATAAAATATTATACATAAGAGATTTAAGTATAAAAGGTTTCGTATTTTTACGTTCAAATTTTACGGGGAGGTCGAAAATGAGTCACTTTTGGTAGCTATCATCGAGCAAATATGATGATAATTTGTTCAGATTTAAGAGAAAAACATTAGAAGAAGAAACGAGTGGGACACCGAAATTCTAACAATAATTTTGTAAGGTAAATTTTTATTTTATAACAGTTATTTTAATTTTGAAACTCTTTCCTATCAATTCTTGTTTCCACTTACAATTCCCTACCAGAATAAGTTTCCAGAATCGTGTTGAATGCAAATGAATTAGAAGAAGTATTTAAGGATAATTCAACTAACTTCGATAGAGAATGCTAGGAGTCCTCACTGGCGTGTGTTTGCCTTCTGGCTAAGTCACTCTTGAAGCTGTTACGCTTAGCCGTATTATACGTGCCTACTGATATTCGCTGGCTAGTTTAATTTAAAGGTCAACTACGTTAGCTAACTGTGTTTAACTTCGGCAAAGCCTCATTTAATTAATTATAATTTAGTTCTTATTTCTTTTTCTGAGTTAAAGCCCGAGTAAAGGCTTACCTGTAAGCCCGAGATGGAGACGACTGTTATTCTTATTTGAGTGACTAAAGGCTAATTTAACCATTCTTGAGTCTACGTCTTCGTTGCTTAGAATTCAGCGATAAGTCTCTACATAGTTCACCAAGTTTCCCGACGTTCGTCTTAGACAAAGGGCGAGGAATCCTACAATTTTACAGGTACAAACCGAACGCACTTATTGCGTGGCTCTATACCAGTTTTGATAAAGAATATTACAGGAGACTAATCCGAGGATCTTTTACCATTTTCCTCTACCACGAAGCCTTTCGAAAGGGCTTTCGGTTCGAAAGTCTTTTAAGTGTCTCTATGCCGCACAGATATTATACATTTGCGAACATTTAATCCTTCTCCTATATTCGACTAGGGGACTGAGGTTCAGGCAGCCAACATCGTTAAACATTAGACAGATTTAGGAAGAAAATACAGATGAATGACCGATCTTTTTGGTTATTAAATTTTCCTTACTTGCTAAAACAGCATTTATTATTGAAATCATAACAGGCGTGTAAAATTATTAACTAGGCAAATGTCTACAAATTTTGCTCGCAAAAGCTATAAAACTTTATGTATTTACTAGCCGCTGCGCGGCCAGCCTTCGTCTGGCTTTTAAGTGTATCGAAAAAATGCCTAAAGAGAACACCAAACATTAAATTTGAAAACTGCACAGAATTTTACTCTTCAGAACAATTTTATCGAAAAAGAAACAAACAACAACGGAAAAAAATTCAGTTAAAAATGCATTACATATAAAAAGCATACAATGAAATAAGCAATATCCCTTAACTCAAATATTAATTATCCTAATAAATAAATTAACCAATTTCCTGCTGCCTTCTCTAGACAAACGTCCAGTATCCAAGAGAAACATTAAATTTAAAAACTGCACAGAATTATCGCCCTCATTTTTTCGGGTGGTAATAGTGCTGATATCAGCAACAATGGCTGCGTGCCATTTTTGTTCATATAATGAGAAAAAAACTCATTCGAATTTTGAAAAATCGATGTGCACTGGCTCTTGTCTAGATGTATCCTGTGTACCAAATTTTATAGGCCTGGGTCTATTAGCTTACGCGCAGTACGAACGAAAGACACCTACACACGCAGAAAGACTCTTCCTTTTAAATATAGATATATAAATTAATTAAACAATTTACCTTTTCAAAAAGAAACAATCTTTCAATTTCTTAAACTGTGCAATAGAGGGAAATCATGCTTTGCTACAGCCCATTATGTCTTAAAATGACGCGATTTCGTCAGAAAACATACAATTTAAAAAAAAAAAATCTAATTCAAATTTCGAAAAACTCGCTTCGAGGTGCACTGTCTCATGCAAAAAAATCATGCAAAACTTTTCAATATCTTACAAACAGTGAAATAAGCAAAAAATAACACGAAAGAAACTCAAAAAACAAAACATTTCGCGCAGAATTTTACTCTGCAGAACAACTTTATCAAAAAAGAACTCAATAAAAACGTATTATATATATATATATATATAATGACAATGAAATATGCATTATCCCTTAATACAAATATTACTTATCCTAATAAATAAATTAACCAACTTCCCTTTGCAAAATCTTAAGAACTCAAAT
>KK116535.1:558690-603870 GCA_000611955.2 Stegodyphus mimosarum | reverse complement strand
AAAATACAAAATATTATTATTTTTCCAAAATTCTTTTTTTAAAAGGAGTCGAAAGGATTAAAGTTCAACGTGTCCAAAAATCAAAGGAAAATAAACAGCACATTTTTTAAAATAAGTTTTTTTTTAAATTCCGCTGAAAAGGTGTTAAGCTCACCTTCCTAAATAAATTCGTATTTAATCGATTTATTGAAATACGAAATTTATTTTAAGTTCGTAAAATAGAAGTGTCTACGCTTCACGACGATGTAAAAATGAAATGTATAGAGTGAAATCTCGCTTTCCTGTAGCCCATTATGTCTCAAAATGACGCCATTTGGTCACAAAACATAAAATAAAAAATATTCTAATTCGAATTTCGAAAAAATCGCTTCGAGGTGCACTGGCTCTTGTGTAGATACACCTATGTACCAAATTTCGTGGCTCTGGGTCTATTAGCTTACTAGCAACACGAACGAAAGACACACAGACTCTTTGTTTTATTATATGTAGAGATATTATAAATGTATGAGAGTACTTTATTAACTTGCATTTTTTCTTTGTGAGATACATATAAATAGCTAGATAGCCACCTTTTTCCAACACCGGTCGGTTTCTCTTTATGGGTTTCCCTTTATCTTAGTTCACGTAAGTTTGTGTGTTGTGGCTAATACTCCCTACACATTCACTGATAATGTTATTAAATTGATAGATGTATTAAAGGCTAGAACTGAATCTATCTATACGAGAGTTGAGAGACTGTCAAATAGATTTGATTAAATTGTATAGTTATATACGCCAATAGGATCCAATTGTCAAGTGTTTAATGTAACACAGGTGACCATTCCATTGACAAATTACGACGTTGGCAAAGCTTATTATCTGCGAAAAGAAATATTTGTATGTATGGTATTATAACGTAGTTTGAAATTTTAAAACTGGTTAATCTTTATAGTTTTCTGCCTGTTATGTCCTTCATTTTGTTTGCTTCTATTCACAGAAGAAATCATCAAAATCAATATGCTCATAATAATTTTAATCAAAATAGTTACTAATAATGAGAATTAATTAACAAATCATAATAATTAGTTATTACACGGGACTGAATGAGCAAGAAACCAAGAAACAATTATAACTTGAGATAAAGTTTTAGCCATATGAAGGTTAATAGTAAACTACCTTATATTACCACTGCTATTTTGGCCGATGCATAAACGTTTGAGTACGTATCTGAAAGATTCGGTGTAGTTGTTGTAAGTTTGTTATGACAAAATATCAAAATGTCTGATATTATTTTGGACATGAGTTATATATGGCAGAAAACAGATGCTGTCTTCCAGGTGTTGATTCGGTTTTCCTGTTGTTATCTTAAGTAGATAGAAATTAAAATTTGCATTTTTAGTTCAACTAGAAATTGCATCAACTATGCATTTTATGTTTACAAGACAGAGTTACACTACATTGTTTTTTTTTTCAGATATGTATACTTTTATTGCGGAGACTTGGTTTTATTAAATGAGCCTAATAACTTGCATAAAACTGGAGAAACTTCAAAAATAACCAGTGAGATAAAACGAACCCTCTGCAACATCATTCGCAAGAAAAGCACAATGTATAATTAAGTCTATTTTTGTTTCTAGCTGCCTTGGATAACTTACACATAACGGACGTTTAATACATGTGCATATTCTAACAAACCTAAAAACACTTTTGCGCTAGAGGCATCTCATTCAAGTGTTTATAAAGTTTTTTGGCATACTAGCAATATTTCACATGACCTTGTAGAAACCTTTCAGAATTTTTGAAAGCCAGAAACCGAAGAGATCCGCAATGCCTTCGCTCTGGACTCGAACTCCGAACCTCCTGAATTCGTGCAAAGCGGGCTTCCAATTACAAAATGAAGCTATGCGGAAAGAAGAGAAAAATAATTTAAAACCTCTTTTTTTCCCTTCTACTTCACATCAAGAAGTATAGAAATTTAAAATAAGTAGTCTTCGTAGTACAAAAATGTTTCGAAATCTTATTGTTGTATTATCTATTTATAATAAGCAAAGAAGTTACTCGAGTAATGTTCTCCAGTTTCTTCAGTCTCTGCGAGT
This sequence comes from Stegodyphus mimosarum, assembly GCA_000611955.2. NCBI lineage: Eukaryota > Metazoa > Arthropoda > Arachnida > Araneae > Eresidae > Stegodyphus > Stegodyphus mimosarum. The sequence continues at coordinate 601,795 of KK116535.1, read as the reverse complement.
AACATTTTCCAGTTTCTCCCCTTTCCTTCTTTCTTATGAAACAAAGATATCAAGTATTACATTCTACATATGTTCTAAATAAAGTCCAAGTTCTCCAACGTCAAAGTGGTAATCTTGTTGAGCACGTCGTAGTTCGACCTGGTTTCGATTACAGGCGAAATATCTGGCTGCATGGGGGGTTTTGCGGCTTTTACCCGTATGAAAGACGTTTTTGGTTTGGGCTTGTATTTATTTGATTAGGGCAAAGCATCCCAGGGCTATTTGCCTAAGGGGAGGGATGCCTTCGCGGAGGACCTTTCCAAGGGAAACTGGCATGTATCCACGTTACACATTTGGAAAACTTTGAAAAACGTCTATGTAGCCAGCCCGTTTACGGTATTCGAAGCTCGGACGAAAATAGAAGTGTTCAGCGCATTTACCTCTCGGCCGCTGGTGGGCCTATGAAAGGTGGATAGGAGCCAAATTCCTTTAGCAAGTTCTCTACAAAGCCAACTCTCCCAGTAAGCAGATAACACTCACACGTTTTGCCATTATCAGATAAAACAAACCATAAAAACAAAAATAAGTTAATTAAAATAAATTTAATTTTTAATTTATTTAAAAAACTTCTGATGTACCACTACACAGCTTGAGATAACATACCTCTGCCAATTTCCTCTTGCAGGGCTTTAAAACTTTTATACAGAAAACTGGTGCATTTTCATTCATGCATTTCATTTTCATTCCTACTGTTATTTGAAGCTTTCTGAATATTAAGTGCAGTTTACGAAAAATGGTGAAAAAAATTATGCTTCCTACATTCACTCAAATCCCCGTTACCTGAAACCAGGAAGCGCACTAGATTTTTCAGCAAAGTTATCAGAACTTCCACAGAATGTTACATTCTCAGTGTTCTCTAAAATTGTACTATTTTTTACAACTTTTATATTATTTCTTGAACTTTTCCTGTAGAGTTATTCTTCTACATTTTGTAAATATTTTATTCGTCAAAAGAATTTTAACACTTTCTGAGGGTAGACGTATATTGGTACTACGTTGTATAACTCCACAACTTGCAAACAATAACTAATGTTTCACACAAAAGTGAAGGAACTTACGAATTTTTAATTTTAAAATATGTGTACTGAGCCGAATATTGAGACACAGTATAAAAATGGACTATATTACTACAGAACGTGTCGAAAGAACTGTAGAAACTGACAGGGAAAGGGATACAGAAAACACTGATGGCAAGTCAACATCATTTGAGTGGGAAAAAAAACTGCAATTTCTAAGAAAAACTGTTGATAACGTTTATTAAAAAAAGCTACGAACAGTGTCTTGAAATTGATGATAAAATTGAAAAATTGTTGATGTAAAATTCAAAACAATTTACGAAATAAACACGAATAGAACAACTACTTGTAAAAGCGAATTATTGTACAATTGCTTATAAAGCTTGTAAACGCTATTAAGTTCATTAAATACATAATTATGGAAATATTTTTAGCAAAAAATGAAGGTAAATTTTAAAACTGCGTAAATAGTTTAATTTTAGCCTTAATTATTATTAATTTAGGATTATTTATGTAATCAAGTGCTAGTTATTGTTTTACTAGATATTTTTAAAACTGACACACGAATATAGCAACTCAGGAGCTTAATAAACTCAAATAAGTTTGGAAGGAAAGTGATTTTAATAAGCGGTGAGTAATGTGTGTTAGGGTTGGCCGCAAAACAATTCTTTTTTTAATTTCCTACTGCAACAACCCGGAAATATTGCCCATCGCCTAGTTATGCAAGATTGGAAAACTTGTTTTTAAATAATACATCTTCCGCCCGTGCATCGAACTCAAATTTTTGAAAAATAGCGAAATGTTTCTGCTTTTTATCAATTTTTAATAATTACTAAACGTACCACTATCAAAATGCAAATATGAATTTTGGGGCATAAAGAGCACTAAAAAAGTTTGAACCTGGCAATTTCAAATTATTTATTGTTTGCGGCAGAAGCTCACAATTTTCTTTCTATATGCTATATACATAATATATATCAAGAGCAATATTTCCTAATTTCTGATAATATTACTTTTTCATTTTTAGTAAACAAACGGTTAATATATAAGGTATTTCTCCCGTCTTCTTCGCATGCCTTCGTGGTGTAATGGTCAGCACACTCGGCGCGTATTCGAGAGGTCCATGATCCGATTCCCGGCGAAGGCATTGCTCATTTTTCATTTCTCCTGCTTCCAAAAATCTTAATGTCTCTATAGTGGCGCCCGAACTAAAAAGGGTGGTGGATAATAGTTGTTCAGTAGGATTTGGCGATTGGGTCACCTAATCCCCAGTCGGCCTTTAAAAGGGGGAGTATATAAGGTATTTCTCCCGCGTTCTTCGCATGCCTTCGGGAGGCCTTCGGGGTCAGCATACTTGGCGCGTATTCGAGAGGTTTGTGGTTCGAGTCCCTGCGAAGGCATCGCTCATTTTTCATGTTTCTAGATTACCTAATGTCTTTACAAATGTACTTATCATTTAAATTTAATTATAAAAAAGAGTTCACCTTAAGTTAGTTTTTGAGCATATTCTGGTATGATACATCTCGATAAGGAAGGTGGTCCTAATGAAAGCTTCTCTTGCGTTAACGCCACATTCTTTTTTAGATATATCTTTCACAAGTTTGATGCACAGTTTTTGTGTAGGTGTAACAAAGGAAGCTTTGGATATCCGGTTGCATCAATGTGCTAGTCTTTAATGTATTTTTGATGCCCTCATCCGTAATGTTCCGTAACAGTGGATGAAGAGAGATATTGTTGTAATTTCTCACAAAAGCGTGCTGACCTGGTCTGATGCTTGGAAGTTGAGTATTGACGTGGTGAAATTTCGAATAGTCTTTTCCTTGGAAAGAAATCTATCTGTAGTTTTCTGATACGTCTTGTTTCATCCTCAATCATTGCAAGGATCAAACTTTCGGGATGAGCAAAGAAAGCTTTCCGCTGAATTACTGGATTCGTGGCTTGCAGTGAATTTTGAATTGCATATCGTAATGCTGTGATGGCTTTCAAAACTGCCTAGGGACAGCCCGTGAAATTTTTGCTTGTTTTGATTTTGAACCAGAGACGTGTGTAACAATTCAAAATAAAATATATTAACTGTATAGTTCCATCAGTATGTTTTTCTAATTTTTACGTAAAGTCTGAGAGATTTGCTGTCATCTTGAGTGCAAAAGCGGACCATGATCATGAGCTGCTAAATTTTCTAATACTGTACCTGTCTTCCTGGCAGAAGAAATATCAAGTATGTATTATTGATCCTTGCGGTTGCAGCGAAAGCATCGTGTAGAAAACAATGCAAGGCGAAAACATTGTTACACAAAATATCGGGGGAGAAAAGAAAGCAAGAAGAAAACATCGTGTGTCAAACATCGTCGTAAAAGAAAAAAATAGCTGTTCAAAAACATCGTAGTTTTAAAACACTATGTGGTTTTAAACAGTAAGTGGAGTAAAATATATCGTGGTAAAATGCAAAGCACCTGCAAATCATCCCATGACGACAACATCGCAAGCATATGTTTTCAGGCTTTAAAAGTTGTAAATATATATTCGCATAATGATTTGTTAGCGCAAGAAGGCATAAGGCGCATTTTTACCTCTATATTTCATATTTTTGGTTTAATTAATAAATTTTTGCTAAAAACAGCAAGAAGGAAACACAAGCGATCAAAAACTAAAAATGAATAAAAAATTATTCCTACGCACAGCAGGTAACAGAATTTTAAATTTCTGTACTTATATATTAAAAATTCATTATTTAATTAATCTTATTTATAAAATTGTAAAAATGGACTCTAAAATAATTAGAAAAGGGAACATTAGTAACTGCATGGTTACTTATATAAAATTGTTTAGTAAATTACCAAACTGTAAAATTATTTTCTTTCACTTCGTTAATCAGAAAAACATTCAGTATAATTTAGATCTTGTTTTGTTTCAATTAATTTTAATATAGATAAATTCAGATAGCTACTTATCATCCATTTTCTAACTTTTAGACTATATTTTTCATGAACAATTACCAGTACATCTTCATAAAAGAGATTAATTAAATTACCAGTATATCTTCTTAAAAGATATTAATTAAATAATGATTTTTAATAGTTAAGTACATGAATTCAAAATCATATTAACTGTTATATGTATGATTAATGATCTACTAATTTTCAGTTTTTGAATACTTGAGTTTCCGTTTTACTTTTTTTGGCAAAAAATTATTAATTAATCCAAAAATATTAAATATAGAAGTAAAAAATACTCCTCATTCCTTTTTGCCCTTACAAATCATTTACTTTAAAACTTTAAGCTTTTAAAGCCTGAAAAACACATGTCTATGATGTTAGCTTTATGCGATGATTTATGAATGCTTTATTGTTTATGACGATGTTTTAAAACTGCAATGGTTTTGAAATACTTTACTTTTTTATGATGATGATTTATACTGGGATTTTTTAGAAACTACAATATTTTCTCGTTGTTTTCTTTTCTTCCACGATGAGTTGCAGGATTATGTTTTCGCTTTGCGTTGTTTTTCCCGCGAAGTTTACGCCCAGAATATTTCTGCCGCGATGTTTTCTCGGACGCCATCCTTTCTCAAAACTTTTCAGTCAGCTTGAAGAAGTGAGAATTTAACACGTCTAAAGCAAACCATGGAAATTTTTCACAGACAGTGAGTTTTTTTCCGATTGGTTCACTGACGGATTTGCTCCCTATGGTTGTCCAAATGAAGAACTAGGTAAAGTTAGCAAATTTATGACATCATAAAAATTGACACATGCTTATCTACTGCTCATACTTCAAGACTTGAGACGCACTGTCCTTAATTTTTTTAAATTATTTAATGCCGTGGTATTATTGACCGTGAAAGCTGTAGCTGCAGAGAACTGTGAGTTAGAAGTCTTATTAAAACATTTATAGAAAGTCGTTAAAATATAGTGATGCAAGTGAATTATGCTATATTTAGGTTCTCTAAGGAAATACTATTATGAATAAACCATGGATCACTGACCATATTTCTAGCAGCTTGCCCAGGAAACAATAGAACTTTTCCATTAGGTTTTGAGAACCATAGCGCAAGTTGAAATGACGTATGTGTATGTTAGCCTTATCTAAAATTCAGCGAATTTTTTTTCACTAGACTACGTGCTGATTTCTTACCAAGCAAGCGGAATAAGGACATGTAAGCATACCTTACTTAGTTATTTTGAATGCGTCAGCTCTAATTGAGTGCATATTCAGTGCGCTCCTAGAAGGGGAATTTGCTATATAAAATTACTCCTACATCTTTTAATAAGGTTACGACTAGAAGTTGTGAATCATTAATATAAATATAATTTAATAGTCTAATACTTTTGCATATTTCTTGAAGATAATGACATTGCTCTTCGGTGGATTAACTATGTTATGCCATTCACAGCACCATTGAACTATTGGTTAATAATAAATTCGATCTTGGATGATTTTAATTACGTGAAAAACTTAATGTTGCTGTATGTAAGCATATTTCACGGAATATTCTCCTACAGGATCTGGCAGATTGTCGACAAACAAATAAAACTTTAGTGGGTTTAGAACCGAATCCTGAGGAACCCCTATTGAATTGCGTTTTCTAGCTGAAAATGTATCGTCAACTCAAACTTGAAAAGTCCTGTGCATTAAATATGATTTGATGATTTGGATAAGCTTGTAAGGGATTTGAAGTTTTATGAGCTTCAATATTACCCCTTCATGCCAAAAGTGGTCAAATATTTTCTCAAAATTTTCTGGAACTCAAAAATATGCATTTAAAAACATTTTTTGATTTAGTTTCTGGTAGCAGCTGACGAAATTAAAGATAAAATAATAAGGTAACTGGTAAATTAAAATAAATGTTTCCTTTTAAACCACAAATGTGCGAAATATTATAAAATAGTTTGTGTTTAAAGACATATAAGAAATGGCGGATATAAACCCATTGCAACAAAGAAAGTAAATGCAGGAATTAAAATTTGTATGTTATATAAAAATTTTTTGCTTAGTTAATTAAGTCAGTACTTTTTATTTTGAAGAAAATCCTCCAATCCGTCAGAAAAATTCATAATTAAAAACAAATGGCACACAATATTAACTTCCCTTTGAATAAAAATTTAAAACGTAACGATTTACATTTTAAATTCTGAGCAAGGATTTGTTGTTATAAAATATTTTATTATCAGATAGCAAAACTGTAAATAATTTCGTTCCTAATGAATTTAAAAATAAAACGTATAACACATAAGCTTTCAAATAATTTCGTAATTTTTTAATACTCTAGAGCAGATTTGAATAAATTACTATTTTTAAAAGAAAATCTACAATTTACAAAAAAAGTTAGTTTTTGTGGACGATATATTGCAGCAAAACGTACACAAAATTAGAAATTCCTAAAATCTAAAACAAAATCTTTAGAAAAAGTGGACTGACAATACCTATCAATATTCTCCGTTTTCCAGCACCTGTGGAAAATTAATGTCGTGGTAAAGTAATGTTTATGATGCAAGAACTGAAAATCCAAAGCTTCTTTCACTTTTAATATCAACATGAGATAGCATGCTTTTATTTGCGTAAGTGTTTGCAAGCAAAACTTTGTGCTAACGCGCCTCTTTAGCGGAAAAAATGTTAATATTTTTAAGTGCCAATCTTTATGAAACCCAAACTGAAGTCAATAAGGCAAGAGATATCTTGAAATGGAATGTGATGAAAAATGTCGACCTCATCAGAAACATATATAGAAACATACTCAGCTTTTCTTCTCGTCATGGATTTTTTAGTAACTTCACGGTATCTTTAAAACGACAGCTTTCAACACGATTTTGCACTTTTTTCAAAATTAAATTAGTCTAAATGAATCAATAAAATTATTGCATGATTGGTATCTTAAGATTATGATTGGTATCTTAAGATCTTATCATGATTGGTATACATTGGTATCTTAAGTTGCCAGCTATAGTGATTTAAGACTTTAATATACCTTCTCCTTTCCTCAGCAGAATTCCAATTATCTTTGCGTGTATTTACGTTGACGATTTCGAATCTTTAGATGAACGCTTCTGGCAACCGCGTCATGCTCTTCGTATTTTCTAAAGCTCCGCTTAAAAGTTATATTGCGGCTTTAATATCTCGCTAACTGAGGTTTTAAATTGCGCACCCATAAAATATTTTGAGCCAGTTATTTTAGTCTATTTAATGTGAAGTCTTAGCTAATGTTATCTGATAATCGATTGAATCTGATAATTTGTTACACTAATTTAAACATTCAAAAGTAATGTAGCACAAGTTGTGCCTTATTTTAAAATTAAGACGTAATAAAACGATTTATTACATCTTCTTTAGTATTCTGTGAGCTATTTAAGACGTAGAGGTAACTCGCTATTAGCTTAGTAGGGTCCTCAGGACATTAGCATCAAGTTCAAACAGAAACTTTAAACAGTTAATGCTTCCATTGAGCTCTGTGCTATGGAAGTTGTTAAATTTATTTGATAGACAAAAATAGATCTACTTTTGTTCCTCGATTTAAAATTATATTTAAGAATTAGACATGGTACTCACTAGCGGCCGGGCGGTAAAGTCGCAGAATACCGGTAGTTCGGTCCGTGTTTTGAATCCCGGTGAACGAGCTGGCTGCAGGGGATTTTTCTTGTTTCCCCATGCATAACATGTATACGAACCAGTTTCCTTAGAAAGTCCTTCACGAAGTCATCCCTTCCCTTTAGTAAATAACGCACGTGTGTTTTACCGTAATCAACTAAGCCAATGTATGAATTAGATTATAAGTTCGTGCTTTCGCATAGTTAGCGATTCTTTCATAGAGATTCAATACCTTATGATACAGAATGTTACAGAATTGTTAGTCTCAATTTTAAGCGGTGATAGAACGTGGTTAACTAATAATTTTTGTTGTACAAAGTGTGGTAGATAATGTGAAATGTGAACTATTTGACATTGTACGTATGAAAAGAATATAAAAAAGGAAGTCGTTTTAATCTCGGTCTGATTTAGTCCGATATTTAGAAGAATCTTCAAATGAACGACCTACAATTACAACAAGTATTATAACGGTGAAAGGTCTCGCTTACTAGACGCAGACTGAAGACTTTATCATCAGAGTTAGTGTCCCTGCATATGTACATGGCATAACATATATCTTTTATGCAAACCCCATTTAAATGTATGCATTGTAGTTGGTGTTTATTCGCTTGAATGGTTCTTGTAAATATCTCTGACTGAAACGAATTTCCTTTCTTCATGTTCTTGGTACTTCCTGAGTTTCCGCATTTATAGTTTACATTCGACAAAGCACTGTAATAAAAATGTCACTTAGTATTCAGTTACACCTTAAAGTTATAATCATGAATTCAGTTATATCTTGTACATTAAAATAAACTCTTTATTACGTTATTCAAATTTAAAATTGCTGCAAAATTGAAATACAAGATTCAACCTAGTCGTCATTTATATTATAATGTATTTAAATTATCTCTATTGGGAAAAATTAAAAGATAGCTTGCAATAGGTATACCAAGTCAGACCTTCTTGAATATCCTGGCGATCCTCTCTCCGTGTTCCCATGGTAACACTGGTGCTCTTCGACAATCTATGCCTCGTGTGCCGTTGTTATATACTTCACCTCTTCGGAAGTTATTTCTGAAAATATCTGGATTTCTTCTTAACAGGCGGCTGTATGCATCGAGTATAACTTTTGCGACGTCATACATAAGAGCAGACTCAGCCTGTTCAAAAAACAACCTTTTTTTAAATTTTATTGCATTATAAGATTAATAAATAGCCAAATAGAAAATTAATATGAAGAGTCTTACATCATTTTTATTACAACGGAATGAAAAGAGAAATATGAAAAAAAATGTATGAATCGTAAAATAATTTTTACTCACCCAAATGAAATCATTTTTCAAGCCCTATAAATCACTTAGAGTACCGTTGGCGTGGGAGAAAATACTGGTGAATAAAAATAAACAACCCTACACAAGCCTATGATGCCTTCGTGGTGTAGTGGTCAGCACGCGTATTCCAGACTTCAGTGGTTCGATTCCCAGCGACGGCATTGTTTTCATGTCTCCTGCTTCGAAATAACCTAATGTCCCTACACTGGCACCCGAACTAAAAGATGGTGATGATGATTCTCCACCACCACGATTTGGCGATTGGGGCCCCTAATCCCCAGTCGCCCTTTAAAAGGGGGAGTATATAAGGTATTTCTCCAGTCTTCTTCGCATGCCTTCGTGGTGTAGAAGTTAGCACGCTAGGCGTTTATTCCAGAAGTCCATGGTTCGAGTCCCGGCGAAGGCATTGCTCATTTTTCCTGTCTCCTGCTTCGAAGTAACCTAATGTCTCTACAACCTAATATGAATTAGTTGATTATATTCAGAATGCTACCTCTAGCATAATGTACCTATTAGAGCATCCGTCAGAATGTTGCGGAATACTAGGGTTCAGTTACGGTGTAGGAAAATTCAAGTTCAGCTCAAAGTGAAAAAAATACTGCGAATGGCTTTTATGTGATATACGCTATATATGAAAACTTAAAATATAGGGCGGGAACAAAGTTAAATTTATAGATTAAACTATCAGCAATAACGATAACTATGGTAAGAATCAGGTCAGTAATTTATTATTATTTTAGCTATTTAATACTTCACTATCTATCTGCTCTTTCTTGTCAATGATCTTACAAATACTCCCTGAAGTATATTTAAGAAGGTAAGCTTAAATTATCAAGGTTATCACCGCCCCGTAAGGAATACGTTGCTTATTTACGAAACGTATCCGATCATGTAAAGTATTAATCTTTACACAAATCTCAATAATTTGATCTATACTGCCACTGAGAAATAAAGTAGCAGACATATATAAGTGATAATTACAAACGCGATGATAATCAAATAAAATTTCTCTTAATTATTATCATAAGATAATTTCATTTGCTCCTGCTTTATACTACATTGAGCTGATAATCAGAAAGCAATATTTGACGTTCAAAAGACGCCCTTTACGGAATTCTGTTGCAAGAAGCTTTTCTTTCCAGGAAAACTTTTCTTGCATACTTAGCGAATTCCGCAAAATCATTCAGGTAACCAACCAGTTCCACCACGAGTACTTAACCTCGGTCAGAGGTAACACTGCTCATTACTTTTAGCTATTCGATTAGAGGTAGGTTGTTTAAATTAGTATTAAGATGTCGTGAATTTTAAAGAGCATAAACTAATTTATCTGTGCATACACATATGAGAATTTATAGCTACGCTGTAAGCGATCAGTGTAAGAAACACAAAATTCTTTTTAATTACATAAGTGTTTCTTCCTCTTACAGGATATTCACATTTGAGTCTTTCAAGCTCACGCAGGCAATTATTTTGATGAATTCAAGCATAATGTAATGATCCCTCTAACATCCTAGTGATGATCTGAACAACCATGTTTACTGGCAAAACACACGGTAAATTATTCTATAAATTTCACTTAGAGATGGTTACGCAAGATGTGAAAATCTGATGACATTCATAAAATACAATAACGTAATTTTCTCTCAATTCATGCTTCAAATAAGAATTGAGCCTATCAGATTAGATATTTAATAAAACGAAATCTTAAATGTTACAATATTGCATTCAAAATAGAATATTTCATAATCAACGTAAATAAGTAGTGGTCTGATACTAAGAAGAGACTCTTAAATATACACTCACGTTTGTGAAAATTGCAACACCAAGAAGGAATCGTCATAATTGAATGCAATTTAATACACAGTTGAGTGGTAGTGGTACAAATAAATGATTAAATGTTCAAAGCAAACAAACAAGAACAAGAGATCAGAATCAGTATTTTGTGTGGCCACCACGCGCCGCAATAAGTGCTGCTACACGACGTGGCATGGAGTCAAACAAAGTTTGAATGTCTGACTGAGGAAGAGCATTCCATATCGTTTGTACGCGTACCCAAAGTTCGTCTGCAGACGCAACAGGACGAGGATCACGAGCAAGACGCCGACCAATGACATCCCACACATGTTCAATTGGCGACATATCCGGGGAACACGCAGGCCAAGGAAGAAGCTGTACCTGCTGCGCTGCAAAGAAGGATTTAACAATCCGAGCAGTATGAGGGCGGGCATTGTCCTGTTGAAATACAGCGCCTGGCAAGCTTTGAAGGAAGGGAACAGCTTCGGGCTGTAGAACTTCACGGATATACCGGTTGCTGTTCAGATTGCCCACAATTCGTAGCAATTGAGATCGTCTATGATATGCTATGGCGCCCCAGACCATAACTCCGGGTGTTCGTCCACTGTGGCGTTCGATAATGCACTCCGGAAGGTGGCGTTCACCGGCATAGCGTCTGACACGAATGCGGCCATCATGGTACCACAAATTAAAGCGGGATTCGTCAGAAAACACGACATGCTGCCAATCAGCACGCCAGTCTCTATGCTGATTGGCCCATTGTAGCCGCAGGCGGCGATGGTCGTGCGTTAGGGGGATCCTGTATAAAGGAGTCCGTGCGCGCAGTCCACACTGCAGCAGACGTCTACGAATTGATGAAGCACACAATGAAACACCTGTAGCTATTGACCACAGTGCTGCCAATTGTCTAGAGGAAGCTGTACGGTCCGTCCGCGCCATGCGGACCAGGTGTCTATCATCGCGAGCTGACGTCACATTTCGGGGTCCACTCCCGGATTTCCGAGTTGTCCGACACTCGTCCGTCCACTGCTTCCAAACGCGCATCACTGTGCTGCTGTTACGCTGCACACGAGAGGCTACTGCACGATACGACAATCCAGCTTCACGAAGGCCGATGATTCTCCCTCGTTCAAACTCTGTAAGTTGTTCAAATCTCGCTCTCTTTCGTCGACGAGGCATAAGTACAGATTGAGTTAACGTTTACCACTAGCAGATAACCACCGATAACCATACACGCCTCGCTACAGCCGTCTATTTATTCGGATCCATCAGCCGTTCAGAGGGCGCTGCTCAGCATACGCATGCGCTATGGATTTGCAATTCTAATCATTTGCATATCATGCGCTACTTTGCATTTCCTGAAAATTTCAGCTCACTCGCGTAAGTCCTTCATGGTGTTGCAATTTTCACAAACGTGAGTGTAGTTTCTTAAATACACAAAGATAAATCTGCGTTATAATTTAGAAGAACTAGTTTCCAATGATAAGCGATACAGCTCATATGGAATGTTTAAATTACATTAAACTAAATAAGCAAGCAGACATTATTGCTAAACGATAGCCATTTCCTAATGAACTGCTGCCGAGATCGATGATGCATGGACTGTCAAAGTCTTAGGAGTAACAGATCATTGTATTGATGCTGTTAGTGGAAGCTTTCTTGAACGTATGAATACAAGTTAAATCTTACTACCTCTATAAATCTTTTTATTAAACGCATTTAGAACAGATACTAAAATTTGCACTGCAAACTCATCAATATCCATTTGAAGATACACCAGCCAAGAAGCGTAGTATATATTCAAATTAAGTTATAATTCAGATTTTTAATTTCGTTTTTATTTTCCATGTTCCCGTTTACGCACATAACTAATTAGTAATAGCTTTTATTTCATAACCAAGATTTACAGGAATATTCTTCCAATCTTTCGCTTTCAATTTTCTCAAATCTGTATCTGTACCTATGTACATAAATGTACTTAATATAAATTTGGAATTAAAGATGAAAATTAGGGCATCCAAAACTGAAATGAAATGAAAAAAACAGCTAAGGTAGGTAAACAATATAATCAGAAAAAAAACTACTATTGTATTTTAGACTCGTATTACTATTTGAAATTTTTTAAATGTACAAATACTAACTGCCTTTTTTGCTTTTGTGTAGTGTTTTTCTAACATTATTTTTTGTTCTCTCTGCCCATTTCTGATTGCGATCATTGTGAGTACTGATTTACTTAATTTCGTATGTGAATTTATTTGGTTTCTTCCTCTTGGTATTTAATAATGTCCGATATGCTCAAAGGCAATATTTTTTATTTTTAAGCCCCACTAATTATAAATAATTTCAAAGTGTCTTTTGACTATCAAAAGACCAGAAACGTATTCTCGGATTTCATGATGTGAACGATTAGAATGATTTTAAATTTTTACCCTCTAATGACTGCGGGTTTAAAATGATTCAAAATTGTTAAATCAAATTACTTCCAACATTTCAATTGTTTGCCATAATTAATTTCTTTACTTTAAGGCTGAATTTTTCAAAGTTTATTTTTATTAATTTGCGTTAGCTTACAATTTTCACGGTTTTGCGAATGCTTGAATGTTTATTTTTATCTGTATTTTTTTTTTTCGCCTAAAACATTTAGGACGAACATTTTAACATTTAAAACATTTATTCCGCCTTAAACACATTAAGATGAGAGATTAAGAGATTTCAAATTAAGAGAAATTTCAGATCAAGATGATATTATTAAAGTCGATCAGTATGCTGCAAAATTAATTGAATAATCAAGAGATAACAATTAAATTAAAATTAGATCATGAAAGATGAAAACATTCCAATTGGAAATATTCAGATCAAAATTAAAATGGAAACAGTTCAACACTGAACCAAGACCACGTCAGTAAATTTTAAAAAAATACAGTCCATAAAATGCATAAATATAATTTCAACAATTTCATACATATTTTAAACATTTTATTCCAGTTTTATCAAAAAAGACCAAGGAAATTTCAACATTTTTATATGTCTTTTATATTTTGCATAAATTTATATATTTTTATCAAATATTACATTTTATTAATTCTATTGACATGCTTTTGTTCCAAGTTTTAATTTTTGTACTTGTTTTTATTTTAATTTGAGTATTTCCAGTTGGAAGGTTGCCCATTTCCTTATCTAATTTTACCTAAATATCTAAATATATAGACTTATCTAGAAATATATGACATTAAGCTGTTTTCAATTGCCATCGGCAAATCATGTTTTTGCAATAGTTTCTCTGTTATTTTGTAAATGGTTGATCAGTTTTCTAATAAAATTGCATTCTGCGTTTACGTGGGTGTTCACCAAATGCATCGTCGCAAAAATACAATGAACTAAAACGAAGCGGCGGAAACAAGGCAAGAGAAAAACATTTTCATATAATACATCTTTGGAGAAAAGAAAGCAAACAGAAAACTTCGAAGTTCTAAAATCTCCTGATACAAAGTAAAGGGTTGCAAAAATTTCGAAGTTCTAAAGCATTGTAGTATAAAATATCGTGATAAAAGTCAAAGTACACTTAAAATCGTATGATGCAGATATTCGTTTTCTGACCATAAAATACTTTAAATGAATTTTCGCGTAAAAGGTTTGTGAACTCAAAAAGAAGGAAGAAATAGTTTTAGCTAGATTTTATATTTTTTGTACTAACTAACAAATTTTTACTGAAAAAAAGAAGAGAACTTAAGCATCCAAAATCTGAACACCAGTAAAAATTAATGCAACATATAACAGTAAATACAATTTTAAACTTATGTTGCTTAAGAGCTGAAAGTAATTATTTAAGTAACTTTTTATATAAAGACATATTAGTCACTTTTCATGAAAGATGTAGTGTGAAGATGATTAAAAAGACAAAGATACAAAAGTTTGGAATTCTATTCCCCTTGGTTTGTTTTTCTTTACAATGTTTTCACCTGCATCTGGAAGATTTAGCACTCCTACTTAGCGACTTTTTTTTTTTTTTTTTTTTTTTCTTTTTTTTTTTTTTTTTTTTTTTATGATTTTATGTTATGGTGCTTTTTATACTTAATTTCTGTTATAAATAATACATAGTGTTACAAGTAAACCTTTATTCTTAATAAATAAAATTAACACTGACGTGTTATTTTGAATTTAAAAAAATAAGTTTTATACACGAGTCTAGTAGGTAAGCTACACTTGAACTCGTAATATTCTCGTAATATTGAACTCGTATTGTGCCCGGCAAAGGTTATAATTATTTTTTTTCTTTTTATAATCGTAAATAAGTTCTTTGAAATTAATTATAACAAAATTCTGGGGTTTGCGTATTATCCGGTCGACCATGAAACTATCGCCAAACAGTGCGATTTTAACACCAATTATGGACAAAAATAACTTTTGTTCATAATTGGTGTACAACACACTCGCAACATCTGCGCTTTTGCTTCATGTAATCCTTTATAATTAACTTCTCGATAAGCCAACAGGTTTTATGAGCAGGGATATAAATTAACTTTCATTGCTGTATTTTTTCCTTTCATTTTGAAAAGAAGATTAAAATTTGGGGCCAGCCTTTTACAGAACAACAAGCAGTGGATTATTTTCAAAAGTTATGGCCTCCTATCATAAAAAAATGTACATTATAGACACGACATGGTCAGCTGAATATGTTCAAAAAAGCAGTAACAGATTTTAATAATTCCCCGCGAAATTAAATATACAGTAAATTGAAAGGCTTAAAAAAATAATGGAAATCTCTAAAACCTTTTATACAAAGCATAAAACCCAAGCGGGTCGAATTATTGCTGTTTTTTTAAAAAAAGAGGCTTTAATTCCTTCAGAATTCCCTAGGAACAATTGGCGCAACTTTGGCGGCATGTCCACCAACTTCCATGGTTCGAAGTAAGCTAGATTTCACGGTCGAAGGCATAATACCCCCGTAAGTACCAAAATTCTTTACGCTTTATTTATGTTACCCTATTAACCGTCGTTTAAATAACTTTTTCAATGTTTTTACTTTTACAAATTATAAATAATTGTTTTTTTTAGTTTGCAATCAACTTTATTGTTAATGTATATAAATTAGGAAGACGATGATTTAAACTTATAATTTAAACTACGTTTCAGTTTGGTGGTATAAATGCATATAGTGTGGATTGGTTGTTGTTGCAGATTATACAAGAGATATTTGAAATTAACAGATTACATCCCATTAGGATACTCAATGGAAATATCTGATTTCTAACATTTTAAAAAATAATACGAAAATTATAGTTGACCAAGAAATATAATAAATTCTCTCCTCATCAGCTGAAAAGACTACCTTTGAAAATGAATCAGATGACGCATTTGAAAGAAAATTCACTGTTTTTTCGCTTAGTAATGAAGCTGGGAAAAGAAATCGAAGCCTCAATCATGTAATTATAAAGCCGCAAAATTACATCATAATATCGGAATGCAGCTTGTAACACATTAAAATAAAATTAAGCAAGTGAAAACTTTAAAACATATTTTAAAAGTTTACACAATTTACAGGTATTTTAAAAGAAAGAGAGTGCCTTTTTAAGGGAAACTACTCGTATTCATGAAGAAAAACCGCGAAAATTCTTATGCAACCAGTCCTTTTACAGTGATTTGAATCGACATCGAGCTATAATTGTTCTTAGCGGTGTTACTGCTCAGTTGCTTGTAGCCTTGTATTTTTAAACAACTGTAACTCGATTTATTTCGCTAATTGCAACTCATGTAAGAAAGATTACTAATTTGACCATTTTAATGCACTTTCTCTCTCCTAAACATTCGATGTGCTCATTCAGCATTCGTTGTCTCTACTAAGCATTTAATTCTCTCTTCTAACCATTCAACGTAACCAGCAAATTTATTATCAAGTAAAGCATCTGTTTGGATCACGCTAAAATATGAGCGATCTTTCTACAGTATAATTATTAACAGTTTTTCTTGTGTTGAGCTACTTTTCCAAAATTTAAGTTTCCATCACTTCTATTTAACCTTTTAAGTTACTGTGTATTGACAACCAAAATTTGCTTCATTCCCCATTCTTTGTTTTGAGTGCGTGAATGGATCATCTTGGAGAGTTTCCTGCATTTTGAAAATTTTAAAAATCACCAAATAGCTCTGAATCACCAAATCATATCTATAGAATATTGGCAGCTAATTTTTTACTATTATGCATTTCCAGATGAGTCAATTCATACAGATTTTCTTCAGAAATATTTTGGTTCACGGTTCGAAGATATTCCATACTAGTTTAATAATTCAATCGTTCATTTAGTTTCTGATCACAGGAACTGTAATTTTACATGCTATTTTGTCTCAAAAGTTAGATGCTGCAGACCATAACAACTTTGATGAGTTTGTCTTTGGGTGTTGCATTATAATTTATCATAGCACGACAGATTAATCTAGAGATTCATATTTGATAACTATCTCTGGTCTCGAAAAGCTGTAAAAAGCGATCTTTCAGCATTTTCTTACTAAATTTCTTAAAATATTGCTGACAGGTGTATTCTTCTATTTACGTGAGTTTTAACGTTGATTCTCAAAACCGACAACATTTATACTAAAACAAATTGTGTCATAAAAGCAATAATTCTTTTATTTCAGCTTGGTATCACATGGTTGAGGACGGATTTTTGTAATATGGTTATTTTACCGAGTTAAAACCCGAAACAGTTTCATTAGCCAAAACAAAGTATATAAAGCCAACACATGCTGCTGAGTAACTTACCGAAATATAATCAGTTCCAGCCCCAGGCCATCGGACGGGATCTAGAGAACGCCAAGCAGGGACAAATTCGCGGAAGTCTTGGCTTGTTGGCTGTAATATTCGAAAGCCAGTAACATTAATGGCTCCGAACTCTAGTACTTGACTGTTTAAGTATTCATCCATAACCTAAAAATAAGATGAAATAAGGCATCTGTTAATTTTTAATGTCAAATAAAGTCACAATTAGTGCCAATCTTGTATATTTCGTTGCGATAAATAACGATTTTCTATCGAATAAAATTGTTTCCTCTCAAAGGTCAGACGTAAATAAGTGATGAACATACGTTATGCATACGTACATACGTACGCATGTGTATATGTAATTTGCATAACTCAAAAACGATTAGCCATAGAACGTTGAAATTTTTGTATATGGGACTGCTATAACGTTTAGTAGTGCACCTTCCCTTTTTATTGCAATCGGCAGTACCAAACATATATATATATATATATATATAGAGAGAGAGAGAGAGAGACAAAAAGTAAGAAATTTAGAACCAAATTCACAAAGGCGCAAAAGGAATGAAATTCAATACCAGTAAAATCCAAAATTCCCACTAAATATAAAAACAATATCAACCATTTATAACAAAACCAGAATTTCCGAAAACTACAGATATGCGAAAAACAGAGAAATATAAAATATATAGGAAGACGAATGCAACAAAAAACTCTTCCTGTATATATTATATTACATACTTGTAGCTTTCTGGTTCGGTGACAATTGGTTGATATTGTTGGTATGTTTTTGGGTTTCAGCAGCATATTGCGCCAAAATAATATTGGGATAATTTTGTTTCAAAATAAAAATTTGTGATAGTCTAATATATATATATGTACCTACTTAACTTACCCGGTCTAAAAGTTTAAATGAAAATATTCATGTTTCGGCAATGTCAAATTTAAAAGAAATTAACTTTATACAAATAACGAAATGCAAATTTTTATAGGGTATTTAGGTTCCTATACTTGCATTTCAGAAAGTTTTATACTCGTTATGAAAACATAAAATTGTAAGAAGTTTGAATCTCGTGCGACAAAAATTGACCATGCTATTTAATTTCAAAATTTGCGATTTTTGGTGTCATTTCCTACTTGCCTTGCGGGATTGGATATTCAGGTTAGAATAATTGGAGGATATGAGTTTATATGAAGCGAAGCAAATAATCTGTATAATTTAATAGCCCGTTCATGGAAGTCACGTGGTGTCCACATCCGATTTTTTATTTATGGTAATTCAAAATTTTAAATGAAAGATAAAGTGAATCATTTGTTTTGTTTTCAGCATAGTTTTATCTTTTTCCCTCGAATTTTTCAATGAAACGACTTCTTCTTCACGAACTGAAGTGGAAAACAATTGTTAACGAGTTTATTTTCGAAGCAAATAAAACAGAAATATAACATCTAAAAATTAAGAAACCAGAAAAAATAGAACAAAAGTGTCCAGAAAAAAGGTAAAAATTAAAATGAAAAAAAGAAGACATTAAATTGGTTGAAATGTAAGAAAGACGTATATAAGGAGAGCGCAATGCGAGCATTTAAGAATAAATTGCAGTTTTTTCCAACTCCCTTCAAGAAAAATGTGGAAGAATTCTGAAGACAGTTTACGGTGCAAATCTTCAACTGAAAATGTCATTCTAAAGAATATCATTAAAAAAATAATGTTCAGTGAGTCGCGATTTACAGCTACCTTCCCTTAAACAGACAGGACGACGACAAAGGAAACTGACTTTTGTTTTAATGAAAGCAACGTGTACTTTTTACTTTTCTTAACTTGAAAGAAAAGTGTGGCGCCAGACTGATTGGCAACGTCTCGGAAAGCAGCATATAATTTATGAATAAGAAAATAATTTTGGTGAAAAAAATCTTAAATGACGTGAAATTACAAGATCGAAATTAAATGTAAAATAGAGTTCTAAAACAAATTTCGGCAAGAAGTTGAGCCAGAGGTCCTTTTTAAACTGTTTAATCCTTGTTTTCTCTGCGTTCGATGGAATATAAAATTTTCATTTTTTTAAAATCTTCTGCTAAGAAAATACTCTATACATATCTAACTTTGAAGTTCTCTTCCTTTGGTCTGGAATGCAGTTTGTTTGAGACTTGAAGCGAAATGATTTTACCAAACGACATTAAACATTTTGAAATGTGCCTTTGAATAAATCTAGCACTATGTACAAGTGAACGTTACGCAAAATATTTCATTTCTAAGGAATTTATACATAAAGGAGAAAGTTAGCTTAGTAAGAAATGAGCTATTTCTTGTTACCTTTTTAGGTAAAAGAGAAAACATAATTATAAAATTATTTACTAATCGAGAAGTTCGAAAGGCTTGTTATGCATTACGAAATGAACATGAAATTTTTAGAAGGCTGGAACATTTCAAGAAAACATATGTATTGAATGTAAAAAGTTGTCTGAACATTATTTTAAAAGAAACAATTCAAATATGCGACTGAGTTACCAAAATACTGAATGCAAAATTTATTAATTTATCGTTTCAAACCAAATATTTTGTTCTTCAATTCGAACTTCTATATCTGTACTTTTCAGTGTCTATGACAACACGCTGAATAATGATGACGAAACATTTGCGAGGAAACAAATATGATACTCAAAAACTAAACAATATTTTTCTTAAAGTGATGCAATGAACAGTTGTATACATATCCTACTGAAATGTAAATTAAAGAAAGGGAATTAAGTGTTGAACACCGTCTTTGTTTACAAAAACTAATTAAATGTATAAATAAAATTTATCAGTTAAACAATTTTTAAGGTGAGGCATCACAAAGACATTATTACGATTGCAGATTTAAATATTAAAAATAAGCTATCAAACGATACAATTTCAATATTATTTTAATTGAAAATCACACTAAAACTGTTATCTATAATTTTTTCAACCGTTTAAAAACAGTACTGAAAGAGAAAGTTATTTAACTTAAAATTTTTAGAAAATGAATTATATAAGAGAAACGGGAAAAGCTTATATCACGGCATTTTATAGCTCTCTTAACGTAAAATTTTGTGCGATAACTTATAGCTGTAACTCCAAAAGCTAAATATTTGAAGCAAGAATTACTTTAAATTGGCGAATGATTTTAAAACTTTTTTGTACCGAAATTTAAATTAGAAAACACTAATAAAGATAGTCATCTGAATTTTATAAATACTGAGAAGATTTATATTGTCATTTAGCATTACATATGTTATTTGAATAATATGAGCTATATTGCAGCGTGTTGTTTGCTGACCTATTATTGGGCCCGGGCTGTAATATTAAAGAAGACATCTTTGTTTGTAAGTTTGCAGTGTCTTTGAGGTATGGGGGTACTTAGAATGAAAGGCAAGCCGAAAATGCTCTCGAGTGGCTCCGTGGTAAGAAAAGAAAGAAGTAAGACTCATCTTTCGTCACCGGCCGCCACTGGAACAGAACTGAGCAAAGTCGTAATGTTTCCAATAATGTTCTCAAGGCCATGCCAATGACAGACGCAACCATAAAATTCGTAGACTTGTTATGACGTTATTGTCAGATAAGTGAGATATTCACAATAACAATTACTAAAGACAAATTTAGCAATTCAAAATAAATAATCAGATCTTCGTAATGTATTATTCTCCTTCCCAATTTTTTTTCGCAGAAGAACTTATAAGGTATTTCTCCCTCCTTCTTAGCATGCCTTCGTGGTCAGTATGCTCAGCGCGTATTCGAGAGGGCCGTGGTTCGAGTCCCGGAGAGGGCATTGCTCATTTTTCATCTCTCTTGTTTTAAAAAAATACCTAATGTCCCTACAGTTTTATACACAGTCCAGTCACATTAATGTGACCATCTGTCAAAAGCCAGAATAACCACGTTTCGCAGAGCGGACTGCTGCGAGACGTGCAGGAAGAGAGTCACATAGGTCCCTGAAGGTGTTCTCTGGGATGTTGAGCCATGCCGACTCTAATGCCGTGGCCAGCTGCGCTAGATTACGCGGTTGAGGATCCATGGCGCGAACAACTCGATCGAGATGGTCCCACAGATGCTCGATTGGGTTTAAGTCAGGTGAGTTTGCTGGCCAGGGGAGGACGGTAAACTCATCCTGGTGCTCTTCGAACCACGCACGTACACTGGCAGCTGTATGGCACCTCGCATTGTCCTGCTGGAAGATGCCATCATCCTGAGGAAAAACAATGCGCATGTAGGGGTGAACATGGTCCGCAAGGACAGATGCGTACTTGTATTGATCCATTGTGCCTTCCACAATGATCAGTGAACCTAGAGAATGCCAGGAAAACATTCCCCAGACCATAATGCTCCCGCCTCCAGCTTGGACCGTTCCGGCAATGGTTGCAGGGTGGTTCCTTTCAGAGGTTTCACGCCTTATACGCCAACGTCCATCTGTCCGATGGAGCATAAAACGCGATTCATCCGAAAACGCAACCTGTCGCCACTCAGTGGACGTCCAGCTGCTGTACTGGCGTGCAAATTCTAGCCTTCGCCGTCGATGAACAGCAGTCAGCATAGGTGCACGAACCAGGCGTCTGCTTCGGAGGCCCAGACGCAGCAATGTTCGCTGAATAGTACTTTGGGAGACACTTTTGGTAGCCCCTTGGTTCATTTTGGTGGTCAGTTGCTCAACGGTAGCCCGTCTATCTGCCCGAACGCATCTCCGCAACCGTCGTTCGCCTCTGTCATCTATGGCCCGTGGTGCACCACATTTGCCACGTCGCTGATTTTGGACAGTCCCATTTTGCCATGCACGGTACACTTTTACCACGGCGGCACGCGAACAGTTCACAAACTCAGCCGTTTCGGAAATGCTTCCACCCTTGGCCCGAAAGCCAATGATCATGCCCTTTTGGAAGTCGGATAAATCGCTTCGTTTCTGCATTACGCCAACGATTGAAATGTTTTCCGAAGCCCTCACACACCCTTTATATACGCTCAACTGCACTGTGCTGCCACCTGCCTTCTGTGATTGGTTATTTAACTCTGACATGGAAAGTACGTGGTGGTCACATTAATGTGACTGGACTGTGTATTACGCTAAAGAACTGATAGTTACGATTTTGGAAGAAATAAAATTGTTAAAACATTGTTCAGTCTCTCTTGCTTTTCGCTGTAGGAAGAGTCAGATGGTTTATTTAATCATGGCAAAGCACGCAAGCGCTACCTGCCAAAGACGAAGGACATTCTGAGAGAAATTGGCTCGTATACACGTTAAATATGTTGAAAACCACGAAACTGCTCATGCAATCAGCCCATTCGCGTATAGTCGAACCCAGTCGGAACTATCAGTGTTCAGCGACTTTATCGTTCGGCCACTGATGGTCCAGGAGAAAAGTTTTAAAAAATGTCTGGAAAAATTCGTCACAATTAATTTAAATAATTTATACAATCAAAACAATTAGTAAATTCTATTTAAGTTCAGTCTACGTCAATGATGTATGTCAGGGACCAGCAATTGAGAAAATTACCTGTGGGCCATGAAAAGTGACTTACTTTTTGCTTTCATGATAATGATCACAAATATATACATACAATGCTCTCATGCAAATGAGTCCATAGATGTATTTTCTTTCTTTCTTAAGGGTTTATTTTATGCGTTTTGTAAACTAATCTAGAAGGTAAGGTAATTTACTATGAATTCATGATTACTTTCAATTATTTCATTAAAACCGAAGGCGTTGCTTGTTTCTTTGAATGTTCAAATACGCTTTCAATAAGCACATATCTAAAGCAATTGTCTAAAATTAAGCTATGCACTTTGTCACTCGACCAGCAGAAAACTACAGAATAGAAATAACTAAAATCATGCCAAAAAAAGAAACATACTTTTTACTTTTATCACCTACATCAAATTTTCTCACTACACAGCACTTATTTCATACTCAATTGCGATTCCTAACTAAAGCCCGAATTCCGATAGCAATGACATTAAATCTTATTTGGAAATTATTTAGAGATAATTCAAATTAAGAATGGAATTCAATTATTTATGTGCATCAATAATTGAACAAAAATCATTTCAATTTAAGAATGGAATTTTTCATTTAATTTTAAAGTGGGTGTTGACTATTAAACTTTTAATATACCTTTGCCCGAATGTGACGTACATATTAAGTGCCGGCCGAATGATCGTTGGACTGTAGACTGTAAGCTCCAAGTTTTGTTTTGTAATGGAGCTTTTTAAATTGTCGAAGATGTTTACTCAAGATTTTAAAATATATGCATGAAATCAAAAGAGATAATGCAATCTCATTTGTATTAGATTAAAAATTAAGTTCATCTATATAGTACTTCATACATTGTCTATAATAATAAGATCATCTACGAAACACATGTAGAGAATTTTGTAACTGTCGGTGCTTGGGAAAAATAAAATTTAAAAGTTTTTAAAGAAACGAAATTGTTATTAATGATAAGCAATGTTCAGGGTACCTAGTAGTAATTTGTAAGGAGACAAAGTGCAAAAGATTTTTCGATAAAAGGGACTGGCTTAAACGATGAAGGATTGTAAAACGAACGTGTATGACTTTTTTGCTGTTTATCAAATTTAAGTTTAAAAACCAGGCAAAATTTTGCAAGCACCTACTAATTCCATTTGTTCTGACAACATGAGCTGGCAATGCAGATTCTTACTTAGAAATAACAAATTTTTAAATACATTGATTCAGTATAAATTTCTAAATGAGCTTACCAAACTAGTAAGAAGAAAATGATAATTCCTTCGTCCCATGTAAATATCACGGACGTGCTGTACAATAATCTTTCTCGCTGTGTCAGCACTACAGTCCAAGACGACATACTTCAAACTTTCTCTTTCTTTAGACTCCAAAGAATGCAAAAAGGCATTTGCGTCTGAAGCATTTGTGATGCGCTTTACGACTTTGACTTCTAACTTATAGTTATCGGACGTCAGGCGAAAGATATGTTGGAGTTTTAGCAAACCTATTTGAAAAAAAAGAGAGAGAGAGATGTTTTATTACAAGTTAAACTTCTTACTTCCTTTTAGATGGATTACTGAGAACTTGTTTGCTTTAAAAAACTGATATTCTTCACTTCCATATTACATAAACATAAAATGTAACAAACAGCATCACTGAATTCATTCAATAAACGAATTAATTTAGGAATAACTTATCATGTGACAAATGTGCACATTAAAAATATTTTAATTGTCTATATATTACTTCGTAACATTACAAAATACCTATAAAAGAATAAAGATGCTGCTATATTCCTTTCTAAGTTACGTTAAAAATATTTGAGGATTTTTCAGTAGGCACCCTGTATGAATAAATTGTTTTAATAGCTTCTCACTTTTTTTCTGTGTGCCAGTAAATTTTTTTTTACGCTTAAGAGGAAATATAACTCATTGTTATGCCAAAACAAAGTATATTGGAGTTATCTACCTAAGCTTCATCCTAGTTTTCATTGACAGCAACCCAATAAACAAAAACTAAATGTCATATACCTTTCTTCTCGTACCTCCAACAACCTGGGGAAACGATTTTAAAAGTTTAACATATATTAAGCGCCCTTTTTCAGCAATTATGCTTGAGGCACACAGTGATTATACTTGAGGTGCACTTGGTACACTCTGCAATTACACATGAGGTATTTCAGGTCACCAGAAGCCACTCTATCGTATCTTCATTAACAAAATTATGCAAAAGACGAAATGTCAATGCGCAGAATACAAATACAAGTATATGCTTGTATCGTGTTATGTGCGATCTTCCGGTAGAGCTGTTATAGTTATGAATGCATAAATAGTTTCCTTTTCACGATATCTGCACAACTGCAGATTCTCCCGTGATCCAAACTGTAAAAGGTATTCATTTTAATATTAAAACTGCAATTTTAGGACGATGAAAAGAATGTGATGCTTCATTATGGAATATTATGTAATATCTGTAATTATTTTCAGAATTATACTGTGAGATACTCACGTTGAACTTTCGGCTTTTTAGGATCAATACTAACTTAAATTCCCAATTACTTCTTAATGATAATTTGACAGCATGTTATTAAGAAAGTGATATAAGCAGAGGATATTAAAAAATTTTCAACATATTTAAAAATTAATTGAGAAAAGCGTTTAAACAATAAAAGCGCAAAGTTTACAGATGTCTGACTATAAGTAAAGCACGTAGCTGATTGTATCATTAAAAAATAACAGTGTGTAGACAACATTTTTATTCGAAGCTTCTCTAACTGATAGTTACTTTTCAAAGCTATTATGCGACAACATTTGAAATGATATTTCTTGGTTATGTTATTTATTCGTATTTTGAGTTCTGTAATAATTGTTAGTAGAGATACGTACTCTCTGCCTTCGACACATCTGCACAATCAAAAAACAAGTGGGGATATTATTCGCAGAACCAATTAGTCATGAGATTGACAATCTTGCCAAACCCATTTGTCTGTAAATTCCTTGTTCAAATAGTCATGCACAACTTTATCCCCATTAGAGGTGTTCTGTATTAGTGACAAAAACATTTGGATATAAATTTGAAACTTGAGGAGAGACAAAATTTTTTATCTTATCACCGTAAACTTCTTTGGCGAAAGTAAATTTGGTTAATTGGTTAATATGAAAGTTTCACTGACAAAATAAAAATTTCTTTTAATTATAAAGATTGTAGCTATCTCGATAACTACCTTACTTACACTGTTTACCTTTTTCGCAATTCGATCTTTAAATGTGCGAACGACTTTTAGAGCACACTCTATTAAAAATAAAAAAATGCAAAGCTTTGTCTATTTGCATATAGCAGATATAAATTCAAGTCGCAACAAATTTCTGCGAATTATAGCATAAAAAACGCATATTCTTTTTATATATTAAATCAGTTTTATTTACATCATAATACTCAACCTGAAAAGTATTAACAATAAAATGGACGAAGCGGTTGTTTATATTTTATTTATTTGCCTTTATTACAGCTATGTGAGAATATTATGGAACTTCAAACTGATAATTCAGCAAAAATAGCCAAGCCTGCATACAATTAGTTTTAATCATGCGCTACATGCTAATATTGAATATATTAAAAATACACATTTCACCTCCTTTCTTTTTAGGGAGTCAAAGATTTATATGCAAGTTGGTCTTTTAAAAACGCATTTACGTACATACACTAATTGATTTCTTTTCATATTTTTTCCATTGATTATTCTTACGCACAAAACAATTTATTCTCAAAACTATTTTAAGCTGAAACTGAAAAAGACGTTATAGGAGCTGAAGAAGAGTAACCTAATGCAAAATTTCAAATTAGGCAGCAGTATCAACCTATATTACACGCAATAAATTGAGAAGACTTGGCCATAAATGTCGATAGTCAGCCTAATAGAAAATTTCCATCCTCAAAAATAAAAGCTACAGAACAGAATCCTTCTAACGCTACAGTCGAGGCAAACTGCTGCTTTAAACTTCAGTAATGACTTTACGCCAGTCACATAGTCGATTGATAAATGTGATCAACTACTGCTAGTATCTAAGCTATAAATTCTCTCTTCGTCGTAGCTAAACATCGCACATTAAAATTGTTATTTCGTTTATTTTGTAACCATAGAGCAATTTCGATGCAGCGTGATTAAAAATTCATCTCTTTGAGGAGAAATACTTTCTAGTCTGCTGTTTCCCAATTTTATTTACGTGAAACTTAATACCTATTTAGCATCAAAATAATTTAGTTAGTTTTTGTATTATAAGTGATTAAAAAGTTGATATTTTTTATCTGGTTATGTTAGACCTTTCACAGAGATCTCTCAAACATACTTTAAAAATATGCTGAATCTCACATTCAGATAAAACATTTAGACCACTTGCAGGCATTTAAGTTGCCAACAGTTTCATTATTCTGTCGTCATATTTATCAATATAAGATTTATTTCGGAAGAACATGTAAAAGCTTTTTGTTTCTGAAAATGAGGCCTTCGTGATTCTTGTCTGATCTACGGAAAATGGCTTGTATTTACGTTACGTATAATAACCACATCTATGCAATCAGTTCCTTTTAAGACCAAAAATTGAATTTTGAACGGAAACTTCTTATAAATTTATTTAAGAGCATGATACATGCATTACGTTTCCTTATCTCAATCAAACAAAATGTTAGAATTAGTTACTGTAATTTCTATGTGAAATTCAGGTGTTTTATTTCTAGCTGTTTGTAGTGATTTATTAGAATTTACAGGTAAATGTAACAGATTGTTGGATGTTTGACTCAATAAATGCAAAACTTATCAAATTATTCCTGCCTTCAGGTGATAGCTACTTCACAAAACATTCATTAAAAGAACAGAATTAATTTCTTTAATTAATTTAAATTAATTTCTTTAGAGGGTCACGGCTCCAATAAATAAGCACATTTATCATACATGAATGCAATTCTTTTGTAAGTGAGATTTTTATTGCTTATAAAGGCCCCAAGCGACAGCGTAGTCACTTACATTACCACTGTAATTTCGTTATTGGACTCGTACTAAAGAAATATCCTAAACTTTCAAAACTTCAGTTTTATTTTTTTAATGCGCTTGCTTTCTGGCAAATGTATATCTGCCCTGATTTGTATTTAGGTCTTAATAATTTTTTATATCTCCCTTTGACTCCCTAGTTCATATAAATGACTAATAAAAAGGAATACTTTTAAAAGTGAAATGATACTATTTTTAAAGAATCAGCACTATTAGACATATTATTCTTGCATTTGTGCTTTATGATCTTGTAGAGACGTTAGGTTATTTCGAAGCAGGAGACAGGAAAAATGAGCAATGCCCTCGCCGGGACTCGAACCTCTCGAATACACGCTGAGTGTGTTGGCCATTACACCACAAAGGCATGCTAAGAAGGCGGGAGAAATACCTCAGATATTCCCCCTTTTAAAGGGCGATTGGGGATTAGGGGACACAATCGCCAAATCCTGGTAGTGGAAAATCATCATCCAATCGTTCGGTAGAGTCATTAGGATTTTTTTTTTTTTTTGAAGCAGAAGAAGAGAAAAATAGGCAGTGTCCTCGCCGATACTCGAACCTCGGACCTCTCGAATACGTACCGAGTGAGCTGACCATTACACCACGAAGGCATACTAAGAAGACGAGAGAAATACATTATAATCTGAATAGCATAGCAAGTATTTTTTTTTTTTAATTTTCATTTCAGATTCGCCATTCATTTATAATAGCTTTTCACAGAACATGAGAAAACTGGTTTTATTCTTACCACTTAGTTAACGACTTCAGATCTGCGTTTATAATTGCAGATGTAACATAAGCAAAGCGTATTACATTTAAATTTTAAGAATGCAATGAAGCATTTGTAATTATTTACGCTTTTCTAACAAATTTCTAAGCACATATGTCAAAGTTAATTTTAACATGCACAAAGAAATTGTTAATAGAAGAAAAAGGCAGAGTTCACTTAACTTATGACATTCACATTCTTTTCGTTTTTATTAAATCCTTACAGAAAAATATCAATTATTATTAGCATCACGCATTAAAATTAGCTTTAAAAATTTAATATAGTCTAATTTATGTAAAAGGGTAGAGGAGGAAAGTATATTTTCAACGAACATCTGCTAATTGAAGATTAGAGCACAGTACTTTATTGTGTGGTAAATAATTAAAAGGTAATGGTGCAACATATATTTTTTAATTAGTTAAATATTTTTATTTAACTATTTCATATTTAGCTCTTTATTTATTAAGGAGACAAGTGTAAATAAATAAAATAAAAATTGTAGAAATAACTGGCTCAGGCAACCCATTCTATGCTATTTCCATATATAAATACTATTATATATTGCAATTTCTTCTAACATTTGACATTATAACTCCTACAGTTTTTAATTTCCTTTGGGTAAAATGCATTAAAGTAATTTATTATTCGTTTAAATATACCAAATTTTTATCAAAGAGTATTTTTGAAAATGTTATAAAATGGTAATGAATTTCACATAAGTAGGGGACTTCAATAAGTTGGCTGTTGTAAGAAATACAAAACAGTGTTACAGAATAAAGCATCGATAGCTGATGGTTTAAAAATATATTTTCAAGGAATCGCGGGTTAATGATAAAGGTGATGCTTTATCTGCAGGAGCAGTCCAACCAAGTGAGCAATAAAAAGAAGTCACTGGAGAAGGTTAAAATGGACAAAAATATATGCAAAATTTACTTATGAAGCATCAGTTCGGGATCCGATTACCACACAGAGAGCATCAGCAATTGACTCAAAAACGTGTTGTGATTAACGATTACGAGAAACATAGTACGATCAGAGATTACAATGAAAAATTTGCAGACCTATTGGACCGATATTGTGGCGAATGAAACAGTTTTCCAGCTGAAAGATTTTCTGCTAATAAATGTTTAACTTCAAAAACAAATTAGACATTTTAACAGATTCATGATTTTCTTCATGCTTGAAAGTCAATAATATTATATACTTTTTGAAACGTAACTCGGATATAAAGTAAGCGAAATAAATAAACTACCGTAAAAAAAGGCTGGTAATATAACTATCAAATCACAAAATGATTGCCTCACGTCATGCTAAAGAAAAAAGGTGATAACCAGAGAGTCTGGATCGTTTATCCTAGAGACTCGACGACATTTCCCAGGAGAAATTAGATATTTATTGCCCAAAATCGATAACACATTAGATGACAGCTGATCTTCCAGTTCAGATATGTGAAAAGGATATCGGTAGAGAGGTAATTTATTACGAAGGAATACTCAAAGACTATTCGCCTTAAGTAAAATCACTCCAATAATTATTTATTTACAGGTAAATTTATTCATTTTTATGTTATATATAACTAAAATTTTAAAATTCTGTAGTCTATTCAGCTCCCACAGTTTACCTCTGAGACGAATTAACAACATTCAATCATCTTATAACATTAGGTCTCCTGCTTCTAAATAACATTAGGTTATTTAGAAGCAGGAGACATGAAAAATGAGCAACGTTTTCGCCAGGAATCGAATCACGGACCTCTCTGTTACGCATCGAGCTTGCTGACCACTACACCGCAAAGGCATACGAAGAAGGCGGGAGAAATACCTTATATACTTCCCCTTTTAAAGGGCGACTGGGGATTAGGGGCCCCAATCGCCAAATCGTGGTAGTGGAGAATCATCATCCACCATCTTTTTTTAGTTCGAGCGCAACTTGTAGAGTTATTAGGATTTTTTGGAACAGAAGAAAGAAAAATGAGCAAAGCCTTCGCCGGGAATCGAACCACGGACCTCTCGGTTACGCGTCGAGCGTGCTGGCGACTACACCAGGAAGACATGCGAAGAAGGAGGGAGAAATACCTTATAATCTTACCTACTAAGAAAACATAGGAACATCGGTAAACACAAAGTAACCGGCAGAATAAGAAAAATATTTCTTTTACCTTTTTGATTTAACTAAAATAATTTAAAATTATGCTGTTTCAAATACTCGTAATAATAGAACAGGCAAATCGACAACCTTGTATTCGGAGTAAATTGTGTAAATCCCAATCGATTTCGAGGACAAAACGGGTCCGCCTTCATCAGGAGCAAAAACATTCTGCAAATCGCGAATGTCGATCATATTTATACCTTACAGGCAACCAATGTAAGGAGCCGATAGCGCCATCTCTCGGCAGAAATAGTAACAAAAATGAAGGGTTAAGTTAGTAGAATTTTAAAGACATTAGGCAAGACTGGGTTGGAAATTTTGCTCCTGATGAAGGGGAACCTGTTTTGATCTCTAAATCAATAGGGATTTTCCAAATTTTATCCGAATGCAAGGTTTTCGATTTGCCTGTTCTACTTTCAACG
This sequence comes from Stegodyphus mimosarum, assembly GCA_000611955.2. NCBI lineage: Eukaryota > Metazoa > Arthropoda > Arachnida > Araneae > Eresidae > Stegodyphus > Stegodyphus mimosarum. The sequence goes on along the minus strand of KK116535.1, from coordinate 570,451 downwards.
TCGGCCTAATTCTCTTGCGTCTACTGGTAATAATGTTCTTTCACATCAGAATTGTTTCTGACAACAGCATTCTTAATTTATTAAATGCTGTGTTTTTTCTGAATACAGAATCACATTCCTAGCGTAGATTGTTATAGACAAATGTAACTTAACCCTAGTAAATTACAAAACAATTATTTTAAAAACAAAATATAAACATGGCTAGTATTTTCGCGCATTAAGCTGATGAAAAAATATCAGTCAAGACGTAAAGTAATAAATTTAGAACTACTTTTTAACAAAAACCAAAAATTGAAATTCATAATTCATAAATTTCAAATAATCCTATAAATGCAACAAGCAATTTAAAAATGTTAAAACCAAAACTTTTAAACAAGCATTACCCCCAATTCGAAACATTTAACGAAATTTAAAGAAAAAAGAACAAAACAGAAGAGGAATTCAATCAACTTCAATGCCACTTCGTCAGGGGGGAGGAACATTGAAAGCAATTGAAAGCTCTCTTCCACAAAAATCCTTGCTTTTCTGTATCCAAAATTAGCCAAAGAACCTTTTCAACGTATTTTAATTACAATAGTTAACCCGAAAATTCTGGCTCTTGCCCAAAGCAAGTAAAAAACAAAGTAAATTCTAATTAGATTCTTGTACCTTAAATAAAGAGAATTCTATTTTATTTATTATTCTATTTATTTTTAAAGTATTGAAAACATAAGTGAAATAATAAAATACTTGAGTAACATATAAAAATCAAAATTTTACCCTTGAACATACAGCATATAATCCAAAGAATTTAAAACCTTAGGGAAATTATAAAACTTAGGTAAAAAGACGTAATTAAAACTCATAGTAAGTAATTAAAAACTTCGAGCACTTTCATAAGACTACAATCGAAACTAGAATATCTTTGCAAAAGTGACGTACAGGTTTGCTATTTTGGCTTCATTGGCGAAACTAAAAAACCTTGACGAGAAAGTAGTCGCTTAAAAGGCTAAAATTTGGAGAAAAAAGATGGAATTTTAGAATCAAAAGAAATTTTTTTAAATATTCAATGGTTTTTTTTTATTTTGACAAATAAAAAGATTATGAATTGAATGAAATTAAAGTAAATGCTGACTCTTTTTAAAACAAAAATGAGAATAAAGAACATCATTCAGTGTAAAACTTTAGTTAAATTTTAAAATCAGGTATTCTTTAAAAATAGTAGACTCAAGAGGTGCCTAAAAAGTGGGCAAAATGTTTTTAATAATTGTATTGTAGATATGAGTAGAAAAATCCATAAAGTTGAATTTTAGATTTTTTAATATTGTTATTTCAAATTACAGAAAAAAGTTAGAAAAGGAAGTAAAGGCATTATTGTTAGAAAAGTAAACAAGTCTTCACGTCATGGGCTTATCATGACGACTTTGGATATAAATGGACCTTGTTTAGCAACAGAATATTAATTAAGAGAAAAATAAAACTAAATAAAAAATTTTTTTAAAAAATCCTATAAACGCTTTAAATCATCCTTCTTTATCCTTCTCTTTTGGAGCTTTCAGATAAAAAATTCATACTTTTAAAAAGTATTACAGGGTGTGGACTAGTCCAGGTTTCTTTAAAAGACTATTAAAGAATTTTAAAGGAATTTCATTATTTTTTTTAATTTTGGTGAGAATCAGAATTTTTTCTTTTTGTGTTTCTATTTCAGTGCAAACGTTTTTAATTCTGCTAATCTGGTTAATAATAGTATTTGCAATAATGTTTGTAGATATATTGGAGTTCCAATTCATAAATTTACTAGTAGAAAAATTAAAATCTCTTCTTTTATCAAAAAGCTTAATTTCTGTAAGAATATAAATACTTAGATCGAGATAAACTATTTCTGTTTGGTTTTTAATGGTCTTACTTAGTTTTAGATAATTTGGGTAGACGTTGCTCTTTTCGATGAGATTAAAATCGTTGAAAATAACAATGTCATCAATATATCTATAAGTGTGTTCAAATTTGCTGAAATCGTTAGCAGAAAGGCTCTTTAGGAATTTGACTTCCTTAGAAAATAAAAATAAATTACCAATATGAATGGAAGATGAACTTTCCATTGGAATTCCCTGTGTTTGTAGGTAAAGAAAGTTAGAATTCTTAATATAGTTGTATAGCGAAAAATGTAGAAATACTTTCCATTTTTACAAATCGAGAATATCAGGAAAAAAAATCTGTCATTTCTAAAACGCTTTTGTTTATTCCTTTGAGTGGAGAGACATGGAGAGGTTTACATAGCAATTAATATTGTAAATTGTAAGATTTCTATCTTCTTCTCTGATTTTCAAGTTGTCGTTAATAATCTAGCAGAAGATTTTGTCTTCTTTAACTTCTTCAAAAATTATAATAAAAACAGATTTAAGTAGATTGGTAAAAATATTATTAAAATTCTTCTTGAAGTTTCTGGTACTATTTGCTATAAATCTAAGTTTTCAGGATTTTTATGAAATTTTGGTAAGGCATAAAGATTGGCAAATCTGTTATTTGTAGAGAAATGAAAAATTCTCCTTTTTTTGTGAAAAGCAGAAATTTTGTTAATAACAGTTCTTCCTTTGTTTTTGCAGATACTATAGATAGAAGAATTTTTCACTTCATTTTCAATTATATCATTGTATAATTTTTTTCGTAAAATACTGAAATTATTGTATGCCTAATCAATTTTGGTTATGGTAAACTGCTTTTTTAATTGTGAAAACTTCAGAAATAAATTTTTCCAGGTTTTAATTCCTTTAAACGCTTAAATTCTTTTCAGTTTTCCTTTTGCTTTGAGTAATAATTTCATTCTTTCATTCTTTGAATATCTGTGAAGGTAAACTAAGTTGAGAACTAACTTTCAAGATGAAATTATCAATATCTGTAGTAAGACTTTCTATGCCATGTAAATTACTTATGAATTTAATATGTCTAAACTTTGTTCCTTTTTCATAAGCAGTCTAATATCTTGATCTTGAATAATGTCCAGATTTCCTGCTATAATATGCTTGTGCTCTTCGTCAACAAATGGCAGAAACTTTTCTTCATCATAAAACCATGGTGCTGCAAAATCGTCTTCATTAGGGTTAGAAATTAAATTATTTAGCTTTTTGTCGTACTTGAAGCAAACCGAAATTTTAGAATTTATTGCAGGAAATTTTTGTTCTGCTTGTTTAAAAATCTTATGAGTTGAAGATCATCATAAATTTTATGTAAAAAGTTAATAGTACAGAATTTTTTTTAATTTTTGGAAAAAGCACAGTTGAATTTCAATTTTATGAAATCGAGTACTAAACCTTTAATGAGATTATTTCCTTTGAATTTACCTTTGACAAAATTTTGAATGATAATAAGATGTCTGTGAGGTAGGGAATGTAGGTAGTCAAGAATATTTTTCTTGAAATGCTGCTCTTCAAATAAATCTTGAAATGTTGACTGTAGAATATTAGTAATAAGAGAAGTTTTAACTTTATTTTCTATTTCCTCGGGTACCTGTTTGCGTTTTTTTTTTACTAAAAAGACTGAATTGTTCATAAACGGTAGCATAAAAGGCAGATTTACTATTAATACAAGAGTTTAATCCAGAGGGATAAGGCATTCTTAACTGCAAAACATAAAGAGATTCTTTAAAAAGTCTGTTTTCAAGATAAGTTACTATATCTAAAATTTTGACAGTAATATTATTAAAGTCGTGAATTTTAAAATGTTCAAGTTCTTTGGTAGTGGAATTATTACTATTTTTGTTGTTTGAAACTTCTAATGTTGATCTAATGTGGGATCTATGGTTGTTTATTCTAATCTTAAGATTATTCTTAGTCTTAATTGATGTCTTTAACCCTAGTAAATATATAAGCAAAGTTAGCTGCTGAAATTTTATTATTATTTTATTAAGACTTAAGCCTAGCTAAAAGTTTAAGAATTATCCTATGAGAAAAGGAAACTATGTGACTATGAGAAAATATTTTCATTATCAAGCCTAGACAGCTTTTTGAACAGCATCGTGGGATTTTCATTTTCCTAGAGCTAAGCTGTTATAAGGGTTTTATAATAGAAAACTAGAGATTCATATAAATGTTTTCAGAAAATGCTAAATGCGAAGTAGACTTCAAAACCAGATACCAGCATTTGCTATTTCTAGGAGTAATTACCTGCAAATAAAGGATTCAGCATCAGTACAGATCATGCTCAATACGAGCATTACATTAAAACATTAGGACGAAAAACAGAAGCTCATAAATACAGTAAGAACCTGGCATTTTTCTTATACAAATGATTTTGCTATAAAGATTAATGTTACTCAAAAATTATTACTGTTATTCCTATTTACTGCATTGCATTAAAAACATAAGCTGTTAAATGCAGTAAGAACCTAGCACGTATCTTGTACAAATGAGTTTGCTTTAAAGATTAATGATACTCGAGAAATCTTACTGTTATTCCAGCAATTCTTACTGTCAGTCCTGCAACTAGAGCGAATATGATCATTCATTTTGTTGAGACTTTTTTAACAGGAAACGTGAGAAATGTGCTATGCCCTCGCTAGGACCCGACCTTCCGATTGTTAATCGGATATGCTTTATAATTACAATTCCTTCTTCCTTTTTAATTTAAGACAAGTGCAGGCATTTTTGGTTATACGGATTTTTTTATGAAATACTGTTTTTACTATTAAACGTAAAACTATTCTTCTTATTTTCACTTCTACGAAAGCTGAAGCACCAGTAGCAACATATGCTGAGAAATCTACGAAGTGACCTATTTTTTCGTCATGAACAGTTCCATTTATTCATTATTCAGTTTTATTGATAGTTCCAACAATTAAATATGGGTGAACGGCAGGGAGTGTAGCCTCTGATTTAAATAATTTGTGAAATTACGCATCCTATTGGCGGTTTCATTCAAAGGAGAGACTTAACTTATTCCTTGTTGATTCGTCTTGTCTCTACTTTATTGAACTTATCGCTAATAGAAGGCTGAATTTACCTTATGTAAATAAAGATATGCCTAAATAACGATATTTATAACGATATATTTACAACAACGAAACTAATATATTGTTTTGGTTCCTTTATGTCTCTCTGAATCGTCACTTTGAATAACAGGAAAAAAATTAACAATTAATTATAACATTAACTACAAACAGCTTAGGCAATAAATTCAAGCAGCTTAAGAAGAACGCAGATATAAACAGTTTCTTATTAGCGCCTGAGAAATGTCCCAAATTGACAAAATCACTTGCAGAATAAACTGGCGATTCAGTTAAGCCTCGCAGCTGAATAACAACCAGAAGAACAATAACTACAACTCGTCTGAGCTCTCGCCGCTCAGACGAGAACACACAATAAAAAATTAATGTGACCAAATGAAAAAACACACATATAAAAAAGTAATGTGACCACAATTACAAAACTAACAAATAAATAATACAACAATGCACTAAAAATAATTTAAGTATTTATAGATATATACATATAATATACAGTAGACACAACATCAATATCTCCTTAAGGACTGCACATCCCAGGCAATGCAGTCCCAAAGATAAGGGGCAACTAGCCTTTATTACTATAATAAGGTCGATCCTATCACAAAGCACTACTTTATTTTTAGTAGTTCTTTGGATACGGAAGACTAAGTCGTGCAATTCCTTGGTCACTCGGAAGGGACCCTCCCAGGATGGTTGCAGCTTGGGTGAGATACCCCTATGGGTTCCACAACCAGACTTGATTTTCCTCTTATTCCCCATCCACAGACTTGACATCGTATCTCCTCTTCATCCTCTCTGTCGCTGTGTTGATCCTTCCCCTAGCGAAAGAACAGACATCCTCTAAATGCGCCTGGAGATTCTCCAGGTACTTCTCAGGCGAAGAAAGCGTGTCCGGCGGGCATCCAAAGAGCAGGTCTAATGGCAGGTCCATACACTCCTGTACCCTAGCATGCATAATGCAGCTTTCGGTCCTAGTCCTGCAGCCTTCGGTATAAGAATAGAGATAGATGTTCCAATATTTTGCAATTAAATCTCTCCACTATACCGTCCAGTAGTGGTTGAAAAAGGATTGTTTGATTCTATTTAATACCGAGAATTCTACATAATCTTTTAACACTGGCATTACGGCATTTTCGTCTTACCTTTAAACGATGTGTAGTCATTTTGATCGCAACTTAGTTAACTAAAAAAATTCTAGTTTTTGAAATCTTTTTTAGGAAAATATGTTATAATTTAGTTTATTAAATTGATTTCCGCTGCAAGGTTAAAAATGTCCGTAAAAAGATTTTAATTCATTTTTTACTTCACAGAATTATATGTCAACTATTTCTTTTACAATATAAATCATTGATATTAATCTTATAATCTATATTTTTTCAGTTAGATATTCGTAGAATAAACTATTGTTCCTTATTTTTTAAATAAAATGCAAGTATATAAAGTATGAAAAATTAAATAACTTAATTACATTATTAATTAATTACAATTCTTCCAAATTAACGCAAATTATTACGTTAGTAGTTTTTGCTATGCGACAACCACACGCATAATTATTGCACTTTGTACAAACATTTACAGTTTTATTTTTCTGATATTGGTTCACTTGACACTGTTTAAGCTTATTTGCAGAAGTTACATTTTTTAGGCTTTCATGAGAGCAAGAAGGTTCTTCTATGAGGAAATGTAATTTTTTCCTAGCTCTTCGACCACATGTAAAATAATTCACGAATACTAATGTTTTGCATGGCATTGTATCCTTATTAATGATCCAGGGATTAATCAGAGGTAAATCAATGATATTAAATAACAAACGTTCTAGCTAACGTCGGCTTGAAGACTTGACAGAATATTTTCAGACAGTTTGATCAAAACATCTATTCCTTCAGTGTAAAAACTCATAAACATGGGTGTTTTTATTTCATTTGATGTAACTTCCAGAGTTGGATAAAGTGAACTTATGAGAAGGATGTTTAATTTGCTCTTTTTTCCTTGATATGACGTGAGAAGTATGATATGATGCTTGAAAACTTTACTAGAATATAACTCGTCTTTCGTATTGTTGAACGAAACAGAAATCTATTTTCCTTCACGTTTAACTGTCAAATTAGCTGATTCTTTTACTCCTCAAGTTTCCTACTATATTGAAAGAAGTCAAAAGATTGTTCGCAGCAATCTTCCTTCCGAAGCTATAAAACGTTTCAATCAACCGATAAACAGCCCAACAAGTTTCTTCAACTGCTCTGCTTTCGTTCTTCCCAAATGATAATATATATTCACAATGTTTTGTTTTGCTTTTACATCAGCGAAAAGCCAAACTTTTATGCTGCATTTATCATGTTTTTGTGGAATATACTGAATAAAACAGCGTCTTGACATTGCAGAGAACAATTATTCATCATTGGAATATTTTTACCTGGTTTGTAACACAATAAAGAATTCTCAATAAAGATATCCATACTTAAGCAAACGAAAATGGATCACTTTGTAATCTTTGCGATCCAGTTCACTGCAGGTCAAAGCGCAAATATTTCATTATTTCCAAGAATCTCTGCATAGGCGTATTTTCACTGAAGAATAAAGAATACTGGGACACGAGATATGGATTATAAACTCAAACAGAAACTGTTTCTGTAGACACAAACATATAATAGAGACATAAAAACGTCTAGCACATTAAATGACAAGCTCTAGTTCAGATTTCCCAAATTTTTACCTGCCTCGGTTTCTGTGCATTGCTGTATATGACGCAATATCGCAATATTTTTTTTTATTAAAAAGGTCTGCATTCGTTAGTTGTGTCCCCAACAATTATGTTTTGCATAGTAAAAGCATTTGTTTCACCTGCTTCTCACAAAAAAAAATTTGAAAAGCATGTCTCTCAAATGAGTTTGCTGAAATAATTTCCTTTTCCACGATGTGCCATAATTTGCTATTTCTTCGTCTTTTAATTGATTTTCTTTATTTTCAAAGCATTTCACTTGTCTTCGTTTTCTTATTAGACTACGGCTTGTTCCGCGGTTTTGTCATCTTTTTGAACCACGACAACTTCATCGTCGTCAATTAAATTCTCTTTCAAGGGTAAATCCTTGACCTTCGCAACTTCCTTTGTTTACAGTTTTATTTTCTAAATCGATAATACACGGGATTTGATAAAGGAATGACTTGCTCTTCTTCGAAACCAGATGGTGAGATGCTTTGGTACTTTCCTGTTGAAAGAATAATACAACAGAATTTGATGAATCGAATTTACTTGTTTTAGTTGTAGTAATCCAATCTTCATTTGATAAAAGAGAATAAAGTTATATATATAATTTTCTTTAAAAAGTTAAAACTTGAACGATAGCGTTTTATGGTTTTGTAAAAACTGCGCATCTAGCTGCAATTTTATAATTCTATTATTAACAAGTAAGAATGCAAAAGCTATAGTACACCCTAAACCCTCTGAATCCTATTCGAAGAAGCACGTTAGTGCCAAAATTACACATTAAATACAATTAAAACTTAAAATCATAAGCAAAAATTCACATAAAATTATAACTCAAATAATGCCTAGAAAATTGTAATTTTTTGGCAAATTGGGAAAAGCTGAAGTTGCAATAAAAACAAGGTATATAATAAACAAAAATGGTAATATTTCAGTGAGAGTTGCATAGTTGTCTCGTCAGGGGAAAAAGAAACCGTGCCCCTTCCTATATATATATATATATTATATATATAAATTTCTATATTAGATTCCTCATGAGAACTAATTTCTGAACCTTCATCAGATTATTCTTTTAAAACTTTTTAATATTTTTTTCTGATAAATATTGTCTTTCAACGGTTCCATGTAACTTGATAAAGAGAAAGAATAAGTTACAATTTATAAAATGTTCTCAGAAGCTTCGAACAATTGTAAGAGAAATGAAGAGCGCTTGTGAACAGAAAAGCTAAAGAACTTACTAAAGCTTTCAGATAAACAAGAAACATGAAAGCCGTTTAGAACATTACCAATTTGGGAAGGGTAAGTCTCACTTCCGTTCCAACCAACTGTCAAATAACATCTAGCATGAAATAAAAAAAAATCCAAACAAATGAAATAAAGATGCTGCTACAACAAGCTACGCTTAGTATACCAAACAGGGAAGATGAACAAAAAAAATGAAAGCCAGCCCTAGTTTTAGGTATATACAGTTATATTTTAAAAAGTAATTACTTAAAACAGACGGCATAAATTATTTTTTCATCATGGAATCATATATTTAGGAAAAATCAAAAATATCAAAATACTTTAAAAAAATTTAAATGCATTTAATTTCGTTTACGGTCAAAATGACCACTATGTAAAGTTTTAATATGGTGGTGTGGTGGTGGTAAGTGGATTCTGAATGATAAGTTGATTGAACGCCTGCACCAAAGATTATGAGATATGAGATTTTTCTGGACAAGTTAAAGCAGTTGGAAACCATCGACATGGACACCTAAAGTAGATGAGTCGGTGCTCCGTGATGCGAAAAGTAATGCACAAAACACGAGCGATCCCTACAAAATTCACTGCTTCCTAAACCATCGCCTGGAGAATCTTGCACTCGAACCACTTGAATCCATACTATGAACAGCGCGTACAGCAACTGCTTCCTGATGATTACGCACCGCAAGTTGTTTTTGCTGAATAGTACAAGCAGACTTTTGCTACGGGACCCCATTTTTCGGCTGCTATACTGTTGATCTATGAAGGATGCTTAGCAGAGACTGCTGCTACTATGCACATTACGTAGATGTATACAAGCGAAGATTACGTACATGTATAAAAGCGTCTAGCACATCAAATGACAAGTTTCAATTTAGATTTCCCAACTTTTGACATACCTCGGCTTCTGTGCATTATTGTATATGACGCAATATTTTTCATTATTAAAAAGACTGTATCCATTACTTCTGTCAGATACAGACAGTGGACAATCCCAGGAGTATCCAAGGCAGTACAACGCAACACCGATTTTCCATCAGTGTTTGGATGGGCATTGTTAGCGATTACTTAATAAGCCCATATCTCATGCCTGTTCGTCTGGACGGTTGATCTTATTAGATACTCTTGGAGGAAGTCTTGCACATATTGTTATGCGAGCAAAGCATCCTCTAGCCCGGCCCAATGATATGTGGTTCCAGCATCATAGTCCGTTTTACTCTTTCCGTTCGGCAGCGCTTGAATTAAACATTTGGTCAAAGGTGGATTTGTCGAGGTAATCCAATTCATTACCCTCGATGTTCCTCCGAATTATCCAGCCTAGATTTCTTTCTATGGGGTTACCTGAAAAGTCTAGTGTACGAACCATCAAGAGCCAATGAAGATGATTTTGTCATGCTCATTAGTGTAGATAGCGCGCTCGTGCATGAGATTCCTACCATACTAAAAGAAGTCCAGATTCCATAATGTACCACTGTCATGTTTGTATCGCAGTTAGTGGCTGTAACTTCGAACATTTACACTGATTTCTGAATATTGGAACTGTAATGGTTTATTGTTTAAAATATTATTATTTACATCACTCTGTCTTTCATTTGTCGTGTTTTTTTTTTCTCGACAGTGCATTTTCATCTCTACATTGCTATCCAATTCCGTAATTCTGAACCATCTTTGAGTATCATACCCCTCCCTGAAGTTTGTACATGCTTAAGCGAATCCCTCTGTAGATAAAATACCATATACGATACAATATATATACAATACGATACATATAACAATATGTTTACCGCAATGAATCTTATAGTATTAAAAACGTGAGTTCATTTAAATCCACAGTGCAATCTAATTTAATACCTTTTTATCACACGGAGAGATATCAGTAACATTTCTGTAACAACTACGATTTATTGCATTTTAAACAATGGAAATAATGTTGTAATCACATTACAAACCATAAACTTGAAATGCTTCTCAGCATTTAAGAAGTACTTCCACACGGTAGTGTCCAATGCGTACATCAAAATTGGACCACCTCCAGAAGAAATGTTTTTGATGGTATAATTACACATATCAGATTTTATATCGAATTTAGGAATATTTATTAGGTCTAAAATAGAGTTTAAAACAGGGAAATATAGATCATAAAGAACGTTTTAATAGACAGAGTTTTTTCATAAAGACTAGCTACAGAAAATAATAGTATATAATCCTTTCTAACATAACACATATAACGACATATAACGACACTACAAATAAAAACTTGGAAAATATGTCTTGGAATAAATATTATACTTCGTATAAAACTTACGTGATTGTTCTTCATGTTTTTGACAACTACTGACTCGAAACTATTTTGCCTGAGTACCAGTACAAAATAAAAATAATGATTATGCCCCCTTTTATGAGCAAAAATTAATGAATGCATGCCATTTAATAAATTTAATAATGCTATTTTAATACCTAAATTATTTATTTGATTGTATGTGTACTTATTAAAAACACTAAATTCAATAAAATCTACAAAAATTACAAAATTTCAGTTCTCTATATGCAAACGCCTATTATAAGTTGAATAAATAAATGTAATACAAACTATATACAGACTTGTGGTGGATTGAAAATAACTTTCACGAAGCCCGTAAAAGCTGTCCGCCATTGTAAAGGAGCATTCTTGGAAAACTTTGCAGGGAAGTTTTCTCGGATTCATCATACGTGGGGAAAACCAAGCTCAAAAAATAAACAAGGGTACTTACTTAGAGATGGGTGAGAAACGAAGACGAGGAAAGTAGTTGCCTTTGAGCAGACTAGGAGACAGTGACCTTACGCAAGAGCAAACA
>KK116535.1:540486-558664 GCA_000611955.2 Stegodyphus mimosarum | reverse complement strand
AAAAATCTAGAGGGAAAACACGTAAACCCTACGCAGCCAATTCGTTTGTCAATTATAAAAACAGTGACGACCTACAAGGACTCAACGACTTTCCTTATACTAGTAGGCGTAAGAGGAATGCAAATCAAAACCATATTCACAGTGTACTCGTAGATGACGTGATTGCCTATTTTTTTATCACAGTTTTGAAGATTTTAACCGGAAACTTTAGAGTAAATTAATCTAAGTACGGATTTTCAGGCTCACTTTATTCTGACAGCCTCTTAAAACAAATTTTATTTGTTTTATATTTAGATTATAGAAAAAAACATGAATAAGGAATGGTAAAACGGTTCAGAATAATTTAATTTTTCAGAATGGTGGACTAGCTTATATTTTCTCGAAATGCTTATAGTATTTCTGAAAGTACATCTAGTATTTTGTTGGATGTTAACTAATTTTGTGCTCTTATACTGCTGTTGTATCTAAGAAAGGCACTTCACTAATTTTAATCCATACATATATGTTTCGTTATCTTTTATTGCCTATTTATGACACTCCTTCTCTTATAATGACCATCATTTTTATAAAGTCTGTTAAGAAATTCAGAGCAAGTACTTTTACATTAAAGCCATAAACAAGTATTTTCTTTCCCGCACTAGCGCGTTTTAGTCCCTACGCCAACGGCTCAATACTACAGGAAACAGAAGGATTGGGAACAGCAACTAGGAGTAAATACTACACGAAACAGAATAATCGAGAACAGTAATTAGGAACAATCTCGAATTCCACTAAATCCCATTGTGGGGGCAAGAATAAGGGCTACATTATTATTTTTTCTTTTTGTGAATACGTTTTCATCAATTTCCGCAATTTTGTTGTATTCATGGATTTTAACTTTAGATAATAAACAACTGAAATATATCTCTGTTATATAATTATTCCAATCAATCGATGTGTTGTGATTCAGTAGCAAAGTTTGTCTCTCAAAACTGAATAGACGCTAACTTCTGACACCGTAAATATATGAATCGCAGGCAGTAACACATGGTAGTTGTTCGTTAATAACCACTGAGATATTCGAACTTAAATGATCATGTTTATAAATACCTTATAGATTAGTTTATATTTTAAATACTTAGTGGTTAATGTAAAATTAAATTTAAATTTAATTTCCTGCCTATAGTGGAAAATCTGTGAAGTTCAATAAACTGATGGACGTTTTCCCAGGTAACCCATTTTGAACACTGTTGACTGATAACTCAAAACTGATAACGACACTAATGTCTTCTAAAATATTGAGCGAAAATTGTACTCAAACTGGGGCTAGTAGTAGGTTAGTTCAGATACTCTGATTTTTGCAGCGTTCAGCATTATTCACATTTTATAAATATATGACATGTACACCACATGACTTCCTTATACGAAATATTAAATTATATGCATTTTTACTGTATTTCATTTAAACTTATTTCCGCGAATTAAATTATAGATACATTTTTCATTCAATTAATTCAGTTCTCCATTCGCTACAAAGCAAAAATACGAAAACCCTCAAAATATCTTTATTAAAAATTGTAAAATATAGAAGCATATAAGACATAAATACAGTTAAAGCAATTTAAGAACAATTTTTACATTTAATTAAAATTAGAGTTTTAAACAAAAACAAGCAATTATTATTTTTATGCAAAAGACTTAAAAGGTTGATAGCTTTTTTTGAAATAATTCTTCTTTTTCGAATAAAAGGTTCTCTGCAGTGCGTATCGACTTGCATTTCTTCATTTATTTTTCTAAAAACGTTTTGAGGTAAAGAAAAAAACACTCTTTTTTAATTAATTATTTATAATTCATTCTAAGGAAAAATGTTTTACATAACTGGATTCTTAGAGACCAATATATAATCTTTCGATTTTAGCTTACATCTATGAAACTCAAAGAACAATTATAAATGGAGGAGGATAAAGCAAACAGAAAGGAAATGTTTTATTTTTCTATCTGAAAGAAGAACGCTTAACTGCATAGTACAGTAACTTCAAATTTATATCTTATTAGGACTTACTTTTCTGAATATAAGGCAGAGAAAAAAAGGTACTTATTTACATTTATATGTAATCGTGTTAATCACATATAAAATGCGAAATTCTCATTTACTTACATCAAAAGTTTCTTTCCATCGAAACCATGTCTTACTATTTTTGAAACTGTATAAATATGGATTGGCGGCTCTCGAACATTCATGAAATCTACTATAAAGGCTCCGGTCGTCATAAAGTTTGGCCATTCCTGATATATAATCATTAATATAGAAGTATGGAAGCAAACAACAATGCGCAAAATGTAAGAAAAAGAGGAATGGTTATGTTTTTTAATCACCATGCGCATAGCAACAGTGAAAGAACTAACATAGAAAATTTATGTCAACGAACATATTTAATATAGAAATTTATCAGAACAAAGTTATTTAATCAGAAAAATTATCACAGCACTTGAAAATAAAATCGGCTTTGAGGTACTAAAGAGACAGTAAAGACATCGTGAAAATATTTGATAACTAAATTAGATATAAACCGAAAAAGAAGAAAGATAATAAGCCCTCTTTTACTAAATTTCAATTCCATACGGCGTTCCATAAAAACCAAGAGTAAAAACAGGATACAGGCTTCTCGCATACAGGCAATATGGTGAAATATATGTTATTCATTATTAAAAGACCTACCCTCGAATGATATGCCACGGTCCCATCATTCAGTTTCCTTTTCAAAGAATGCAGAGAAGGCATTTTTTGGTAGCTCTTCAATATAAACTTTGTACAGCTGAAATGATGCCATCATCTGAAATTGAATTTTCTTCCACGTAGATTTTCATTCAAAGTACGAAACAGCCAAATATCCCACATGCAATGAAGTCAGATCTGTAAGCAGGCAGATATTTCATCTCGTAAGCAGGTAGTGATCGTGGGGAATAACATATAGGTGGGTGAGATCGTCGTCTAACATTCATTTTTCTGTCAATTCACGTAGCTTTCCGATATACGTTACGAATCTTAAAAGCAAAATGCAGCATTCACTAGCAGTTTTTGAAGGAACGGTATACTGAGAAATGCCTTCTTTATAATAAAAAAATCATTGATATTGTCTATCTATTTGACTAGATTTGATGGAAATGTTTTTTAGAAAGATAAATATGTTTCCAGAAACTTGTGAGCTTCGCAAGGAAAATTGAAAAATCATATGGAAAGATTGGATGAAAATAATTTTAAAAAATGAACGTTTTGGTTGTCTCTAATTTAAAATTCATAATTCTGCATTTGAATTTGTTAAGTGTTAATTTTATTTGAGACAGAGCTTTCTTCGCGTTCGTTTTAAAACATTTTCGTAATTTGTTAACAATTTTCTTTGTGCAATCAGGTGCTTTTTCTTTCATAATATAGCTTTATTTAGTGTCAGTACAAGTTAGTTCTTTCAGTCAAAGTTATTTACCTTATTTCAGGTTGTAGAGTTATTAAGTTATTGTGAAGCAGGAGGCGTGAAAAATGTACAGTGTCCTCGCCGAGACTTGAACCTGGACCTCTGAAATATGCCCCGAGTGTGTTACCATTACAACAAGAAGGCATGCTGGAATGAGGGAGAAAATACCTTATAAGGTTTATTAAATGGGCATCAAATCTTCAAGGGATTACAACCGCTTTATTTGTAAAATGTTATATGCGTGTATGAAATGTATTCATACATGCATGTGAAACGAAATAGACAGTGTGATTGAAAAAAATATTTTTTAAACCATATACATCATTTCGATTTAATATTCACGAATCTTCTTTTGACACTATAAAACTCAATCTTAAAATTTAAGGTGTGTTGGTATATTAAAAGCTTCATGAAATCACTTATGTGTTTGTTGTCCAGTTTGCTTTACGTAGGAGGAGTAAACGAGAAATAAAGCCTTAATGCAGATTTAAGAAAGCTGGCCATTAAAACAGCTAAATCTGTTCTCGCCGGATCTGATTCTTCGGAATTTGTTTTGTAAAGGACTATGAAGGAGTCATTTCACATTTTACGTCTTAGGTTCAAACCATTTACTACAGTTGGATGTTAAAACACTCTTTTACTAAAAACATTATTAAACTAAATATCTGAACATGTGCTGATGATACAAAATAAATAATGAATATTAAATATATGTATGTAAATGTTCCGCCATTCATAATGAAAGACGTTTGGAGCGTCATTTCTTTAAATTATGATAGTTAATGATAAGCAAAGGGAATAAAAAAAGGGAATCGTTGTTATACACGAAAACATATCGCAAAGTAAACAGCATTTTAAGGTACACAAAACGCATGAAAAAGGCAAAATCATTGTTTTGAAATCTCAAAGAAACTTTTAGCAACAAACATGACACGGATAAAAATGCAACACTACCGATTTTGCAGCGATAAAAGGAAGATACATTTGACGAGCTTGAGTAAATAAATCTTCCTCGCATTTTGTTTATTCACGCCATGGTACATATAATATCTTTGTGTAGGTACAAGAAGCAGGAGGTGTGTTGGTGCACGCGTGAATGTGTTTTTGTATCTGTTTATAAAGGATTGTTTGCAAAACGTGGCTTCAAGCTATATTCCTTTAAATATTGATCTTGGACTTGTTCTTTCATTTCCAGAATTTCTTCAAATAAAGTAAATAATTTTTTGAAAATAGTTTGAAAATCGTGTTGGGGGGCGATCTGTGTATAAAAAAGTGAAAATCAACGTTATTATACAAGAATAAATTTACTGACTCGAAAACATCTAAATGCCTTTCATCAAGAAAAATTCCCAATGTTTTATAATACAAATAAATAAAAGAGTTCCGTTTCGGCAACTAATATTTACTTATTATTAAAATAGTACAGCTAATTAATTTTCAGCTTCCCAATGAAGATATTAATTCCTCAAATCTCGTTGAATATTGCAATTAAAATTCTGAAGCTACTTCTAGATTATCTCTGAAAACATAAGGAATATTTTACCGACTGAAATTTTTGTTCTATGGGAGCCATATGAAAATTTAGATTTTATACTTAGAAAACCATCCCACCCATAATATTGAAATCGCTTTCATAACATTGCCTAATTTATTTCGTAAAACTGTAAAACTGAAAATGTTTGACTTATCAAGGATGTAAGGAATTAACCCCATATCTGTACACATAACTACGTATTTGATAAATTTTCGGTGCCTTTTAATTTTATATGCTTTGCCATATCACACTAATGCTCATACTTAAAAATTCGGTAAAGCAGCCTTTAATTTAAGAGAATGGGAACTGCTGTTTAAAACTGCTTCAGGTTATTAATTTTTCAAGTCAAGGGGCTCGACTTTGGCTAGAAGGACAAATGTATTAGTCAGTGCATGTTTACAGTAACTGGTAACGTGATATTAGTGATAACAGTACTCAAATTAATTGTTAACTTCTAAATGTTTTGATTATAATTCAGCGCAATATTGATTGAAAGAAAATTGATTCAGATAAATTCATTAAGAAGATTAATTGAGATATTATTAAGTATTAATTTTCATATTGTACAACTGAATATATATGACGATTAGAAATTATAAATATAAATTATTAACAAAGTGCTTTATATTTCTTATTAGATCCTTAATTTAGCTTTATTAGTTCAAGAAATCATTTGCATTAAAATTTGCATAAACAATTATCTGCGAACAAAATGCTTTATATAAACGTAATTATATAAATAAATAATATATAATTAAGTATGCATTATTTATATAGTTACATTTTTATTAAAATGTAAATAAAGTTACAATTAATAATATTTCCTTTTAATCAAACTTAAGTGTTTTTTAACGAGGCAAACTATTTTCCATAATTTAAAATGTTTATATCACTCAGGTCGAACATTTATATAATCTTCATCTTATAAAATGTAATTTAGCTTATTTTATTCAACTCATCTGAAGCTATAGCTTATCTCATGTTTCTGGATATATTAAGAGAGAATGCTGTTTTAATTTTAACTTGTTAAACGTAAATCACTCTGTCAAGCATACGTGATGATCCCAAAACGCAAGATTATTTAATAATTTTGACTCTTTATGTACTCCAAACCCATTCATCTGTTTATTCATCTATTCATTTTGTTATCCACTCTTTTTATAATAACATGGTTAAATACATGCAAATTAATAACTGCATCAACAGGCGCATTTTGGAACGGTCAGAAGAGACAAGATCCAAATACAAGTTATAACTAATTAGTGGAAACTAAGCATCATTTGGGGGAAAACTCTTGGAAATAACGAAAGACGATGGAAAGAATCCATATCAATGTGACGAGAACAAAAAATATTTGTGGGAAAATTTTTATTGGATATCTTAAGGCGTATTCTTGTTATTAACAATTTGATTAGTTATTCTTTCAATTTTACCAATTTTGTATTTATATTTTAACGAAGGATTCTTTTTTTACTGAAAGTTTGTGTTAATTCATTCCTTGTTTCTCCTTGTTCCTTGTTCTCAAAAACTCTTGTTTCCCTATTTTTCCTGAGCAATATATAGGAAAGGATACATCATAAGGAATTTGTTTTATTCTTTCTTTTCTTCTTGAATAAATTCTGAATTCTTCTTGAATTGGATTGTCTCTTTTATTCTTTCTTATTTTTCCTTTCTTTGATTTTATGACTACATCATAAACATTTTCCTATACCGTTGAACATGGTTTTAGTTAAGAAATTTGCGTAAGAGATTTCCTTACAGAAACTCTTAAAGTGGGGCATTTCTGAGTTACGTACATTACTATGGATTGAAAATTCACTCTGATATATTTTCTTAGACTTTCTAGATCCTTCTGTACACGTCAATGAAATTAGCCTGAATTTTACATGATCCATGCATAACAAAAAAAATAAAACTTTCTTTTAATTTCGCTAACTTTTGGATCATTCTACACAGTTTAATGAAATAAGTTTGAATTGTTCGTAATTTATATGTAAAAGAGATGAGATTGATAAGATTTTTACCACATTTTGGTGCTTAAGAAAGAAAGATAAATACTAATGGAACGAAACAGCGCTCAATGGTAACTTGCTGTTGCAGGAGCGAAAAACGAAACTAATCAAAAACATAAAAGGTACCGCTCCTTTTCCGTACCGTTGCAAATATCGATTTTTAATTCGCTTCTAGCAGACTTGGGAGGTTATGTGATCTTTCCTCCTCCAACCAAATACAGAGTAGGTTGGATCGTGGTGATTGGATACGAAGCACTAAACTGTCATTAGCACTTAGGAATTTGGAGTCAAACTGCTGTCGAAAATTCTCACCTATTGCTAGTAGGGAAGCTGTATCAATATCATTTAAGATATGAGTACTGTGTAGAAGATTATATTTTTTTCCATGTATTGTGATAAAGAAAAATGTAAATATGATACCTGTAGTATTTGTAGAAAGTGAAAAATTTACAAATGCTTTTTTTCCCTTTCTTTACGAATGTTTGCTAGATTTCAAAATATTTCATAATCTGTCCTTTAAACTGAGAAGGGTAGCTTAAAGCTCTCCTCATTTTAATTTTTCCAACTAAATACTTCAGTGATAACTAAGGAAAATTTACAAGTAAAATAAAAGAAATGAATGCGATACTTAGATCCGACTGAAATAACTTCATTGTTGTAATATTAATTTCAGTTTGCTGTGGGCTGAAATAAGGATAAATTTATTTAGTTTTATTACTACTTCACGTTTAATAAAGCATAACAAAGGGATATCGTGTTACGCATACGTTTGAAAAACATTAGAGTTAATAACTGGAAGTAAAAAAATTGTGAGAAACTGCTGCATTGAAATCAAATTACGGGCTTTCCCTCAAATCCTAATGTAAATTTTATAAGAATTTCAAATAAATAAATAGACTTACTTACGTCAATTGGTGTCATTTTACTTATTTAAGGTGGTATTTACTTATTTAATTACTTTTCATTCGAAAGCACACTTAACTATTACTTACTTTGAAACCACACTCTTGTTTATAAAGGACTATACTACTTTCCATTGAAGTAAAAATATAGTTTAATTTTGCCGATTATTAATCTAATGTGTATGGAGAGTTGGGGGAATGAAGATATAAATCGTTCTAAACACAAATTCAAACTTAAATATATTTACTTCTCGGAAAGCTATTTCAATGAAATTCTTAATAAATAAGTATAGAAATTAACTGGAACGAGATTTGTATAGCCTTAATTAAATACTAACATTCTTTTCATCAAATATGCTGCTCGTTTAATTATGCTTAAATTTTGAAAAATTCAAGAAGACATTTGTTGATTTTTATTTTACAAATAGCAAATTAATGCGAAGCACAATCAGAACTGAGACTAAAAACTGCTGTTTAAGTTATTAACACGACATAATGGGCATGAAAATCTTTATCATAAAATGTTAAATCACTTGCTTGAAAAGCTCCTTTAATTCTTATTTGTTTCTACTAGCTTATCGAGTTTTAGAAGGCATATTCATTGCTCATTCAGCTTGATCTGAATCTAAAAATTTAAAAGAAAGAATAAATACGCTAGTTTTGGATATATTTGGGAAAGTTTAAATATGTAAATTCGTATTTCGCTACTTATTGTTATATTTTAAATAATAATTTGTATTGGATTACTACCTACACTGGTGTGCAAAAATTAAGGACGAAGTCGAAAAATTAGCATATCAGCTGAACGAAGAGGCAGAGCGGACAGAAAGACCAGTCAGGAGATTAAGTAAGGTAATGTACGGTAGCAGATGCGCAGATATGCAGGTAGACGTAATGAGGGAGTGTCTGAGTAGTATAAAGCATGTTGTCGGTGTAACATCAGTATTTCTGGCAAAGAGATTGCACACCGTATAGCAGTTAAAATCACACCGAGTTGCTGCCTCAGCTAGAAATGGTGAATAATCAATCTGTTAGACGACATCTGCATGCTTTTAGCTGAGGTCGAATCATTGGGAAGTTGGAGGAACGCCGCAGTGTGACAAGTGTGGCTGCAGATTTCGGAATTGCTCACAGCATCGTTTCACGACTTTGGAGACAATTTCAAACTACAGGAACAGCTATCCGGGGGTTTAGTAGTGGTCTTCCACGAGGAACCACACCCGCAGATGACCGGTATATTGCCTTACAGCCCAGAAGAAACAGGCGGCAGACAGCGGGAGAAATCGCTAGACACACGACACAGGCGACTGGACGACCGATATCGCGTTTTACCGTGGCCAGAAGACTGCACGGTGGTGGTCTGTTTGCACGACGCCCTGTACGGTGTGTACCTCTAACGCCTGCCGATCGGAGAAGGCGTTCTCTGTGGTGCCGGGAACACCGGAATTGGAGAGACAATGAATGGGGACGAGTACTCTTTACAGATGAGAGCAGATTCAGTCTGAGTAGCGATTATCATCGCATACTCATCTGGAGAGAGCGTGGAAGCTGCAATCATCCTTCGAAATCATTGAAAGGGCACCTATGGAGGTGGCGGTGTTCTCGTTTGGGGAGGCATCATGCTTGGTAGTCGTACAGACCTTCACATCTTCGACGCAGGTTCAGTCAACGGGACCCGTTATTGTAACGAGATTCTTTTTCCATATGTGCGTCTTTTTAGAGGCGCTATGGGTCCTCAGTTCCTCTTCATGGACGACAACGCTCCACCTCATCGCACAGTTACTGTCGAAGAGCTGTTGGAGAGTGAAGATATTGAACACATGGATTGGTCGGCAAGGTCTCTGGATCTAAATCCCGTCAAGCATGTACGAAACTTACTAGGCAGACCCGTGGCAGCACGTAACTTATCGCCAGTAACGATTCCGAAACTGCGATTGGTGCTACAAGAGGAACGAGCAGCTGTGTCTCAACAGCTCATTAACAACCACATATCCAGCATGCACAAATGATGTGAAACCTGCCTAGCAGTCAGGGAAGATCATATCCCCTATTAAAGACCGGATGTTTCTTGCTGGACACCCATCAGGGATGTTTCGGCCTTCAGTCGCATTGCGCTCCATGCTACTTTTTCAATAAAGCTTCTTTTTATCCCTCTGATTTCTCTTTTAGTAAGTGTTGCTTACCTTACTCATGTCCTTATGTATTGGGGATCTTACGGTATTAAATGTGTTGATTTGGAAAGCTTTTGTACAAAGTTATATTGAAAGAACCGTCTCGTCCTTAATTTTTGCACACCAGTGTACATTATACTATAAGATGGTGGATTTGGAATAAAAACAAAACCGGAAGCTTCCGATTGAATTTGATCTTTTTGTTCCCTTGATGGGTAAGTTAACTAAGCAAGAGTTATTTTTTCTTGTTTTTATACACTTTCATATTTTAAGCTATAGTTTATTGACTACTCTACCACTTTAAGTTCTATTTTATTGGCTTCTAAGCCATTTCACATTTCTTTATTTTATATTTTCATTCAATATTTAACCTCTCTTCGATCAAGATTTATCTCTTCTTAACCTTATATCTCTTCGATCAAGATCTCTTCGATGAAGATCAATATTTAACCTCTTCGATCAATATTTAACCTCTCTTCGATCACAAATCATTACTAATTTTTCCTCTATTATCTACCTCACTGTTAGCCATCGGAGCATATAGAGTTTACTTTGCTACTTTTTTTAGTTTTCCATTGTTAATTTATATATGTATATATAAACATAACGCTTTGTTGTGAGTATGAATCTTTATCTGACATTGTTTCTGAAGAGCGAGATGCTGTTCTAAAACATGTATTTCTCAGTTTAGAATACAAATTCGAAATAAAATTAATGAAATTAAATAAGCAACACAAGATACTACTTTACGAATTGACTCGCAGTTGCTGTTTACAAATTCAGAATAGTTTATAGTATTTCTCAGTATATATATTAAATCTACGATTAAAAACTGTCGCTAAAAATTATAAAGCAAAGATTTAAAATTGTGGGAATAATCTGAAGGTATGAGAAGGGGCAGTTTGCCGTTCAATTCTTTTCTATACTAGGTGCTACAACATATTATCGCACACATTATGAGAAATTAAGACATTTCATCAGTGTGCTTTCGTGGTGTAGCACTTCGATACAGTTTTCGAAGGTGCCACATTCCATCTCAACGAGGACATTTTACCTTCAATTATTTCTTGTTTCCAAATATCTTTCCTCTCTTCAGTCTTTTTCATTTTTGTAAATAGCTTTCAAATTATTTTCTTTCGGAAATTTCGCACATTTGGGTACTAGAAGTTTTTTAAATTTTCATTCTATGTAAAATAAAGAAATTCCTTGAGAGATATACTTTTGTCAAGAAGTTGGGTATGCGAAGATATTTCTCAATATCATTGAATAAATAGACGTAAATATAATAGGAACAATAATAATTCTATTCATACGAAATATGATAATTAGAATTACCATATATGTTGTTAAAAATTTGTACTTTATATTAAAGTATTACTTTTCAAAACTCTAATTTGCATATTACTTTTAAAGAGCGATATGAGGTAGATCAATAAATTAATTTTTTGACAAGGCTTTACTTTCTATGGAGTGATAAATGGTATTTAAGTTTTGGTTTAAAGCTACAAGTAATTTTGTAATGGAAATCATTCTCAGGATGCATGGATGCATTAGATAGTTTTCCTTGAAAATGGTTTTACTGCTGCTGAGAAAATAGGAGGCAAGTTCGTATATTGTCCATTCATGACAACATGAGTCCAACACTCAAGATCCAGCTTAAAGAAATCAAATACACGCCATTGTTATTGTTACAACTCCTTTTAAAAACAAGTTTTCAGTCCCTGTTTTATTATTTTAAAATAGTTGGAAGAATACTTGCTGTTATTGTGAAGAGGCAACGATGCATATAAAGGTTTATTTACGTATGAACTGCTGTTTGAATACTGAATCCCCAACGATGAAAAGCTATCTATTTAATTGGGTTACAGAACATTACTTCAAGCCAAACCAGTGAACAAGTTCAAAGCAATTCATTTCCCAGTTCCATATCATTTTATAATCTGATTCGTGGTTATTATGATCAAGAAAATCAACAGGGAAACAATAGCCAGCACAGTGTTCTTGAGCGATAGTGTAATAATTTGATTCGGCGCTTCTTTATGCTGTCATATTGACTTTCCTGCATTATAGATGGAGGTCTAAATGCTTAGAGGTACGTTTAGTATGCGACATATCTAGTTGTAAGACAAGAAGTTCTAAGAGAACTCTGTGACGTTACCTAATATACATCGGTTATTTTGTAGCTTGATAAAATACGACAGAAGCATTCTCCTGTTTACCTTAACGTGCTGAATTTTTCATGTTTATTTTTATAAATCATTATAATAAACCATACATTTTTAAAATAAAACGAATCTGAAATATAAGCAACTCGCAAATCTCAAAAGAATTATGAAGGACCGCTGGAATAGCTTTTATTATATATCATATCTATCAAGATGCTTCCTATTCTTCCTCAACAATGTAGACAGACATGAAACATAGTTTACGTAGCTTTATTCACTCTATTTTAATAGGAAATAAATTTTTAAGATGACAAATCCAGTCTATTTCGTCTCAGCTGTTGTAATGTAGCACTGAAAAGCTGTTTTAAGGAAATCATCTGAGAGCATTTAGTTCCCCGAGAAAATTTTGAATGCAAAGACATAATGCATTGTCCGAAAGCTAATCCTATTATGCACACAATTCGAAGTCCCAAATTACATTTGCTGCTACCACGCGCTTACCTTCGCACAGGAAACACGAGCTCTTTCTTCGTTCTTCCGATTTCGTTAGTTCTCGTTACAAAGCAGAGCATTGAAGAGCGACGTTCCTATAGCAACAGGAATCCAATGATATGCGCAACGAGGCGCAAAATCAGCGACATATTGCCGATATGGAGGTTGTTTCACAGTATTTTGTTGATTTCTGTCGCTCCTTCGAATGTCATTAGGAAAGGTAACATCTTTAAAAATCCATAAAATGGCAGCAAAATACATATGTAACTTGGCAGTTTATTCTTGTTAAACTTTTACTTTTCTAAATCAGTAGAGTTTTAGATGTCTCTTTGTACCTTCTTGCAAATTTAAGTAAAGAAAAAAATAATAAACTCCCATACATTGAGGCGTTCTTGCGCTTTTCTTATCATGGAGAATACTTGTAGAGACATTAGGTTATTTAGTAGCAGGAGACATGAAAAATATGCAATTCCTTCGCCGGAAATCGAACCACGGACCTCTGAAATACCGGCTCAGTGTGCTGACCATTACACCACGAAGGCACGCTAAGAATGTGGGAGCTATACCTTATATACTCCCCTTTTTAAAGGGCGACTAGGGTTTTAGGGGACCTAGTCACCAAATCCTGGGTGTGGAGAGTCATCATCCACAACCCTTTTAGTTCGGGCGCCACTGTAGAGACATTAGGTATTTTACGAAGCAGGAGACATGAAAAATATGCACTGCCTTCGCCGGGGATCGAACCACGGACCTCTGAAATACCGGCTCAGTGTGCTGACCATTACACCACGAAGGCACGCTAAGAATGTGGGAGATATACCTTATATACTGCTTTTTCAACAAAAGCGTCTAACAAAATTAACAATATAATCTCTGGTTAAGCAACAAAAGTGATTAAATACGTTTAAAAAATGTTTTCAAAAATCTAAAAAACGTTTATTTATAATTAAAAGCAGGAATAACTGCATTAGAAGACATTAAGACGTCCTAATGCATTTAATGCATTATATCTTCACTAATATATTAATAAATGCAATTTATATCATTTTCAGTTGAAGTGTTTTGCAAAAAGTTATTCCGTTAATGTGATTTTTAGTTGTTTTTCTATTCCAATCAATATACAAAAAATCCTGAGTAGTAATATATTACATAAAATGTTAAATATGAGCATTTTTTATAATATTTATCCATCCAAATAAAAAATTACATGTCATTATAATAAAATTGGAGTGCAATTAAGATCGCTTTTAATCACGAAATTATAAAAATACTTTTCGAACATTTTTATGACATTTTCTTTGCCAGCAACATACCTGAACAGTTTTCTAGCAAATGATTTTTCATCAGCATCTGTCCGCTTGTGTGTGAAAAAACGGAGCTGTTTATCGATTTGCTGTAGCTATATTAATAAATACCTCAACACATTAATTAACTTTTTAATTATCGTTAACAAAGCTTAGCTGTTATGAAAACGCGTTTTTTAAGCTTGTACAAAAGGTATTTTTGTTGAGCACAATATAAAAAAACGGATTAAACTAATTTTGTTCTTAGGTTTTATTAAATCACATTTAGTTTTTAAGACCCTTATAAGCGTCAGTTTTCTCCTTTTTAAGACATTTTAAATGCAAAGAATGTGAAATGCAGCCAAAATCAAAAATATTCAAATGTACATAAATAAAAGAGAATACTTCTTTTAGCAACTTAAAGAGATCGGTTAAATATTCAATTAATTTGAAAGAGGAAAAATGCAATTTTTAACCACAAGTTGCATGTATTTTGAAATGGCTAATATGATCATTCATATAAGTAATTAGTTCAAGAAGTGAACAAAAGTGCAAAAAACTTAATTTGATTTCCCATTTGTAAAATAGTACTTTTTAAAACCTGTAATATATTTTATAGGTAATTTACATGTGCTTCAACTACTTTTGATTTCAGTATTAACTTTTAAGAATGTGTATTATATTACATAAAGCCTTTATATCACTTTAGCCAGTAACACCGCAGTTATTTTGGATAAAGAAAACTGCGTTTTATGTGCTTTTCAAAGACTATTGTTTGACTTTATAAAAAATAATCAGTAACCAGCAATCTGATGACATTTAAGACTGCAAAAATATCCTGAAATGTGCGTAGGTTCAAAATGTTTCTTGATTTTGTTGGATCTTTCTTCTTTGCTACAAGGAATGTCAGATGCTTGAAATTCATCTCTTCGGACACATACATATACTCTATCTTATAACTAAATTAAACCATTGCGCTGAATAGTTCTCTCTCTATCTCTCCTTGCATCGCAATTAGAAATTCGAAAGTAACAGATGTTCTTGTACTCACTGTTTTCATACTTTGATTAAATTATTACCTAAGAATTTAATTTTTCTGCGCTCCCGGAAAATGAAGTAAATTATTCAGAATTTTCTCTTTCCAGGAAAGAGTAGATTAATCTGTTGTGGGTAAAAATATAAGCGTAAATAGAGTTATCTCTTTTAATATCATTTTAGATTCTTTTTGTTCTGTACATTGAAATAAAAAAGGAAGAAGTTACTTTCTTTTGCGTAAACTGTTTTAAAGTTAAACGAATAACATCACTTTCAATTGATTTAAATTTTTTTCTTTTCTTTTTTCTTTAACATCACTTACGAAGCCAAAGCCAGTCAAACATATTTCATAACTTTTTCTAATATCTTCAGACTATCGACTACTTGTTCAATAACAACATGAGAGGTACTGGGTTATATTCAAGTTTAAAACAAATCTTTGTGTACCTACTAGTTGCTACAATTATATTAAATATTTGTATGTTTGTTCTTTTTCCATCGTTTCAGATTAAATTACGACATATGTAGCGGTAGGTTGTTGCTAATTGTTAATAAAACTTACTTTTGTTAATTGCTCATAAAAAAACTGTAATCCAAATTTAAAGAATTGTATCATCTTGTTAGGTTAGGCGAAGTTATTGGAATAGTGAAAAGCACATGAGGGCGAACAGCCTATGAGAACTGTCTTCGTAGAGAACTTTCTATAGAAAATTGGCTCGTATTCATGTCACACATAGGGTAACCACAAAAACTAACCATGCTATCAACCCGTTTGCCTGAGAACAAACCTGGGTCAAATTCCCATTACTTCCTCCAAGCGTTACGGGTTTAACAGTGGGGTTCCTCAGATTGTCATGAATAAGTGGTATTTTCTTGATATTATATTTAATTAAAACATGACTCTCTCATTTTGTACCTATATTCCTTTTCTTCCAATATACATCCAAACCGAAATCAGATGCATTAAAAGCTAGCAGAAATTTTCATGTGTAATGAATATAGAAGACAGCCTTCTAGACGGAAAATTTTCCGGCCGTAACGCTGAGAGGGTAATGTTCTATTCCTGTTTAATGTAACAAAGCATTAAACAGAAGTTCAGATTGCTTTAAATTATGCATACGTAAAAGATATTCCTGACCAAAGGCCGCACAGTCATTCTTATAAACTGCTTTAAAGCTAAATTCTAATGCTGATTGCAGCGCATTCCTGTGTTATATATATGTTGCGCTCATGGATAAAGTTTCCAAAAAATCAGCGTAATTTTATTTTACCTTGTTTTAAAGTATACATTTTTCAAGATACATTCCGGTCCTTAAAAAACTTTTAATGTACAGATGTTCATCAACTGATGATTTATTTGCATCCTGATGAATCATCTATAGTATACGGAAAACATCGTTAAGTTGAAAACAAATTTAATACACTACATTAAAAGAGCTGAAAACCCCAGCTTAATTTGTCTTAGCATGTTTAGAAGGATTATATTTTTTCACAAATAGAAAAATGTTTTAACACAAATTTTATTTTTACACTGCAATGAAATGGTGAATATTTCTTACAAATTATTGAGTAATCTATTGGAACTCGAAGCCGAGATATGGTTAATACAAGTTCTTATCATTGCCGCATACATTCCAGAAATCACGGGATGTAAAGAATTTTTGAACCCTTACTTAAACATTAACTGCTGAGGGGTTGAGTTTCTGCAGTATCGAGATCTTTATAGTCTTTTGTGATGCGCGAAAAGGCTAGCACAGCTATTGCAACGATGCATGTTTGGAAGTTTAGAAAGCGTAATGTTTTTCAGGAAATATAACTCGTCATCACAGAATGCTGTACCAAGCCAGGACCTTCTGCATTTGCAGTCGAAACCTGTGCTCATATTCAGTGCACGTACTTTACTGTGCTGAATATTGCGTACTTTAGAACAGTACAAAATTCGAATACCGAAGTGTAGTTTCTATCGAATGTAAATTACATTCGCAGCGTCGCAAAATCGAAGCGTAAGTCGAACCATCAGAAGTCGCGGTTCAAGGCTGGTCCCAGGAGGTTTGCAGTGGGTGCTTGTATGCAGGTAACTAAAGCCGATTGTATGGCCAGGCTGCCGATTGTATGTTTCGTATTAATTTAATCGTCGGTCATAAAGCAGCGAACATGGTATTTTTAATAAATTGTATGATTCTCTGTTAGTCTATCCGCAGTGAAATTAAACTTCAAAGACACGTAACAAACTTTTAATGTAAAATTAAAATGTAAAGCCAGCATTAATAGCAGACTAGTTAGGCAATCTATTTTATAACAGTCAATACAATGTCTTATTTTTATTGCAAGTTACATGCTTTAAGAAAAAGGAATATATAAATAATCATGTGTTTTAGATTGGAGGAGATTCACCACAATATCATGAAATAAATATAAAGTGTATTAAAATTGTAAAACTGTTTCATAAATTAATAGAACGCATAACAACTTTTTGAACAATTTACGCATTATAAAGCTGTAAAACAGGTTTTAGCTATGGCAATATTTTTATACATATGAGACTAAAAACAAATAATGAGCTGCTAAAATTAGTGGATTTCAAATAATTATTGGAGAGACGAAATTGAGCGAAATGAATGGAAACATTCTTTTGTATATCATTTCTGCAATATCATTTCTATAGGTACTTGAAACTTTGTTAACGTCCCAGTATAATTCTTATATGGAAGACTTACGATTTCATTTCACTTCGATTTCACTTTATAGAGTCTCACTTTCTTGGGAAGCATACTAAGTTGAGGCTCGGGAAGAACTCAGCGAATTATCGCTGTGTCTTGTTAATCAAACACAGAACGTGAGAAGGGTGTAAAAGACTCTTTTATTAAGAATTCAAACAGTTAACAGAAGGCATTTCTTGTGCTTACAAAACCAGCTAGTATTTATGATGTAATTTCAAATCAAAACTAAGCTAAGTCGTAAATTAGCCAACGGCTAAGCAGAAATGATTAACTCGCAGGTTGATTCAAACCTATAGCAAGGTGGCAAGCACTATTGTCAAAGGTAAAACAACGCTGAATATAGACTACCATCATGGAATTTCAACTAGTCCGTGGCCTTCAGCTGGCGGAACACGCTCTGTCTAATCTAAAACCG
>KK116535.1:521678-540459 GCA_000611955.2 Stegodyphus mimosarum | reverse complement strand
TACCACATTTGAATACGCGCGAACTAAAATTAGCATTCGGGCAGAAAAACGGAAAGGAAGAATGGCAATAAAGATACTGGAACATAAAATAACTGGTTAGATAAAATAAATAAATACCTTACAACTTATAACGAAGAGTATCAAGACAGATAAAAGCAAAAGTTCCATTTTTAGAGCATTACTAATAACATATAATTTACAAAGTGATATGTGTGTCTATACGTACTTAATCCAATTGTGCGCTGAAAGCAGCAACAAGCTGTGATAATAATCCAAAATGAATTTAAATAAATTAAAATAATACCTTTAAATTTCTCCCATATTCATTTCGAAACACACCATATGCAAAAAACAAAAAGCCAGAAGCACTGCGGTCAACTGCCTAGAAGGTGTAAAAAATGTTAAAATCAAACATCGAAAAGGGGAAAAGAAATTTACATGTTTCGCTTTAAAATGGAGCTTAATTTTGAGCTTAATTTTTTCCGCAGGTAGCAACTGGAGCTCCATTTCGGGTTTATAACCCAAGTAATTCAATTTTTTTTCCTTTTACAAATTAATAATTTTTACTAATCCGTATTTAATGTTTTATAGTAAAAGTGTTTCTAATTATTTGTATTATTACTAATCAGTTTAAAATTCGTAACGTACCTAATTTCATTACTTAGCAACATTTTTTTGTCGCTGAACATGTCAATTTAATATTTTTTCATTTCAAAACCTTTGTTGCTGTAACGTGAAATATTTTAAGAACTAACTCTTTTTTTATTTATTTTTCTTTTATCTTTTTTGGATCAAATATTCATTTGTTAGTATTTTTTGATATCTTGGATTTCTTCTGTTTACGTGTTTCGTTTTGCTCTGTTCAGTTAAATAAGGAATAATTTTTGTTAAATCGTTTTTTTCTTTCTTGTGATTTTGATACTATAATTTTTACTCCAACCTGTAAGGTTTTTAATTTTCATATGTTATTATTTTTTCATATGTTCAATTACTTTTATTCCAATTTTTTTGTTTTTTTGGATTCGGTCTGCACAAAATAAAAACTTTTGCTGCTATAATTTTGCAATTTTTTGCACCTGTAAGGGTTGGACTGATAAAGATTACTTTGATAATTTTCGAGGTTATTTTAAATATTAAACTTTAATTTGTATCTTTATTGATTCAGAAACAGGCTGAGGTATTTACTTCTTTCGTATTACCAACCCTCTGATTACAATGCAGCCAAAGATTTTTTTTCTTTCATTTTTGGTTTTGGCATTTTTGAACGTTTCAAGCAATTTGCCACTGTTCTTCTGAATTTTTATTTTTTGCGTATGATACTGGTAAGTAATTTAAACCTGGTGGTTTAGTAATATATAAGAGATTTTAATATCCTAATACCAGAAAACTTTCTCCTTTTTTGATAGATCCTTATCAAATTTCAAAACAATATTCTGAAGTTATTTTTGATAAAAAGCTAATTCTGTTACTAAAACGAATTCGACAGTTTTCCATTATGGCGAAGCTCAGACCTTTTAATACAGCAACTGAATATTAACTAACTATTAGGAAAAGTAAAATACCTGTTGCTATTCAAAATTAATTACACTTTATTTTCCAAATTAAAATTTCTTCAAATTTTTAAAAATATTTCAAATTAAGATGTGACTTTTTGGTATTATGAAGACTCTAAACCCTAATTTTCACAAATTACTCCCGAATTTGATTTTCTTTTAATCTGGCTCTTTTCCTGTCTTCTTCCTTTCGTTCTTCCCAGACGCCTTCCGTTCAAAATTTGTTATGAACGTCCTCCGAAGCCCGGAGATGAAGAGAGAGAAACCTCTGAACTACGTTTTGCAATCTGGACAAAATACCAGATTCATAAAAGATGAAACAAATTTTTGCTCTAATCCGACACGAGATTTTACGCTTTGTGTGTTATTCCCTAATATGGAAAATTCTTTTGATAAGAAGTCAGCTATGGCTATGGACTGGCTAAGTCGATAAACGTCTTCTACAAGGAAGTGATTCTTTCTTGTATTTTAAGCATTCAACAGCCATCAGCAAGTAGTTATGCCGATTTGCTTGCAGAGGACCTGCACATTTTCCTTTAAAGTTTCGTTTACTATTCTATTGCACTTTATTAGTTTTTATTTATTAATTTCTAAAGTATATTTTACATTGCTTTATAATAAGAAAGTGCGTTTTGTTTTATAATGATAAATAATTATTATTATTTTAACAGAATCCCATGATTATGTAATAGAAATATTCTGGCTTTATATTGACTACGACACTTTTACGAATGACTTTTAAAACAAGTACTGTCAAATTTACACAATGATATTCGTGCAAGGAATTTAAGAACAGTACACGTTTTAATTATTTCGTGAAAAATTAAGACTTCCCATTCAAGAAGTTTTACATTTAAAGAAAGCGTTCGCACAGAAAATTCCAAAAACATTTATATTTACAGAACACGAAGTTACAAACTTTTCAAAAATTGGATTCTATATCCAATTTACTATTTTCATTGCAATATTTCCAAATTACACTTTTATGTGTCTTTTTATATATTCAGGTATAAGAAAGTTAATCAACAGTTCATGAAAGGAAAACCTATAGCGACTACTATCAACTGAAATAAATTGCAAATACAATTCCAAACTTTATTTAACAATACAAGTTTTGCTAAAACGTCTAATTACTCAGTTATATTCCTTTTACAACAAACAATTAAATTTTCATACAAAACTATTTCTTCAACAAATTTAAAGTAAAGGATCACATTAAAGATCTACTTTGATATTTTATAAAATTTTAATTGTAAAAAGACCTCCAAGACTTTCTGTATTATTTAATACTTGCATCCACTATATGATAATATTAACTTTTACAAATTCTTTATAAAAGCACAACCCTTTTTTTCCTGCAATAGACACAAAAGCTCAGATATGTTTTAAATATTTTATTTAAATACTAAGACTCTTAGTAACTGGGTCATTAAGAATCGTAAAAGATTCAAAGGCTAAAACTGTTTTTGTGAAGAACCACAATATGCACCTTTTGTTGATTCTTTCTATTATCATACTATTACTGGCAATTTGGG
This sequence comes from Stegodyphus mimosarum, assembly GCA_000611955.2. NCBI lineage: Eukaryota > Metazoa > Arthropoda > Arachnida > Araneae > Eresidae > Stegodyphus > Stegodyphus mimosarum. Next base: position 537,371 of record KK116535.1, on the reverse strand, counting down.
TGTAATTCCAGATCAATAGCTAGGACATCTTATGGAAAAAGGGGCCAAGTTTAGGCCAGTCACAAAAATTGCCAAAAAACGTAGCATGCAAAGCTTTCAAAGTGTTATCGAATATTTCATTTTAAAAGCCAGCATAAAACTTAGTTTGCCTGCTTCTACATGTATGGGCTGAAGAAACAAAGTGTTAGATGAAATAGTACAGGCACAAAATGATATCCAAAGCTTCAAAGGAAAAATTAATAGGACCAGGCTGAAGAACAGTATATCTGAGGTCAAAGAAAAATCCACTATCACTAAAATAGATAAAGCTGACAACAATTTCAAGATCAATTGAAAAGAATCTTATTTTGCAGTCCTCTAAAAGGACCTTAATTCACCAAATACCTATTATGTTTCTAAAATTAAAGAAAAGATAGCTATAGAAAAAACTTTAAGCTTTTCATAAAAGTCTTAATTTATCACAAAATGCTGAGTACAATAGATTTGCTATGACTATATTTTTTCTCTATAATTGAAGAAAATTTGTGAGATAAGTTTTGAGAAAAACTTCAGTTGCAGCTGCGTAATTGACAACTTACTGATTATTAAAGCACTTAAACAGCTTAATATTATTAATGTCAATTGCTGCGACTTCGAAACTTTCTATACTACACTACCTTCAGAAGAAATCTACTACAACCTTCTTCCACTACCAAAGGTTTTCCTTGATTAGCTTTCTCTCTCAGATTTTAATAGTTGGAAATTATACCTCAGTTTCCCATTTTTACATAATTATATGAAGTTCCAAAATAGTCTTTATTTATAAATAACAGGCATCCCAAATTATTCGTCACAAATCTGCAACTTGTATATTTTTTAAAGAATTTCAATTTCTTAGTGCACTTCCATCTAATGATTTCACCTACAGCTATGTTGATGATAACATAATTTCAACAATTTGAATCTCATTGAGAGCAGCAAAATCGATCTAGAATGTCTCAAATTAATAGGAACAACGCAGATCAGCTCAAAGCGGATTATTTAGATCTTGGCATTTTCAGCCTCCAAGAATTAGTCTCTACGACAAAAGAATTCAATTAATTCCAGCCTTTTACAGCTCACTACATAATATAGCTGCTTTGGGAAATAGTAATCAGAAGGTTTGTGCTGCCACAAATATTTTTATAATTTAACCTGCTTTGTGAGAAACTTTTTCACAGAATGCAATCATGCCATCTTTCCACCTTACGAGTATGATATTTTAAAAATGGCTAATGGTACATACTTGAAATTTAATGGAATTCTTTATATGAGTACTATCGTCTAACTGAAGTAAAAATCTGATGAATATTTTAATATTAAAAAAATTTATACATGAAAGCATCACATATTTTTTCAATAAAATACATTTTATAAACTAAGCTCTAAACAAAATAAGAATTTAACATAAAATTCTTAGGATTTTTCGTTCACAGTACTTTTCAAATGTTATAAAAGCTATATATATTAAATATGGAATTACACCACGAATTTTCAAATGTTATAAAAGCTATATATATTATATTAAATATGGAATTACATTGTGCAACAAAATGTTTTAAATTGTGAGCGCAAGGTGAAACATGACGTGAACGCGTAAAAAATTTTGTCCCAAAGCAGATTAAATTACGAAACTATTTGTGGCAACACAAATTTTCTGGTTACCAGTTCCCAAAGCAGCAATATTATGTGGTGAGCTAGGAAAAGTTGGAAGTAATTGTAAATACGTTATCCCAATTCTTGCAACAGTAACATATTCGAAGATCTTAAGGGTTTTAAGGTGTACAACCCCCTTAAATACACAAGTAACTAATTTGAATTTTCCTGAAGACTACGAAAACGAGAATTCATAGTAGTTTCACAATAATTTAAATCGTAATAACTGGTTAATTAGCATAAAATACGTGTTCATTTTGTATTAGTACTAAAACGAACAATCTTTCTGATTGTCATATAAATAACAATTCAATTTCTGTGAAAGGTACATACAAGAAAAGCATATTTTAGAAAGCACCCTAAGGCATTCTAAATTTAAGAGCTTATTTCCTTTTCTGATTGAATAAAAAGAAGGAAGATTGCATGAATTGACAAGTAAAGTGGAGAAAATAAATCAAACGTGTATAAGTTTTTAATTGTAATATGTAGCTAATTAAACAATTAAGAATAGGGCGAAATTTTATATCCTTTTTTATTACTATGAAATTTAAGTAATTAAGATTAGGGAAAACTTTTATCCCCTTCCGTATTACTATGGAATTTTCCAAAATAGCGACATGAGCAAAAAGCAAACACTTTCTATTAATTTTATGAGCTTCCTCATTTGTCTAATGTTCTGTCATGAGATGTCTCTGTCCTTTTTATTTCTAACACGCTATTTTGGATGACAGTATTTTTAATTGTGAAAATTACGGCGTTCTTGTGTTCAAACATTTTGTCAAGAGGGCACTGAGTTACCTAAAAATCATCTGCTAATCAAATCTTTCACATTTCCTTAACAGAGTATGAATGAAATTCTAACGAAAGGCAGGAGAAAGTCATTTCTATACCATGCTATTAAAACATAAAAAAATGTTGTACATTAGCTCATTTACAATGCTATTCTGCAAATGCACGAATTTGATTTCTAATTTTTTGATAGCTGTCTTAACCAACCGTTCATTTTTATTCAAAGAGACCTGCTGCTTTTCAGTACAAGTTTTCTAAATGCTGGCTTCCACTTGTTATAGTTATATATAGAAAGATATGTTTTTTTATCCGGTCTAATACAGCAGAATCATGAAATTCAAAGGTACTTAATCATTACTATTTGCACTAAGATCCATTTGTGACAAAGCCAATTGAACACTGCGCGCTTTATTTCACAGAAAAAGTAAAAGAACCATCCAAAGGTTGTAAGAAAGTTTCTTCCTCCTTACCGTGGCACTCATAGTGTAATCTGATGCGCGTCCAGCTAACAAATGGGAAGTTCTGAGTTCGAATCCGTACGTTTCAAGCTAAAAAATAGTAATTCCTCTAAGGTTGGTGCCCGGACTGAAAAGTGGTTTACGATTATTCATTACCACTTTGATTTGCTGAGTGGGCTTCCTCCACTTCAGCAGCCTTTTGAGTGGAGGAGATTGGAAGGAACAATCTCCCAACTTAATGCGTACCTTCGTGGTGTAATTGTAAGCACGCCCAACTAGCACTCCGGAGGTCCAATTTCAATTCCCAGCAAGGACACTGCTGATTTACTTTATCTCCTGCCTCGATTAAAGCAGCGACTGTACAAAGGTTCTGACATATTCCTTTTATTTAGAGTGAAAAGCAAACTTGTATATTTTACGCCCCACCATCAGCAGCTGAGCCTGCCAGTGTTTTTAATACGTAATGCTTACTTAATTTTAAAAAGTCCGAATTTTAAAAAATTTCGAGGTTTAGAAGCAAAGCGTGTTGACAATAAAATCATTATAAATGTTAATATCATCCGGATATAAATTTCTTTAACTCCCGTTTTACTGCCATTTCCTAATGTCTATGCCTTTAATAAATATTTTACGAATAATACGGCAATAATCTTTGGCCCGCGAGAACAGTGACAAATTTTTAAGAGTCTTTTACGCAAGGAGGATATCCTCTGGTATAGAATTAGCATTCAGCTCCGCCTTTCAACTTCGGCTGCTGGTAGTGAGTGCTTAAGAGTGTTTTTAATGCTTAAGTAACACAAAATATTGTTACACTAATATCTGACAGATATGCATAATTTAGAAACCTTACGTGAAAATAGTTGATTAAGGAGTTTTATTTAACAATGTTACTATGAATCCCTTTGAAAAAAAATATTTCAGATGTATGCTTTGCTGAAATGCTTATAATTAAATGCGAATTTTTAGTCCCTCGTAAATAAAACATTTTGATGGTTTTCCCTTAGACTCTGAAACTGGACAAGCCATTAAGATAAAGCAGCCATCCTCTCTCTTTCACAGGAAACTTTGAGGGAGATAAATTCAATATCTGCTGGCCCAACAAATTTTGGGTAGACTTAAGTAATTTTTTAAAATATGAAAATACTGTCAAAGGTAGCTATCGTTTACTTTTTTGCAGATTTCTTTTATAGTTATTGCCTTTTCATTGCGCGAAACTTCTTTGGAAGTGCCCCTAAAATTCTTTAAATGTGTATTTCTGTACATATAATCCCGTCCTACTTAGCATCTTCAAAGAGATTGCCTCATCATAAATATTCTTTATTGTTAAATTACTAAATCACTTAAACGCGTCACAACGAAATTCTCTTTTTGTATTTCAAGGTTTAAGGTTTTCTTTGACAAGTAATACACTAGTTTCATTTAGCATGCTAAGGCGAATACGCTATTTATACCTCTAATTATCACTTTACTTTTTTCTTTCAGATTTCTTTTATAATTATTGCCTATTAGCTACTTTAATTATTGCCTAATTTAATTATTGCCATTTTATAATTATTGCCTATAAGTTTGCAAACTATTTGCAATAGTTTGCAAATAGTAAAATGGAAACTTCTCTAGAATTGTTTTACTAGCAGTATATCTTAAAAGTGCGGTAAGTTTATGGATAAAATTGTTACCCTGATGTTTGTGACTGATTATCGATTCGAGTTCCGCTTGGAATCAGAAAAATTGTTGAATTCCAAAAGTATTCTTTTGGTTGAGGAATTCTTAAAAGGCAAAAAAATAGCCTCAACCTCAACATTGAAATGAATTTAAAAGCTTAGACTGAAAAAGAGAAAAGTTTACTGGAAACTCTTTTGTTAACATCTCGTTCAGTTACAAGTGAAAACACAATGAAAAGAAACATCGCGAACAAAAGCGTCGTAGTGAAAACAACGCAGAGGGAAAACGCCATCTTACAAAACATTGTGTCAAAAAAGGAAGCAAGGAAATAGTAGTTCAAGGGAGCCTCAGTCAATATTTTTTTAAACAGAAATCTGTTTTCAGCTATTTTCAATCAAAATTTTACTTCTCATAGAAAATGGATCAAAGTTAAGCGAAGCCCCTTTTTCCTGTAGGTTCAAGGTATTTATTTGGCTAAAGACAGGCTCAGCAACTATGACTACTTACGAAGCCATTTCGATACGCATACGCAAGATATGGAAAATAAGTACAATTCTACTTATTCTTTACATTTTAACCTCCCTGAAATTCATACTCAAGCCTATTAATATTCCCTGTTCCATGTTATCACAACAATGAAACTTAATTTCTGTTTTTCATGAAAGAATTTATTTTCTCTTTTAAATATAAAACTAATTCTCAACTTGCAATAAGTCTAATTCTTCACTTTGCACATAGTGTTATCAACGTAAATAACATAAAAATTGAGGAACTTACTCAAAACATACAGTTAATTTAGATTATGCTTATGATGCATCTCTTGGCGAGTTAAAAAGTAAAATCTGATTTGGAGTTTTAGCTTCATGCATCAACACTTGTTGACCTCTTATTCATATTATGACCGATGAATACGGGAGGATGGATAAGGGCTCGAACTCAGGCGAACGGAATGGTTGCATGGTTGGCCTTCCCCATGCGTAAAGAAAATACGAGCCAGTTTCCCTTATAAACCCTCCTCGAAGGCATCCATGCCCGCATATACTTTCCTGTATTCAAGTAACATAACATTTTGTTTCAATAAAAAATGCGAGAAAATATACATAACTGTACGTGTGCAACGTGAGAAGATTCAGTTAAGGATGTGAATGTAAGGATTTGAAGTCAGGACATTCGTTTCAGTCTTTCGAGTGTATTTCTGTTAGGGCACCCGAAAAAAAGTAGCTCAGCTGATATAATAAAGCTTCCGTGGATAAAGAAGGAAGTTCTCTTTAACCTTTGAAAATTATAGCACCTTGAACGTATTCAAAACACGCCAATCAAAGTAGCCTAATATTTATTTTCTTAGCACATACACGAAATTTTAAAAACACTACGTATTTAAGATATACGCGTAGCATTACCTTCCTAAGCGCAATATAAATTAAATTACAAATAGAACAAGTAATTATTTTTAAAAAAGGAATTTAAAGTGCTTTAGATTTTCCACTGAATTAAGTTTTCGCGTGAAAAATAGAAGCATAATAGAAAATATTACTTCTTTTTCGCATTTTAGTACTGTTAATTAGAATGCTTTTCTATTAATAATTTAAGATTCAATAGCTCAATTTTTAGCAGCTAATTATTTCTGCCGTCCTTAACAATTTCATCTTATTTCTAAAGACTTATCTTTGTTTCTTCCCCTTTCCTCTGCTGATCCTTGATCTCGGCAATTTCCGAGCCAGCTTGAGTGGAACTTCCATGATCTTTACCGAGAACTTCTTCATTTTCTTCCTCACTTGAAACATTCAATTTCTGGAACAGATTAGATACGTGCGCTGCATCTTGATCAGGAATTGCTATATTGGTCTCAAAATTATTTAAATTTTCCTTATCTTCATAAACCTTTGAATATAGACACAAACCGTTGTAAGAAACTTCTGACTCTCTTACACTTTCTTTTAGTTTGACGAATTTGTTGTTTTAATGCATTATTTACGTCTCATTTGCCCTGTGATTGATTAGCATAGTGTCAGACCGCTGGGGAAGGAGAATTTCTACTATGTTTTTGTTCTAAAATAATTCTACAATAAAAACTTAAATAAAAAAAAATCTGAAAGCTTTCAGATTTTACTTTACGTCCAAAGGTGTGTTTTTTAACGTTTTGTGTGTTTCTTTTATTTATGACATATCATGTACTTCGCACTTAAACCATAAATAATTTTTAAATGTGCATAGCTTTAGAATTTCCGATACATAGTCTGGCGCTTTGGAGATAAAAACGTTTTTTTCCGTACAGTGTTGCCATTGCTCGCTTTGAAATCGCTGGGTTTTTTAATTAAAAATTCGTTAAAGTTTTACAGAATATGAAATAGATAATAAACCAATTTCAAAATTCCAAATTTGGGCTTCCAGATGCCCATATTCAGTGGAAGATTACACAATTAAAAATTGGATGGCTCTAGGTACCATTGTTTTATCACAGTGCGAGAAACATATATACATTTGTGCAGATTCTTCATTATTTAATTCCATTTAATATAATACAGGGCTCTAATATTTGGTGGCAACAATTTGAAAAGTGAACCGACATCTACAGTGAACCAACGCAAAATGCCAAAACGAATTAATACTCCTTCTAGAAAATTGCCCCTTTGGACTAAAAAATTTATCAATCGTTATATATATTTTACTGTTTCCACCATTCAGATTTATTTTAAATTTATTTATTTTTTTAGAATATTTTTAATTTTATGATGTTTAAAGTAACTCGATGTTACTTTAAAGATCTTGAAAGTAAGCTGTTAGTAACTTGATACACGCAAGTCTAATATAACAAAAGCTTTCTTGGAGAGTTCAACGCTCACTATAGATTAAGGTTTGATTTCTTGTAACAATTATGTTAAAAAAAGAATTTGTGATGACACTTTAGTTTTCCGATGGTATATAATCAAGACTCTTTCACTTTTCTTCAAATATTGAATCCTTTCAAAACTGTGTAAATTTTGCTTATGAAATATTCCCTATGTTTCCTCTACTAAAAGTGCTACTGGAAAAGGAAGAAATCCCATCTCAAAATTCAGACGGTTGACGAAACTCCCTCCATATTTTAGTCTGGAACCATTGTATTGTCTGTTAAGTTTCTCAAGCCAGGAGACACGGAAAATCAGCGATGCCTTTTGCCGGGATTCGAACTCCCGATCTCCCACTTGCTAGTTGGACGATGCTGTCAGTGCACTTTGAGGTCGATTACAAGAAAGTGAAAATATTTTCCATTTCGATATGCTCTCAGTTACAACACAAAGGCACGCAGAGAGGAAAACAAAAATTCTTCACATTGTAAGTTCCTTTTAACTCCTTTTGCAATAATCACTTTCGCAGTAGTTCAATTAATAATCGTCCAATTAGCTTGAAAAGGTAGCACTGCAGTAACTTTAAACTCACAAAATTATCATTCCCCTCAAAATGCTTATAAAAGGTTGTTCTTCATATTTAAGTAGTTTTTCAGACTATATTTTTTTACACTATAACGTATTCACTATTCTTGTTTCTCTATGCTACTTCTGCACAACTGATTCATTTTTCACATTTTCTTCGATATTTTTTCCCAGGATAAATGCACGATTACTCAAATTATGCAGTTCAGTAGATGCATTTTCCACCCCATTATAGTAATCTGATTTAAGTAAATTAAATTTAGAAAACTGGGAATAATTAAGTTTTAAAAGTTTTGACTATGCATTATGTCCCAAGATAAAATTCGTCATTTGCTTTATGGTTCTAGTTCAAATATTCTCGAACTGTAATTTCTTATCCCACTCAAGTTCTTTCTCTCACCGATAAGAGAAGTTCCTGGGCAAATATCACGTTAGAGAGAGGGAAGAAAAGCTACTGAGGATTTTAAATTCTAAAAAGAAAATCTGCTACAATTTTAAAAGAGTTTCAGCATACTAAAACTGGCGAGCTATTGTTGAAAAATAATTCACCTATCTGCAGAAGACTCAAGGAAAAAACAATAATAAAATAAATGATTGTCTTTTAAAGTCGTAATGAGTAGTTGAAAACTGTAAGCACTGAGTTAATACTGGGGATTTTATATATAATACTTTAGAAGCTATACGAATAAGGAAATATCACTGAACGACTGAGTTAACTTAAAGCAATTTAGTGAATTCTCTTAAAATTAAAATAATAGAGTACTGTATTTTATCGCTTGCTACCGTACATTTGTTAGGCATTTTTCTTATCACTGTTTTGCACTCTATGCAAATGACAGAACGAAGCATGTATTGCTTGTTCTTTCTCATTTGTCAAATATTGATAAGACGCATTATTCTACAAGTATATTTGTTGTCATGCCAAACAGAGACTTTGCAGAGAACTCAGCTAACACATGACCTTCCATGTCCAGTCCATTACCCACCTATGAAACCAGAAAATACAGAGGCATTTCTCAAATGTTATTCTCAAAGACATCAGTTTTCTTTTGATATTAGCTTTCCCACTATTTGGTACCCAAAAGCCTTATTCTCTTGAAGTGATTGATTGAATCTCCGGCATTTGTCACTCGTTTATCCTACTTCTTGACAGCTTCGACGAACTACACCACATCAGTGACAGTTACGGACAATTTCCTGGCAAATCTTGTCAAACAGAGTATCTTTCTTTTATGAATTCTTCGGTTATTTCCTAGATTCCAGAACCGGAAGAATATAGTGCTTTCAAGAAATGATATGCACAATACTCTACCAGTGGGCTGTTCTCTTAAATATTCGATTTTACTCTTAATATTTTAGAAATTCTTTCGAATATGTGGTCTTTAAGAAAGTTTAGACTTTCGTATCTAGAGTGTCATGGTAAAAAATTCGTTTAACCAGACATTGTGAATAAGCAAATACTTCTTTAAAATATATTTAGCAATTTAATGATGCATTCGAATCTTGTTAAAAACTTCAGATGTACCGCGTGTTACGAATATATTATTTTATAGCTATTCCCAAAACCGAAATCATAAATTATTTTAAGGATATTCATTACTGAACGATCATAGTAATTTCAACAATCTATTCATTTTTGAGGCTAACATTTCAGACTGGTTCTAGATATAATTCTGTATTCAGATCTTTTTCTACACGATGCGAAAAGCTATACATTTATATTAGGGTTGAATGTTTTGTTTAAGAATGCTATCTAATATACAAGTATATAATGATTATATATTTTGCTGTTGTCTCCAAGTTAATAATTAGAGTATCTACTTATATTAACCATGGTTGAAGAGATTCAATGTTCTAGATTCAATGTTCATTGTTTTAGGCATTTATCATTTTATATTGCTTCATTATTTTACTCTCACTCTAAGCATCCTACACAGTTTCAGTTTCAGAGTAACCCGTGCTTCTCGTTCAGCACTCATATCGTGAGTAGACAAACTTCACTTTCCCTGGTATTGCTTTTTATTCTTTATATGGTCTCTAACCTTCGTTTACTTTTGTTTTTATAAACTGTTTTTCTATGGTAATTGTATTATAGTACATTCACTAACTATAAAGAATACTATGACTTTATTGCATAAATAGAAAAGAATTATTGAAAAAAAGGATTTTAAACGTAAGCGTATAGTTTTATGACACTTAAGTTATTTGTAATGTAAAGAAACTTTAAAGACCAAAATACTAGCATTAACAACATATCTTCAAGCACTTACACAGACAAAATAATACTTAATGTTATCTAAAAGTCATTATTCTAAATTTAAACTAATGGGTAAGGTTTATCCTAAGTTTATTAACAGTTATTTTAAGTTTTACGATTCTTTCCTATCTACTCTCTCTAATTTCAGCTTACAATTTCCTGCCAGAATGTAAATTCAGAAACGCAATGAATGCAAATGAGTAAGAGTACTATTTAAGTCGATGCTTCACCGACTTCTACACAGAGAGTCTGATTTTCCTGACTAGCGCGCGTTTGCCACTTCGCTACATTCTCTCTTAGCTACGACGCTCAGCCATACTTTAGGCCGTTGCTTGGCGATTTAATTAATATTTGGGGGCCAACTACTTAGATTTCTGATAGCTTCGGCTATACCTTTCAGATAGCTTAGTTAAGCTAGTTTAGTTTAATTTCATAGTTATTTAAGTTCAGGTCCAAGAGGAGGCTTTGTGTAAGTTCCAAGTAGGAACTGATTGTAAATATTCTAAAAAATAAAGGGTAGTTAACCCTTCCTAAGACTTACATGTTTATTCACACACTTAAGCGATTATTCGCTTGCTAGTGTCGTGGGGTTCTAAGACATAACTTTGGAATTAAATAAATAAAACCCCACAAACGAATTCATCAATCTATAAACTTTGTCAACATAAACTTGATATTATACTTTTGGGAATTGCGAATTCATAAATTCGTCTTTCCAACTAAAAGGTTTCAAATATTTTAAAACTGTAAACTAAAAACCCACAAATAACGATGTCACGATTTCTTGATTATTGCCTTAGATTTTCAACGTTAACTGAATTACTTAAAGATTTGTTTTATATTAGCTTATTTAAAATGTTTCAAAATAAAATTACGACTCTGCTGCTAATTAAATATTTAAAAGTATGACGTCTTTATATATGGAGAGGTCTTTAAACTACATTATTGCAATTTCGATTTATTGTAATTTTGATTGCTTGAACAACCTGTAGGTATTATAGCTCAGAGGATCTTATTATATTGGACTGTTCACACTATCATACCATATACGAATGCGTAAAACGTAGATTTGGGGAGGTAATATTTCTTTTGTGCAAAGTCTAAGCATCTTCCTTGTAGTCTTCGTCATTCCTGTTGAAATATCTCATTATGACTCCGAGACACATGCTAAGACACTTCTAGAACTTTTAGTTCTAGAAAAAATAAGAAAGAAACACTTTTTGAATTAGATTTTTTCAGCAGTTCAGAAAAGTTTTCTACTTCTAATGTGTCATACATCTTTGAAATAAATGAGACACTTAATAGAAGATTTACGTAGTTCCTAACATTTGAAACACTGCAGAAAATTATGAAATCAGTTAGCATGACATTTCTCAAGCAATGTTTAAATGAAGGATTTCTAGTGGTAAAAAGTTCGGCAGAAAAAAAAATTGAAACTCTATCCGCTGAAAGTTTAAAATATTTTAGTTATACACTCACGTTTGTGAAAATTGCAACACCAAGAAGGAATCGTCATAATTGAATGCAATTTAATACACAGTTGAGTGGTAGTGGTACAAATAAATGATTAAATGTTCAAAGCAAACAAACAAGAACAAGAGATCAGAATCAGTATTTTGTGTGGCCACCACGCGCCGCAATAAGTGCTGCTACACGACGTGGCATGGAGTCAAACAAAGTTTGAATGTCTGACTGAGGAAGAGCATTCCATATCGTTTGTACGCGTACCCAAAGTTCGTCTGCAGACGCAACAGGACGAGGATCACGAGCAAGACGCCGACCAATGACATCCCACACATGTTCAATTGGCGACATATCCGGGGAACACGCAGGCCAAGGAAGAAGCTGTACCTGCTGCGCTGCAAAGAAGGATTTAACAATCCGAGCAGTATGAGGGCGGGCATTGTCCTGTTGAAATACAGCGCCTGGCAAGCTTTGAAGGAAGGGAACAGCTTCGGGCTGTAGAACTTCACGGATATACCGGTTGCTGTTCAGATTGCCCACAATTCGTAGCAATTGAGATCGTCTATGATATGCTATGGCGCCCCAGACCATAACTCCGGGTGTTCGTCCACTGTGGCGTTCGATAATGCACTCCGGAAGGTGGCGTTCACCGGCATAGCGTCTGACACGAATGCGGCCATCATGGTACCACAAATTAAAGCGGGATTCGTCAGAAAACACGACATGCTGCCAATCAGCACGCCAGTCTCTATGCTGATTGGCCCATTGTAGCCGCAGGCGGCGATGGTCGTGCGTTAGGGGGATCCTGTATAAAGGAGTCCGTGCGCGCAGTCCACACTGCAGCAGACGTCTACGAATTGATGAAGCACACAATGAAACACCTGTAGCTATTGACCACAGTGCTGCCAATTGTCTAGAGGAAGCTGTACGGTCCGTCCGCGCCATGCGGACCAGGTGTCTATCATCGCGAGCTGACGTCACATTTCGGGGTCCACTCCCGGATTTCCGAGTTGTCCGACACTCGTCCGTCCACTGCTTCCAAACGCGCATCACTGTGCTGCTGTTACGCTGCACACGAGAGGCTACTGCACGATACGACAATCCAGCTTCACGAAGGCTGATGATTCTCCCTCGTTCAAACTCTGTAAGTTGTTCAAATCTCGCTCTCTTTCGTCGACGAGGCATAAGTACAGATTGAGTTAACGTTTACCACTAGCAGATAACCACCGATAACCATACACGCCTCGCTACAGCCGTCTATTTATTCGGATCCATCAGCCGTTCAGAGGGCGCTGCTCAGCATACGCATGCGCTACGGATTTGCAATTCTAATCATTTGCATATCATGCGCTACTTTGCATTTCCTGAAAATTTCAGCTCACTCGCGTAAGTCCTTCATGGTGTTGCAATTTTCACAAACGTGAGTGTATTTACTTCTTATGGACGAGGGAATCAGGTTGGCATGGTAGTTGGGAAACTGACTGCCATAGTCTAAGGCCGAGATTCAAATGCCGAAAAAAGCACTGATATTTGAAACTGCATAGAGCATGGGAGCACTTAAAATACTGTCAAGCCGAAAATCCTCTCTAAAGTCGGTGGATGAGGAAGAGATTTGGCACCTTCCGGAAATTGGCACTATCACACTTAAGATGCTCAGGGCTTAAGCCGACGATAAGGGCAGCCTTTGCATTTTGTTCATGATAAAGTTCGCGGATTTGATCTGATGTTACAATCAGACAACTGAGATAAGTCACAACAGTATACCTAATTGATGAGAATATATATAGGTCCGATTACATTTACAACACAGCTTATATTCTTAAGTGCTTTTGTAAATGAATAGAGCAACTGCTTATCAGTGTAAAGAGCAAGAGTTTTAAAAAGATGCACTTATTTTTTATAATTTTTACTATTATTTAATTTTAAGGGTAAATTTAATTATTATAATTGATACAGATGTTTCTAACATTGAATGCTTTTTACCTCATTGTTAATAATTTAATAGCCCCTTTTTATTATTAATAGTAATAAAAATTAATCTGATATCCCGATTATCGTTTAATTAATAATAAACTATATCGTTTTCCCCTCACAGGCATTTACACAGTTTTTCTATTAACTTATGCAGTATGAAAATGAACAAAAATGTGCAATTTCCTTCCACTTGTAAAAAGATATAACACAAAAAATGTAATTTCCAGTATAAATGTATTTGACCTTGAACCCCGAAAAATTCCGCCTGTGATGTTCGTATTTATTTCTTAGAAAAATTGGTCTACCTACTACTACTTTTAGATGGTAAATAATGTAGCGCATTTCGATGCATGAAAGATAAATCTATTCATGCATCGAAATGCGCTACATTATTTATCATCTAGGCGGTAGAAGTATTTATGAGGTTTCGTTGCGCTGTCTAAAGTTAAAACGATCCCCTAATTAAATTTAATTGAGAAGCGTTGAGTTACCGATTATTAATTGCCATATGTCCAATAACGGATATTTGAGGTAAACGCTAATCGAAAAACGATATTCATTTTTAACTTTAGTATCAGTTTCGAAGAAGCAAAGAGCTAAATTTGTATAATGCATTATCGTTTTTCCAGACGAAAATCTTAACACAAATGCAGATACCTTAATCAAGTCAAAGATGATGTGCATATAAATATGGTATGTATCCTTTGAAGCAATGCTTAATAATATTTTTCTAAAGCAACTTCTAGATCTCTTTAATGAGGTAACTAAATTTTTAAATTCATAAAAGTACTAAAAAGATATAAAGTTATGACACTGATGGACAGGCATTTGGTTTTTACAATCATTTCAATAGTGATCTAACTCTTGGCAGATTTAAGTAACTTATTCCGAATAACCACTGAATTTGAGAAAGGTGTAGAAGATCCTTTTATTTAAAACTAAGAAGAACAGAAAGTACACCTTGTGCTTACAAATCAGCCAACTATTTGTGTCAATGTAACTTAAAGCAACAGCCAAATATAAAATTAAATTCGAGTAAGCTAGTAGCCGAAAGCTGCACAAATGAATAAAACTCGAAGTCGGCTCAACTTAACCAGCGTGGAGATTCAATGTCGGCAGTTATAATGCAAGGCCGAAGACTGCAAATCTTATCTGACCTAGCAACATAGTAACGTGACCTCAAGAGGCAAAACACACTGTTTCTTACGATCCAAATCCCTAACCTTAAATACACCCAAACTAATTTGCATTCTGTCTGGAAAACGATAGGAATAAGTGACAAGCAACGTAAAAATAATTTTTCATAAATAAAACTTTGAAACAATTCCCTAAGGAAGCAGCGTTTGTGGAGGAGGGTAGTATATTTTAATTAATTTATCTTGAACGATTATATGGTTACAATGTAATCACATTGTTTTTCTCTCCAAAAAGCAGGCACTTGTCGGACGCGGGGTAGGGCAAGGCCGAAACCATCTCTTCGTTAATTCAGCATTCAAAATTTTCCCAAGAAACGTGACAAGCAGAAGATCAGTACTGCAGCTGAAAGGATGAAGCGAAAGGCATCTTTCAGGCTATTTTGTGATTCAAACATCAAGACGGATTCAACCACACACTTGCGATGAGCCCATTGGGAAAACATTCGCCTAAACTGCGAAGCTACCGAAGCTAACCTTAACACAGTACTAAATGCATTTTAATGTGGCTTAGTTATTAAAATCCTTGAAATATTTTGCACGTTTTAGATTTTCTGTTTTATCAAATAAACAAACAATATTTTCGAAACGGAATGATTATTGCAATGTTTTTTAACACCTGCTTTTCTTTTATTTTTATAGTCCTTATTCATGCAGAACATATTAAGCTTGCGATTTAAATGTTTTGAAACTTTATTTCTTTTCTTTCTAATTTCGGCTCTTATAAAAGTATTTCGTGGAAACTTAATTCTCTGATCCATTTTCTCTGTAGTCTTGTGCACGTACCAGCATACACAACACACAAGTAT
>KK116535.1:489298-521664 GCA_000611955.2 Stegodyphus mimosarum | reverse complement strand
CAAGTATATATATATATATATATATATATATATATATATATATGTGTGTGTGTAATCACCTATTGCAATGACGAAAATACTAGACCATCTAACAAACTGTCACAGACTTTGAGGAAGATTGGAATCTGAGCCACAGAAGGCACGAGCCTGAGGTCACGTGATCCATTACGCAGGTACATCCGCCTCGGGCAATCACGGAATTCTCTACAGAATGCGAGATGAGGACGACCATGGAAACAAGTAAGCTCAATCGCCCATCTCTGTTGAGAATTGAATTTGGGATGCTAGGAAAGAGTTGATGTTCTCAGTGTCTTTTTTTTGTTTTATGATGCTACAGCACACATACGGTCACTCTATTTTTTCTTTCTTATTTCTTGGAGTTTTTAGTGTGCTTTATCGTAAATCTTTAAGGCATAATAGAAAATTCCATGTTATTTTATTCACGATATTTTTTAAAGAATGAAATTCATCTAGAGACGCAGGCAAGCTTTGAGGAAAATGTTACTTTCTTTATTTTTAAGTTTTACTGCTACTGAAATACAAGGGTAATTTTAAATCAGAGCGAACATTTAAGTTCATTGCTTATCTACAAATAAGATTAATAAAAGAAGGTAACGAAAATAGATTATACAGAGGAAGAAACAAAAATTTTGAGACATCTGTAAGTAAGGTTAATGATCTGCTAATCGACAACTCGCTGCTTCAGTTTCCGATCAGAATAGCCACTTCGCGTGGCAGTTAAGTGAATCAATCTTACAGAAACTTCAATTAGGATTATTCAATATAACGACTTAGCCTCGTTGACTTTGGGCTTTAGATGGGATTTCGAAAATTAAGGTATATATAGAGAGAGTACAGTAAATAGAAACATAAGCTACCTTTAATACATGAACTCTGACACTGAGGCATGCACACACACATAATACCCAAAATTTGCTTTAGGGCACTTCATTGATGCATCGCATACTCCCAGCATAAAAGACGGGCAGACAAAATTTCTTAATACTGAAGGAAATAAATATGCTAACCAATTTTAACTCCTAATGCAAATCTGCTCCATTTAAATACTTATCATATTCACATAAATATGTAAATCAGTTCAATTTGAACATTTCACCCCCTACTACCTCTCGACAGAGGCAAGTGCTTCATTCGCCCCACCCTCGGCATAGCTCCACTCGAGACCATAAAGGAGATAAGCGAAAGTGAATAATTTGATAATAAAACAGTTTAAAAATTCATCAACGGAGTTTTAAAAACTATTTAATATAATGATTGTTTCGTCAAGGGTTGGTTCCAAAGTATATAATATTATTTTCCAACGTATATAATGTTAACTTACTTCAGAAACCCGACAAACATGTACATCTATTAAATAAGCAGGCGTTGCGTGTGTTAACAGATTTCTACTCCTGTTCAATCAAGAAATTTTTTGGGTTTTACTATTAATTTTTAAAATTATCTTGCCTACTCAACCTCTCTTGGTGCCGTGACAAACTAAAAAAAAAACAATTCTCATAAAAATATATTGAAATTCATGAAATCAAGGCAAAGAGACTGGTGTTTGAAAACAAATTAATGAATACCTTAAGCTAGATTAAATTTTCATAAATCCTCAATACAGTAAATTAAGTTCTATCATATAAACTCTCAACTCTTAAGTCCAATGAAATGAAAAAATCCTCCCTGGTGTTTTGTTAAACTCAAAATATTAATATTCATGTAAAATGCATTACTGACACAAAATCATCAACATGCTATCTCTCACTAAACTAACTAATCAGCTTTGCTTCCTGTAAACACATAAATTTCAATACAACCTTACAGATAGCCACAAACACTTAAACGTAAAACACAGAACAGTTCAAAACACCAGGGAGAAATAAATCTCGCACACTAAAAAGTCAAAACACCAGTTCTTTTAAATTAATAAATCTGATCGTATAGTCATAAATAACATTAAATTTCTCCTACGCCCGCAATAAACTACTCAGGTTCGAAGGGAAGTTTAACCATACTTTCCGAAAGGATCACATGGGTGACCTACAGTAGACCACAAGATAATAAAACACAAAAAAACATACAATAGTAAATCAGTAAAAAAAACATTTGTTTAATATTCCAAAAGATTATCCATTCAGAATAGCTGGCCAGACTACCCCTACAAACATTTACTAAAAATTACTCACAATTCTTCATGCGACAATCTGTACCATGATCAATATTGTATTCAAAATTATTAGTTATTTACCTTACAATAATGTCGTAATTATCGCTGAACCATACTAAGTAGTCTGAAACAATTTCTTTTATTCTTTAAATATTTCCAAATCTTACCAAAATCTTAATGAAACAATTGCAATTTCTATTAATTTTAGAAGGTTACTCAAGCATCTAAACTCACACTACATATACAAATATTTTAAATCAATTTTCGTTAAAGTGAAAGATAAAGTTTTTTCCTACTAATCGATTTCACAAAATCCTAAATCAGTTAAGGGCAATAATTTTGAGGACACATATAGAATTAAATAAAAAATCAAAAAATAATCAACTCATGGTGGAGAAAAATTCCTGTCCAGATTTCGTCTCCCTATTTGTCTACGAAACGCACGTAAAAGAAGTTCAAAAATCTTTCTTCATCAATGCCGCACCAAATTGTCAATTCGCCTGTTGGGGAAAACTTCCTGATGGATACAAACCTTCTGCATGCAAGGAGGTCCAACTTAACATGAATGTCCACCGACATTCGATGATGTTCTCAACAAAGATAAGTGCAAGCCGCAGAAATCTGTAAGTGAAAGCCCACCTACTTCTCAATGATGTTCTCGCTGAAGATAAGTGCAAGTCGCAGTAATCTTCAGGTGAATGACATTTTTCTCCTAATTTTTTTATCAGTAATCTGGAACTACAGCGTGAGTTTTAAATCACATTTTTCCTCAAGGAAAAAACATCAGTGAGAATAGGACATAGCCGCAGACATTCAGAAAGAATTCGCCGACGACGATGAGATGGGAGTCCACATCGTTCTCGGGCCAATTCTCGCACGGACAACCCCGAGAAGGGGCCGCCGGTCTCTCTCTCTCTCCCCTCAAAAAGGACTCGAAAAAATAACAAAATCTTGAAAAATCTCATCTTGCCATGGGAGAGACCAAATTTAAAACCTCGCGACGCTCAAAAAGTGCATCGCCTCTAAAATTACTATTGGTTAAAAAAAATCCATAAAATTAAAACTCACCAATGCTACACAAAACAGTAACCCTCTCTAACCACTAGAAACAGACCAATAAATACCCAACAAAATTCTAAGAAAATCAGTCCTATCCTTTCACAGTGACAAGCCCCCTATTTTCAAGCTCAAAAACAAGGTAGTAAATCTGTTAACGTTGCGACTCTTCAGACAAATCCTAAATTTTTGTACTCTCATAATTCCATCAAGAATCGGCGCCGCTAAGCTGATCGTCTTTGAACGAGAAAAACACATGTTCGCCCCCGCAAGAAAAGGGGACAAAAACTGCAGCTGGCCGCCGACCCTTGACCTCAAAATTCTCCTCCCGTGAGAACGCAAAAACAGGCTATCGCTGTACAAGCTTTTCTGCTAACTTAAAGAAATTTTACCCAAATCAAAAGAAATAATTTAGCAACAGTATAATTTAAAAATTACAACTCAAAGATGAACATTATAATTTCACTTTTCACTGTAAAATAATAAAATTAATAAGCACTGTAAAATAATACTTAATAAATCTACGCAACACTCCTCAAATCTACGATAAATTTAAAACCATATAACCCAATTTTTGTAATGTGAATCCATGTATTTCTTAAACGCTTTCCCCCTCGCACTTTATATTCTATTTCGCATTCCTGATTGTTCTATACAGAACTCACTACTAAACTGAATCTCAATTATCTTCTCAAAGTAATTAGACTCGCAATTAATTCTCTGTGTTAATTTTACGTTCAATTTTATTAAGGATATTAAATAATCAGTAGTATAATTTTTTATACTTTCATTTCATAAATTCAAAAATGCTTTGTATCAATTTTATATTTTAACATTTTATATCAGTTCAGTTGTAACTTACATTAACACAATTTTGGAGATTTCCTGCGTCACCGCTCACAATAATTTAATCATCAATACTTAGGGTTGCACAGTCTTTTAAATAAAGCCATCACGAGCAAAAGTATAATGTGATGTGTTTGTAAATATGTTATTTAAGGCTAAGGTATCTTAAAGTCTGGGGTGCTCACCTGTCAATAAACTTCTCCAAAGGGAGATTAGTTTCTTGTTAAAGCTGGAATTTGTTTCAGTTATTCAGACTGGAAATAAAATATTTTATATAAAAGATAGCGTCCTCATAATTACTCCTGTGTAATACATCAGGTAGGTGTTATTGATATCTACATTAAGGTAGATATACAAGTTGTTATCAATATGTAATTTTATTTGTAATATGTAAATGTCAGACAATGATTTCAGTCATAAATTCAAAGTATTATGTATGCGTTAATGATTTTCAAACATAATGCAAAACTTTGGTAACTATCGCAAAATTAACGTTATACAGAAAAATCAGTTTAAAAATGTGATACGATTTTTCTTTCAAATGAATCTTTAACTAAGACAGATAATAAATATTTTGACAAATTGAAGAATAAAATGTATTACAAAATGTATCGTAAATCGAGAGCTTATATTTATCAAAGCGTCTCGAAGAACTGCTTAGAAATATGTTACAATTACCGAATCCAAATCCCAAGTACGCTTGCTGTAGATGATTTAAGAACAGCTTTTTTGGGAAGGGGGCGAATTTCTTATTTGCTAAGTGATTACAGACACTTTTCTTTCTTAACAGTTATTTAAAATCAGACTTAAGAAATATTACCATCTTTTCTTTAAATCATCTTATATTCCAAGATCTTTAGTTTATTTCTAATCTATTTTCTAAATGCATTCAGCTTTATTAACCTATTCTTAAAAAATCACTTTCATCCTGAACTCGAAGTATATAACACCACAATTTAATAAATGCATTAATCCATATTTTTTTATTTCTTTATTTTAGTCATTTTTTCATTTGAGTCAGAGAGTGATGCGAACTGTAAAATATTGAAAGACGTCAAAATTATATTTTATAAGATATTTTAATTAAAAGCTGGCTTAAATTAGTTAGCATGCATGTGAAATATTTCATATATACAATATTCTGTCCTGAGAACGGGGCTGCAGAGCGCGATTTCTTAGTATGTTGAAATACTAAGCTACTCAAAACATAATCAAATATGAATAAAATCACTGACATCATTTTCCTTGTATTTATAATATACTGAAGAATGAAATTAACGTTTTACTTCACTAGCGCCAAATTTTTTATCGACACAGTCCTTTATATATTTCCCTTATATATGTAAATTATAAAGTACTTAAAACTGAACAGAGCATATTTTATATAATTTATAGATTCCTTACGTTATTTCTGGAGCACGAGATGTGAAAAATGCGCAATACTCTCGCCGGGACTTGAACATGGACCTCTCGAATACTCCCGAGTGTGCTACCGTTACACCTCGAAAGCATGCTGGAAGGAGGGAGAAATTACCTTGTATACTCCCCTTTTTAAGGTGATTGTGGACGAGGGGACCCAATCGCCAAATCCTGGTGGTGATGAATTATCATCCATCACGATTTAGTTCGCTCGCCATTATTGATTTATTAGGTTTTTAGGCAAGAGACGTGAAGAAGGTGCAATACCCTCACTGGGACTGGAGCATGGACTTCACTAATACCCCCGAGTGTGCTACCGTTACAGCACGAAAGCATACTGGAAAGAGGCAAAACATAACTTATAAATTAAGCTGTTCTAAACATGTAGAACCTTTCAGTAAGAGAAATAAATTAAGTGGTTAAATGCACTTTCACCAAAGAAAGTTTGTTATGATTTAATTCTGTGCGTTGCCATAATTTTATGAAGCATTGGTCTTATTACATGCAAGAACCAGAAGAATGTTTTAATAAAAAGAAGTTTGACGCAATTTATAAGATGAAAAATTAGAATTAAAAATTGTTTCGGCCATTTTATCGAGACTTTTAGTTTTCACTTGAATGAAGACGAAATCAAAAGAATGTTACAAATTTTCGGAAGTACGGTAGGATCTAAAGTCAGCTTGGGGAGGAAAAGCCCTTTCGAAACTGCAAAGAATAAAACACCAGAAGGTGCGTTTTGCATGTAGGTTAGTTCAACTATTTTGAAAAGGAAACCCTCAAAATAAAACTCTTCGAAAATAAGCCGAAGTACTTCCCTTGCGCTCATTTTTCGATTGTTGATGAATGAATGACATATGATGAGATGGCCCGTATCACATAATTTCTCAGAAAATCTGTTCACAGGAGGTTTTGCTGGCAAAGAGGAGTTCATGGGTAAATTTTCTTCGTTTGCTGCTGATTGAACGTTTTTTAGCTTTTTGATACTTATAAGATAAGTAGCCTCAAAATTTTATGTATTTAAATACCTACCGAAAACTATTTAAATGTTATCCCCAAAATAAAGCTTTTAGAAATTAATCATAATCGATATGTTATCAAATAAATAT
Organism: Stegodyphus mimosarum; assembly: GCA_000611955.2. Taxonomy (NCBI): domain Eukaryota; kingdom Metazoa; phylum Arthropoda; class Arachnida; order Araneae; family Eresidae; genus Stegodyphus; species Stegodyphus mimosarum. The sequence goes on along the minus strand of KK116535.1, from coordinate 515,067 downwards.
AGTTACATATCAACACCCACAAAAGATAGTCATGAGTTTCACTTGTGCTTATGAGTATTATTCTAAGAAAATGAATTCTGATTTCAGTTTAAAATATCTGTTCATCGCACAAGTGAAACCGATTATACTAAATTAAACTGGAAAAAAAATTAAATTTCCGTATTCTAGAAGCAAATAAAAACATCATTGACGAAAACAAAGGCATTAAATATCCAGAACTCTCCAGCTATTCAACAAAACATGTAATTTCAGGTTTCAGAAATTTCAGATTTAGAAAAAATTTATAGATTTAAAGTTACAAGTTGGAAAAAATATCGTTTTCAGTCTACTTTTTGTACTTTGCAATACATATTATAAAGAAGCATAGACAAAAGCAGGTATGCTTGAAAAAAAGAACAATTTAATGCCAGTGCTGTCCCAGTTGTTTCGCTGCTGCTTTAACTGTCAAGTTTCATTTATGAAAAATGGCTTAATTTGTGGCGTTTAATTCTGTTTCTGTATTGATAAAATTTATCTTGCTTAAAACAACACCAGAAGAATAAATTTTTAAACCATTCTCGGGGAGAATTTAACAGAAAAATTAATGGAATTACATCACTTCCTTTAAACAGACTTTTAGCCTCATCTCTTAAAGCAACACTTAAATACTGAAATTTTGACTTCGAGAGGATTAAGAGTAGTCTGGGGCTGGAGATTTTGTTCTACGCAGGGAACAGACTATCGACGGAACGTTCAGCATGTCTCCACTACTATTAAAGAATAAACACGAACTCACTGCAATTAAATTCGAAATTATCTTATTGACATCCTTCACGGTTCAGCCAGAAATCTCTTAGTCAGACTTCTTTAACCAATTTCTTCTGAAGAACGCTTAATTTCGCTCATTTATTGCATTTGGATAAACAACAGACAAAGCAAATACCTAACCTTTTCATAAAACTTCTATGTAATGCATGTATAAATTAATTTTCAGGCACCAGTTTACTTTTTAAAATTGCTTCCAAAAACCCAAACATTTCTTTCGCTGATATATATCGTTGCAAATATTTTTTAACAATTTTAGTTATGTTGTACATATTGTTGCCTTCGTAACGGATTCATAACAGATTGAATGCATAAGTCTGATGAAAAGTTAATAAAATTTATTCTTATCACAAGAAATAAAATAAAATGCTGAAGTTTTTCCTCACAGATATTCGTACAACATCACAATATTACACAGTAGTTATATTTAAACTACTAAAACGTTAAATAGAACACAATTCAAAGAGCAGAGAAAGCTAATCCGATCTCAAATACAGCAGCGAAGTAAACAACAACAGTTCACTTAAAACAACTGAATTGAGATGTTTCTCTCCAGTTTTTTTAAAGATTTTTAATTTCGTACGAGAACATTCTGGTAATTTTATTTTCTCGAAGCAAAAGGCAAAAGAAATTACGAGATATCTATTTATTAATTGCGCGTACTCCTATATTTTTACATTTTCAGAGTAGCTTTCTCTTAAAAGTCGTCACGCGCTGCATCGCACGGGGAAATGAAACAATTTTAATTACAATTCTACTAAAAATATCTAAATAAATACAAACTCCGTAATAATATTCATAAAATTATCAGTTGAATAAGTTACAAATTAAATGCATTTTAATATAAAACAAATAACAGAATTATTAAAAAGAAAGCAAACAATTGCATTGCTAAGAAAAGCGGTTATCGCTTTTTAATTTCTCAGCTGCTCAGCAATTATGTGTAATGAAAAGAAACCGTAGAAGAACTAATCATTAAGGAAACTATTAATAAATCGGTGGGATTTTCATTCCCAAAACAGACGAGAGAGGTTCTATTTCAACTTCAAAACTGTAGTCATGCAAATGTACTCAAGTTACCCCAGGTCATACTGTTTCTTATTAATTTCTTTAACTATTATATACACATTAATTAAATCTGAATGAAATATTAAGGACCTTATATCTTACGCTTTGACAAATAGGTATATTATAACAACTAGTTATTACTTTTTAAATGTAAAAACACCTAAACAGTTCTTTCATACAAGGAATTCTGTTTAAATTACTGTAATTGGGTAGGGACATCCTATTTCTATCGCATTGAAATAAGATGTGTGCCTATCTGCTTAAAAAATCGTATAATTCTTCTCGTATCCTCTTGAGATGTTCTTCAATTCAGTAAACTGAGCACTACTAAAAACTGTCATTTTCCATCTTTTAGGGTTATTTTTCATTTTCTTACTAAGTAATACAACTAACTCCCATAAAAAATGCTTCTAATTTAAGGTGTTTTCTTCTTCCTTACCTCATACCTTCGCGATGTAATGAGAAGAACGTCCAACTAGTACTTAAAGAGTCCGGAGATGGAATCCAAGTGAGGGCACTGAACATCTTACCTGATTTGACAAACCTAAATGACTCTACAGTGGCCCCCGAACTGACATTCGGTGGATCATAACTCGTCGTTCGGGTACAAGCCTCTCCAGTCTCACTTTACATGGGCAAGAATGTAAGACAGTTCCTCCCTATTTGCGTCGTGCCTTCATGGTGTAATTGGAAGCACCTTCGGCTAGCATTGAAAGGTGCGGAGTTCGAATCCCGGAGAAGACACTGCACATTTTTTATGTTTCTTGTTTCGACAAACCTAATGACTCTACACTAATTTCTTTAATTGATGCCCAGAAAAGAAGAGAAAGACGAGAGATTTCTAGACACAGTTGAACTGTTTGATAAGTAATTCAAACTGTTTTACTACAACAACAAGAGTTACATTATTCTGCTCTGAGTGTATTATCGTATGTCATAAAACTTTTACCTGTGTATTGTGATCAATTATTGCAGAGCGAAGTAATCGCATTGACTGAATGTTTCTTGCTGCTAAAAGATTTATTATATCAATGCATAGGTCTTTATTATTCGTAAATAAAATTTAATCTTCTATTTTACCTTTAAATTTTGATTTATACTGGTAATAACACATACAATATCTACAAGAATTTTTATCCTGTAAGTTAAATAGATGTAGGTGCTGACAGGCAGGATGCATCTTGTAGACAGACAACTTGATTTTATAATACCCACGAACACAACGCAGTACTTTATCTTCTTTTTGATTTTATTTCGTTACATAATTTTTCTTTCTCTCACTTACGTTATTCAAAAAGTACGACATGACAAACAGAATGCAAAATGTGTTTCATTCGATTATTTGCACTATCAGTGTGGTTTCTAATCATTGACTGGGTTATTGATTATTAAACGTTAGAGAAAGCAAACGTTATACGAGAATTTGTAGCTGCTCGGAATTGTTACTCTATTAATCCGAACCTAATTCAAGACTCAGCTTTTTATATGTACGTTAATTATAACAGGTAAGGGAAAAAACAGAAAATCTGAAATCATTTGATATCATTCACATAAAAGCTGATGAATAAGGTTAAAATTATAACTTGAGTAAAGGAACTAAATTTAAGATCCGTCTGTGGAGGCTAAAAGCGAAGACTTAATAGCTTAAAGTTGTGGGGTTTTACTATTTAATTCTAAAGTTCTAACTTAGAACCCCCACGAACACTAACAAGCGAATAATCGCTTAAGTGTGTGAACAGAACACGTAAGACTTAAAGATGGTTTACAACCCTTTATTTTTCTGTATATTTACAATGAGTTCCCACTTGGAACTTTACACAAAGCCTCCACCCGCGCTTAAAATAATAATAATAAAAACTAAAACTTGCTTAAATAAGCTATTTGAAAGGTATAGCTGAAGGTATCAGAGATCTAACTAGTTGGCCCCTAAATATTAATTAAATCGGCGAAGCCAAGCAAGGGCCTAAGGTATGGCCGAGCGTAGTAACAGCTTAAGAGAGACGTAGCCAAAAGGCAAACGCGCGCCAGTCAGGTAATCAGACTCTCGCTCTTGAAGTCGGTGAAGTCACGACTTAAATAGTACTCTTTCTCATTTGCATTAACTGCGTTTCTGAATTTACCTTCTGGCAAGAAATTGTAAGCTGAAATTAGAATAAGATAAAATAGATAGAAATAAACTTAGGATAAACCTTACAAAGTTAATAATTAAACCCAAAAATTATGTTCCTCCATATCTAAATCAATTCAGAAATCAGTGGTGGTTTTACTTTAAAATTATTCGTTTGGAATTATTATAGGACTGTTGCTTTGTTTTATGTGACACGGAAGTTTCTGAACATGTATTTCAGTGGCTTTTCTACAAAGATCTCCTTAAAAAGAAAAATTTAATTTTGAAATCCTCAAAGATAAGACAGTTTTAAGATAATTACCGAAATCTATTAAATTGATCGCAACATGAACAGTACAGTTAAGTTTTAAAATAAGGCTTCACAACAAACAACTTCTTGCACATAAAAAATATGCTCTAAAGTTATAAAGCACGGAGATGCTTTACATGTCATAGATAGGGAAATGTGCGTAAAAATACTTAAGTCAAGATAAACAATTTACCATTCTAGAGAGAAGTAATTTTCTGTTGCAGTCTGATGAGTAAATGAGAGTTTGGTGTGAAATAACAAATATGTTTATACAAAATTACATTTAAATAAAATTAATAACGGCTTGATTTGTATCATTTTGGAGAGAGCCAAAAACAATATAGACGAAAATCAGTTTTTGCTAGGATTGGCCAATTTGAAAAACACTTTCGATTTCCAGACAGTCAAAGCAAAATTGATCTTCTTCCATCAAGAGGCAAAAATATTTAGAATGACTGTCGCAACTATCTTTCTTTTTACATATGGAAATTAAATTATTTCAGCTAATATTTATTATATATATACACTGGTGTGCAAAAATTAAGCACGACACGGTTTTTTCAATATAACTTTGTATAAAAGCTTTCCAAATCAACACATTTAATACCGTAAGATCCCCAATACGTAAGGACATGAGTAATGTAAGCAACACTTACTAAAGGAGAAATCAGAGGGATAAAAAGAAGCTTTATTGAAAAAGTAGCATGGAGCACAATGCGACTTAAGGCCGAAAAATCCCTGTGATGGGTGTCCAGAGAGAAACATCCGGTCTTTAATAGGGGATGTAATCTCCCCTGACTGCTAGGCAGGTTTCACATCATTTGTGCATGCTGGATATGTGGTTGTTAATAAGGTGTTGAGACACTGCTGCTCGTTCCTCTTGTAGCACCAATCGCAGTTTCGGAATCGTTACTGGCGATAAGTTACGTGCTGCCACTGATCTTCCTAGTAAGTTCCGTACATGCTTGACGGGATTTAGATCCAGAGACCTTGCCGACCAATCCATGTGTTCAATATCTTCACTCTCCAACAGCTCTTCGACAGTAACTGTGCGATGAGGTGGAGCGTTGTCGTCCATGAAGAGGAACTGAGGACCCATAGCCCTTGTGAAAAGACGCATGTAAGGAAGAAGAACCTCGTTACAATAGCAGTCCCAGGTGACGAACCTCCTTGGGAGATATGAAGGTCGGTCCGGCTACCAAGCATTATGTCTGCTCGAACGAGAACTCCGCGACCTCCAAAACAGTCCCTTTTGATGATGTTGAAGGGGTTATTGCGTGTTCCCCGCTCTGTCCAGATGTGTATGTGTCTAGAATCGCAACTCAGACTAAATCTGCTCTCATCTGTAAAGAGTACTCGTCCCCATTCATTGTCTCTCCAATTCCGGTGTTCCCGGCACCACAGAGAACGCCTTCTCCGATGGGCAGGCGTTAGAGGTACACACCGTACAGGGCGTCGTGCAAACAGACCACCACCGTGCAGTCTTCTGGCCACGGTAAAACGCGATATCGGTCGTCCAGTCGCCTGTGTCGTGTGTCTAGCGATTTCTCCCGCTGTCTGCCGCCTGTTTCTTCTGGCCTGTAAGGCAATATACCGGTCATCTGCGGGTGTGGTTCCTCGTGGACGACCACTACTAAACCCCCGGATAGCTGTTCCTGTAGTTTGAAATTGTCTCCAAAGTCGTGAAACGATGCTGTGAGCAATTCCGAACTCTGCAGCCACACTTGTCACACTGCGGCCTTCCTCCAACTTCCCAATGATTCGACCTCGGGTAAAAGCATCCAGATGTCGTCTAACAGATTGATTATTCGCCATTTCTCGCTGAGGCAGCAACTCGGTGTGATTTTAACTGCTATACGGCGTGCAATCTCTTTGCCAGAAATACTGATCTTACACCGACAACATGCTTTATACTACTCAGACACTCCCCCATTACGTCTACCTGCATATCTGCGCATGTGCTACCGTACATCACCTTACTTAATCTCCTGATTGGTCTTTCTGTCCGCTCTGCCTCTTCGTTCAGCTGATATGCTAATTTTTCGACTTCGTCCTTAATTTTTGCACACCAGTGTATATATATGTGTGTGTAATGAAGCAAGCTTAGAGGTATTGAACAGCAGAAAATTTGATTGCATAGAATGTTGATCCATAAAAAATACGAAACTTGCTGCCGAGGCAGATTAAATCTTCATTTGTATTTCCGTAAACATGTTGCGGCCATAAACAACTTGACACACAACTTGTGCTTGTTTCAAAGGGGACACAGTCGCCAAATCATGGTGGTGGAGAATCATCACCCACCACCCTTTTTAATTCGATCGTCACAGTAGAGACATTAGGTATTTTTTTAAAGCAGGAGAGATGAAAAATGAGCAATGCTCTCACCGAAACTCGAACGACAGACCTCTAGAATACCCGTCGAATGGTTGACCATTACCCCACGAAGGCATGCTAAGAAGGCAGGAGAAATACCTTCTAAGTAATATTGAAGGAGTTATGATTTCACTGTTATAACCTTTCATTTGCAATTCCTTGCTTCACCAAACTGAAAGGCCCTGCAGTATATCTAAACAAACACTTCCATCAATAGGGAATATACACTTGAGCTAATTTGTGTGACTGTTCTGCACTTGCGGCTGTATATACTACTTTTTTTCTTGATTTATTTAGAAATTTTTTATAATAATATATAACTAAATATTTATTAAAAAAATCTCCTGAAGTCAAGAATAGGTTTTATGTCTGTCTCACCACCCTTACTTATCTGTATTAGAACACCTGCTACCGTGAGCCTTAATTATCATAAGTATATATTTATAGGTTATTTTTTATATTGCAACTAACTATCTAGAATATATACAAGCGATTATTTAGCATATATCTTTGATCCTCTTTCGTTTATATTAAGTATTTCTATTTAGGGAAATGAACATTTACGAAGTCTATTTAAACAAAAGGTAACTTTAATGTCAGTTTAAATTTGAAGAAAATATTATAGGATGCAAAACGAAACTCTGAGTTCATAACTTTATATCCTAAAATGTTTTAAACGCATGAATCAATACAAAAAGGACAGAGAAAAGTTTAAAGAATAAAACAATTTGGCAGTGTTAATGCAAAATATCCATTCGTATACAAACATAAGTATTTATTAAAAATAGTACAATGAAATTTATATTTCTAAATATTTGAGAAAGAAAATTAGGGTATAAAAGATGTAAAAGTACAACTAAGGGAATGAACTCAAAGAAAATATAAAACGAGAAATCGTAACTTAAAGGGAAAGAAGAAAAATCGACCCTTGAATATATAAAAGAGCTGGAATCATAAAGCGTTTTCAAACACTTCAAAATAACACGCCTCTCTGCAGTAACTTACAATTCTTGTGATTACCCTGATTTTTTCCCTTTCAATACCTGTGATTTTCCGTAGTATAGAGGAAGGTGCCTTAAAGGCTCTGCCTGGCTACTCTATTCTGGAAACTCCATTTCGTCAGTCTCAGAGTTTTATATCTATAGAATATCCTATACGATGGGTAAATCACTCTGGTAAAGTCGAAATCACCTCTTGAAAGTGCTCAGATTCCCTCGTATTCTCTGTCTTTTATTTTGCTAAGGATTCTTCGTGCTCTCCCACTTTATCTCCTCTATTACTCTTTGTAATAGATGGCCTGACTTTTCCTATGTCTTTCTTTCTTCCAGTAGGCTCAACGTTAATACCTTGGAATCCTAATTACTTTAAAACCGAATATTGAAGGATGAGCATTTAGCGTGTTTATGTTCAAAACTTTTACTATGCAATGTTTGAATCCAAACGGCAGAAACACTGCGACCTTATCAATTTTTTATAGTATTTGTAGTTAAACTGACCCTTAATGAAAGTTTCAGAAATTCCAGATCATTATTAATTAAACCTATCCAAATGATGATAAATGAGGTTTAAAATTAACATTACAATTGTAAATTAAATTACGTATTAAAAGAATTATTTTAGAAGTGATTAAAATGATGCATTTTAGAAGTCATAAAATCTGGTTGATATTCAATATATATATATATATATATATATATATATATATATATATATAATGTTATGTTATTTAACTTATTCTTATAAATCAACAAAACATTACCATTATCAAAGGCACACTAAGTTTTTGTCCATCATTTGGATAGGTTTACTGCTGTAAATTTACTCTTAGTTTAACTTCAATGTACTATTATGTATTGCTTACACATACTTGGAATAGCCATGTCCTATGGCGTCATACATAAAAGCACACTCTGTGCAAACTTTCCATTGCTGCAAGACTTTTATTCGTATTATCAGCTTTTTGCAGAAGTTTCCATTTATTTTATTTTAAGCTAAGTCAATCTCAATATTTTGACAGATGTTCCCCAATAAACAAAACATAATTTCAGCAAAATGTGATAATGAAAGTAAATTTAAACAGTTATGCAAAATGCACTGACAGCACCTAAATATCTCTCAATTTGCCATGCAGCATATATAATATAAAAACGGGAAAAAATGAAAAACTAAAACTGCAGACGTTTCTGGTGATAAAATTTCTGGAATACCTTGCTGTCTTAAAATCCTTTGAACTGTGATAAAACAAAGATGCGCGTTTCATCTCAAAGAATATAAACCACATGTACCAATATGAATAGATGTAACCGCATTTTCCCGCGCGCGCTGCTGTAGTGATGTGATCGCAATAGAAAGTCGGTGGTTCAAATCCTGGCATTGCAACAATCGATTTTGCAGTCTTCATCATCCACGAAGTCTATCAGTCTTTATAAATGAAACTGAATGCAAAAAGTAGCATTTAAACCTACATTTGTGATACTAACTGATAATAAAACTCCTTAGTTGCCTACTTTATCACATCCTTTGCAACACTATTATTGCGAATTAAGTATACAAAACAAAATTTTAATAATATTTATAATTTATAGTTTTGTATTATTTATATATTTAATTTAATATTTATCATCAAGTTCAGTTGTTCATAAGCAAATAATAAAACCTTTCCCCTCTTATCACGTAAACGTTTTAGATTACTTCGCAACCATTACTAAGATTCTAACCTAAAGTCCTTAATACTGTTTTTTTAATATATCACTAATACTTCGTTTAACGACTTATTAGGCGAAATATCGCAGAAAACAGTTAATTACAACTGACAGAGAAAATAAAGTGTTCAAAACCTAAAATGTCTCCTGCAATAAATTCCCGTGAATTTGACAATTTAAAGCAGTCCCTCGGACGATTGATGCAGTGACCTTCATGACATTAGGGGATTACTGTCGCAGAATGATGCAGTTAAGTTCGTCAGTCAAGTACGCCAGATTACCTGCCACACTGAATGATCCCCATACGACAGCATACTCCAACGATCACAAGAATTAACGAGCACATATTGAAGTTAGGAACGCGGGCGCAGTCACTGTAGTAAGTTGCTTCTAGTAGCTGCCACCGAGGAATGAGATAATTTACATCGTTTTTCACGCCTTTAGTGAGTATAGTATAGCTATACAATACCTTTTTATGCACTATTAAATACCTCTTTAAGCTTTTCACCCAAGAGGAAATCAACACATTGTGTGCATTGTGTTAGAAACGTCTAATATACGTCTAGCTGTTGTTTGCTATTTCTTATTAAGGCATGTTACCAGGACTTTTATCAACCACGCGGCATGAAAAATGTTGCTTTCAACGTAACATAAAAATCTGTCATGCATCATTCGCCTGGTTTCCTAACACGCCAGTTCCCAAAGGCTTTGTGATTCAAGCCATTTTTAAGATCTCCAGTTTTTCTTTCATTTCTCCAGTTTCAGGTCATTTTTTAACTAACTGAGCGATTGTAAAAGTGTGCACTTCTTAACAATATGGAAGGTTACATTTTACTCTACCTCTGTTTAATGTTTTTTGTAATGAATCTAATTAACTTAATTTGGGATACACAGGGTGTAACAAAATTTGAAGATTTTTCTAAAAACCAATGAAACTCAGCAATTTATTATATCAGAGAGAGGTTTGCATTAAAATCTTTCACTGATACGGAGTTTTTTCTTTTTTTTACACATAATAGAGTAAATGAAAAGATATATTTTAGTTCAGATTTTCTCCTATAGATAGAAAAACAATGAGAAATTTTTTAACAGAAAATGTGCAAATTACGGCTCATGGTACACTGTTATTTTATAAATAATTCAAATGTGAGCGAATAAATGCTGGATAAACTTTATTTTTCTCATTCTCTTTCTATAATGTAGTATCAGCTTCAATTTTAGGTAAATATTTTAATTAAAAATTTATTTTTACTCCAGAAGCAATCCGCCTCCGTGATGAAACGTTTCCTGAAAATAGCACTTTGTTACCCCGAATCATCGATTTTCTATGATTTTATGAAAAGCACTTAAATTTATGAGACATCTTGTATGAATAATTGATACGTTTTAGTGATATCACTATTAATGTGAATAATCTATGAATGCTGTTTAACAGTGAAGTTCCTATAACATTTTAATCGATGCAGTTTTGAAAACTTTCAATAAGAATGTAGAATGTAGGTAATAAAAAAGGCAAAAAACAACCGTTATACCGCTCAGATAAATCTCCAGCAACAGAGTCTTATTAAATCTAAAAACTCTCAAAATAGGATATAGCAAGGTGAAAAAGCAGCACAGCCATAGCAGCTGAAATCTTAATCATAAAATTTTGTATAAAGAACCAGTATTACTATAAATCAACATATTGTAGTCTCAGACTGTGTTACTTGATTTTAAACTTTTAGTTATATATTACTTTAAATACCTGCATGTAGCAAAGTTATGTAATGTAGCACAAGGAGTGTTTCTGTTAATTTATAGAGTTCAATAAAAAGTTTATTTGAGGCTTTAAAAGACTTCATCATTTGAATTCAGACTGGAGTGATAACTTGCTTATCACTCTAGAAGGATCTGAAGGCCATAGAGTTAAGCTTCTGTGCAAGAAGAACCCTACATCTAGAGCCCAACTCTCCCACGAAACATGTCTGCTAATCACGCCACTTCTAGCTTGCTACCAAGACTCCAAATTCCTACAGCAGCAACTAGTCGAAAGGAAGGATTTGGCTTTATTATGCACACCCTTCGCATACAACTATGAAGGCCATTACCAGTTTTAATAAAAAAAATTGCTTTTGCTGTTTATGGAAAGATTAGAACTCATGTTTTATTATAACTTCTAATAGAAAGAAAAAAGTTTGTTATAACAATCACTGCGCTGCGCGATCAAACATTGAACTGGTATAAGGTGATAGGAAAGTATTTGCTAGGTATACCAGGTAGTGAGAATTGTAAATTGATATATATAAAGCTGATATTTTATATATTAAAGCATTCCTCATGGTTAAAGATAACGCCAAACTGGAAGCAATACTTCATGGTAAATATCAGACGAATACTGATGAGTTAAATTATTTTATTCTAAGAAACGCCCAGGTGAAAAATTTATTATATAGAAGAAATTTGAATCGGAAATCTTTGAACTTATATTACCCAGGCTTTTGTTGCATATCTAAGATTTTCTAGAGTTAAGAAAACACGGTACCCTGATTGAAAATTTGCAAATTATTATGCTTTTTCTGAGACACCTAGTGTATGCATACCAAGTCATTTGCTTTGACATTGGCTTAGTAGCTCGCAGCAACTTTGATATCAAAGCTTCATGTACAGACGACAAGTCTACGTGGGAGACTGTACACACGACACGTCTAAGTGGGAAGTGCCCCTGAGCAACTTTGTCTCCTTCTGTAGACAGGACAATAAGGAGAAGTCTACGCTACAAAAGGCCGCCAGGCAAGGAACCAATGCAAGGTAAAGTTTAAAAAAAGCAACCAAAGTCACAGATGAACTGCAGGCCAGACGGTGCAGACCTCTAGCCGCAAAGGAATCTTCCAAGGAAGAGACCGGCACCACCAGAATACAAGCGAAGGTCAAAAGAAATGAAGTGGAATAAAGGAAAGTATTAAGAAATGGAAGAAGCAAGGAAAGGACCAGGATATCTAAAATCCCAGCTGGCGTATACGTATCAACATAACTGTGACTACCCAACTTAGAGTCAATCTGTGGACAAGAAGATGGCTGACTTCCACAAAAACAAAAGTTAAGATAATCTCTGGAAATTCCCCTTTCCGTCAACTGAATGACACTAAGGGTCCTCACCCCCCACCGAACTAAGCCCAGGGGTTTAATCCCTGTCCCAGAACCTTGAAGAGATCGGCTCCACGGCACCGGGAGTAACCAGGACCCCAGGGCACCACTGGTCGTCGATTAGTTACCTACCAGTCACTCGAGCTGCCCTTCCCAGAGGTCCCTAACCCTTACCCAGCAAATCCGGAGCGTCATCCCCGGGCTACTAGAACCGGATGCTCTAAGACATGCCAGACAATAAATGCGGCCAATAAATGACATTTCCGGGACCTCTAGAACCACTAGATTTGTAATTTGTATAACCCCGTGGCCGAGACTGCCTAGATGCAAATCCTAGCCAGTAACTTCGCAGAGTTCTCTACGTCGACCCCCGGGGAGGGGGACAAAAGTTAAGGGAAAATTTAATTTATTTTTTCAAGAAGCAGTTTAATTTATGTATATGAAAGAAATTGTTAATACTTCTTCTGCATCAAGCAAGGATAAGCAAGGATGTTAAGTTTTCTTCTGCATCAAGCAAGGATATCTAATTTAAGTACAGCTAAGAAGCTTATTTGTTGATGAATTGATATACTTTTAAGAATTGTGTGTTAAACACGATTATGTTACTTTAGTCCAAAAGACTGTTATTAGTAGAACATTTTAGCGCCAATTCGAGTGAGATAATAGCAGCTAGTGTACTCGAGTCTGTATTTCCCATTTAAAGTTAAAAATAAGTAAAGGCAACTTTGGAACTGTAGCAAACTGAATGAAGTATAATATTTTGAATGCCTGAGTAAGCTATGTTAAGAAATAATGTATTATATAAAAACAAAATTTGTTGCTGATAGCGTGTATTGCAAATGAAAACCTACAGCTAGCATACAATAAGAGAGTTTATTTAAAGTTAGGGTCTTCAGTCAACACTTATACAGTTGAATGAAATTGACGCGTAGAATGTTATATATCGATTATGATATAGGGTGTCGTCGAGGTCTGGTGCATTTCATGCTTTTAACCTTGTAGTAATTCTGTTAGGAAGTAGTTGCTGGAACTTCGCAATTTCACAGAAATTCCAACAAAAAACTGGACAGCAGGGTGAAAAAAGAGATTAAAAGAGAAAACATGAATTGTAAAAGGTTATTCTTGTACGTAGTTATTGTGTAACTTAAATATTTCTCTCCTAAATTACTTTTCCTTCCAGATACCTGGAAAAACATGTTATACAAAATCTGCATCTGAATATGTAAAGTTAAATGAAACTTTGTAGAATGTGAATTTATCTGTAAGAATTTAAATGAGTTTTTGCAAGAGCTGGCTCATGCTTTTAGACCAGAATTAAAAAATGTTGTCCACGGTAGTTAAGACCTTCATTTTCAGTTTGTTGAAATTCTGTAAGGGAAAATATAGAATTTTATGTTTATTAACCGATTATTCTTGTTTAAAGCCTTACTTGAACTACTTTGCACAGTCCTCACCAGAATGCAAATTAGTTATTTAAATATTTATGTCAAGGTTTTAACAAATTTAATAAAAATATCCTCTAGTAGCCTCGCAGTTATATATCATCACCATCTCTGCCTAAGTTTATTAACGCTTTAGCTTTTTTAAGCCCAATTTTAAAAGCTGGTAGTTAATTACTTGGGGTAAACATTTTGTTTGCTGTCTGAGACTATGTTACTTGAATTTAAACTTTATGTTTTATGTTATTTTATATACCCGCTGTTAGAGGATCTACATACTGTAGCATAAATGGTGCTTCTGTAAATTTAGTGAGTTTCAATAAAAAACTTATTTTAAATGTTCCAAAAATCTGTCATTTGAATTGTAACAGGAGCGACAGCTCGCTGGTAAGTCTAGTAGGATCTGAAAGAAATTAAGTTCAGCTTCCATGCAAGCGGAACCCTACAGGACTACAGAAAGAAATTAATAAACATGCATAGAACATATATAGTTCTATTTGTCTCAAAGCTCAGTTTTCCGATAAACTTAAGGCACTGAAAAAGATGATTTACCTTTTTAACATATATATTATTTGATTGAAGAAATGCAGAGATCAGAGAATATATATTTTCATGCATAAATCCCAGAGAAAATTTGTGTTAGGACAGTAAATTTAAGCTAAATATATATAAAATAAATTAACTTCATTGAAAGCCTTCGTCAAACTATTAGAAGTGACGTTAAAAAACCCGCTGAATAATACTAATACATTACATGAGCCTTATTTGACTGTACTCCAAATAAATAAAAAAAAGTCGCTGCTCCTTCCTCCTTTGAAATATTTGATAGTGATGAGAGGCCTTTTCAGAGTTAAGAAGAACGCTGTTTAAAATAATCATCTACAATTTCAGACAATTTTGGTTTTCTGTGGAGGTGATTGTCTGAGAGACGAGGATTATTGCTGATAGCGATTATTTTGTTGCGCATTGGCTTACTTGCATCACCGGCAGACTTGTTTAGAATTAATAACCTTGTTTAAGTTTTAAACTAATAAACTTTAACTAATCTTGTTTTAGACTTGTGTCAGAGAAATTTTGATTTAAAGTCGTAAATGCGTTTATTAATATTACATAAATAAAATTACAGATTAATTTGAAAAATTAAAGAAAATCCTCATCTATCTATCTCTGTATATATACATAAAGAAACTTAATAAGAAGCAAAAATAAAAAGCAATATTTTCAATCCCGTCCTGCGCTATAGCTGCGATAATTTTTATTTTGAAATGTTTTGATTTTATGCTTAACCCCTTTACAAGGATACAATTATTAATATTGTTGAGTAATCGCCTTGCTTTGATTCCAAATATATATATTATAAATGAATGGTTTGGTTTTAAAAATTAATGATAAATCTATGTATTGCTTTATATGAACAAACTTTACAGCATAAGTAACGGCAACTGTCTAAGTTTTTGATAGATTAATCTCAATTCTTCAATATATGCACCCTTGGTCAAACGATACACATCTATACGGTAATCGAGTTCTTCCCATAGTTCTTCCGTGAGTGTCTGCAGCGCATACTTTATCCGATCACAGACTTCCTCAAGACATGGGCAGTACATAAACTCGGTTTTTATCCCAAAGAAATCGCATGGTGTTAAATAGGACGAAATGTGTGGCCAGGGGAGAAGGTTGTTTTCTGCTGTTGCTGCATTTCTAATCCAGCATTGGAGAAAAACACGATTGAGAAGCTCTCGTACATTCCTTGGAAAACAGGACGGAACACCATTCTGTTAAAAATTGTAATCATAATAATTGGTGTTCAGCTAGTCAGCCAGAGTAACAATCAGGTTTCCAACACACTTAGAAATGAGTCACCGGTCACAGTTTTTTTTTTCCGGAAGGAAAATGGGCTGAGCACTTTCTCGCGGGACACCGCACAGAAAGCGTTCATTTTTGGACAGTCATTCTGATATTTTATCTATGTATATAGTTTCTTGCTTCCCCAGATATCGACATTTCTCTTGTTCACCTTGTCACTTACATGGAACGTGTTTTTACTGCTAAAGATGAGACTTAACTACAAAACCAGCTTCCTTCCATTTTTAACTGCATCTATTCACAAAAGCCACGCCTTTTCTCTTTGTCTGCTGGTGTGAGGTCCTGCACAAATCCCACTTTGCATAGTTTAAAACATAGTTGCTTAAGAAACACCTTCCACACCATATTCTTGGCATGTCCAAATCCCTGCTTGCTTTGTTACTGACTTGCGAGGACTTCGCTGAAACACCTCGCATTCTTGAAGTGTGTGAATCAGACACAGGTGGTCAACAAGAATTTTTGTCTTTACAAAGGCACTTATGTTATTCTTGTGTTGTGGATCTTTTTAAGCAGTGCACGAAACTCACACCACACTGTAACTACAGATCTGGACTCCTCAAAACAGAGTACGCAGAAAGTCTTTTCCTGTTGCTACGCCATCATGAAAACTGACGCTGTGGCTGCTCAGTAAGCAATATATATATATATATATATATATATAATAAGTAAACTCTCCATATAACATCTCCAAGCAACGGTATATATATATATATATGATATATCTTCAGTCTTCATCTTAGCTCATTTAGACTTTTGATTTAAACGCTGATCTTAGATCAAGAATTCAGAAAAGGTGATCGACCTCATTTGAGTTTACAAATTGAAAATAAAAACTCTCGGGTCATGCATGCGCAGAACTTCAAAACGAACCGGACAGATTGAATAAAAAACCTAAAAAACAGGAATAAGCTAAACTGACACCCCTTGAACAGACAGAAAGAGAAAAATCTTCGTTAAAAGTTTAAGAATCTGGTAAATTATTTTACGTGTGCCATATCATAACTCAAAGCAAGGACTAGGCGACAAATTATATCACGTTGACAAAGAATGAAATTAATGATTCAGAAATTATGAACTATTGTTTTTCATAAAAACATTTCTGTTATATTAAGACTGAAAAATGTAACCCTAGATTTGTTGTAAAATATTTTAATATGCAGAGAAATCAAACATTTTGATAATTGTCTTTATATATATTTCATGGTTTCAACTGATTAATTGCTGGTGTTTTTCGTGAATAATGTTATAATATAAAAGCTGTCTGTTGTTTTTTTAGTAAGTGATGTTAGTTCATATACAAATAATACTTCATATGCATCATTGTTAGACCATAATTAAATACATATACTATTAATATTTGGGGCTTATCTTTAACGATGAATCAAATGGAGTGGTTAATCATGCTATAATCATAACCGGTGTTTTAATGACAATACGTTTAACTTTTTTGGTTATTCCAAGCAATAAGAATAAAGGTTTTACCTCCATCTGTGTCATAAAGGTAGTAGATGATCTTCCAGTGATAATACATGATGACATCCAAGATTGCTCTTAAATATCGAGGACGTAAGCTCAGTCCATAGAAAGCTGGCCGATCACTGCTTAACTCGGGAAAGGCAGGACTGACAAACGGCACTTGAAATGTGTTTGAATATGAAGCAAGTGTATCGTAAGATGCTTCTCCTGTAGGTGCCACAAGCGTAAATATACCTTTGTTCATTTGAAGACACACTAGAGAACGAAAAAGAGAAATACCTATGAAGTGAAAAGCAAATTAAAGGCAATTGAATTTAAAATAATCGAAGTGCTTTATAAGGTGTTTAAAATTCAAAATCAAAAATATAACTTTAGTAAAATGATACCGATATATTTATAAGGATTACTTGATTTTGAACCTTACAGCCTTTATTACCGTTTAGATTCTTTACTCAGCATCGTACTAAATTATTTGGTCATGAAAAACCAAACTAGCGCTGTCTCTCAATAAAGAAAGGATGCCTTCTTGTCCCCATTCCTTCTTATAAGTTGACAGCCCTAGTATGATTTCCATAAGCGAAAGCAAAGACAATTTATATTACACGAAAACAAACTACAAAACGTCATTCAGTTACCGAGGGAAAAAACTGCAAATAACCCCCACTTTTTCCTTTTCTTTAAATGATGGTTTTGAGTCATAACTAATAATGAAAATTGTCAGAAAGCATATTAACTTTAAATAATACTGATCACCCGGATTCCCACATGCATTCACTGCGCAACATGTTGTCTCTCATCTAATTTGTATATTTTATGCGATAATCAATGCGCTGAAATCCAGTTCGGTATTCAGTTGAAGATAATTAACACAAATAGTTAAACCATTGGACACTGGTTGCAAACTTTGATCAGTAAACATTTTTTTTCCAGATTATCTTTAATTTTTAAGAGTAATGTAGCAAACGTTAGACAATATTCCATAACCTTAGATTACAGGTAGACTAAATCCGAGCTACTGCGCCTGCACGAGCAGAGTGTTCTACGTTGCGACTGCGAGAGTTTGAAAGCTCCGCCAGCAAACTAAAGAGGTGGAGATTTTGTCTGCCAAAGTACAGGTGTGACGAATGCCATCATGGCCTGTTTTCGCCGTCTCTAATTATGTCACGAACTCGAAAATTCATTAGTGCTTTTAAACATGTGTAACTTACGATATATGTATGTGTCTGTGTAATGTGATAGTGATGGGAATAAAAGATTGAATCAATACTTCTGCTCGTTTCCTTTTTGAGATATTCACAACGCCACAGACCAAAGAAAAAAAATTCAGTTGGTGTCTCACTGAGATCGGTGTGACAACAGACAGAGGATATGTGTTCTCCCCAGTATTCATTTCCCGGTCTGAAAACTGTAATCTATATCATGTAGTTATTGTGTTAACGAAAGTGGGTTTCATGAAATGTTTGTGAAATGGAAAACTGTAAGAGAATGTGTATATTTATTGGCGCCAGACTGTTTTCTTGCCTACCTCGCGAAACTATATGAGAAGCATTTATTTAAATTTTTTATAGTAAAAATGAGGATGCTTATTCTTTCTAAATTTAAAAATTGTTCTAAATTGGGATAAATTCAAAATGAATTGTGCTTCTTTAAATCTTTTATTTCTAATGCACTTAATTTTGTAAAACCTGCTTATATATATCTGATAATTTAGAAATACATGAGTAATTTTTACACATCTTTAATTTTTTGTGTATATATTACTTGTTAATAACAGCTTTTATATATTAAATTCTTGTTTGTTCAATGATTTTTTTTATTTATTTATTTATTATTTTTTTATTTTAAAAATGCCTTAGTTGGGAAGGCTAAAGAGTAGCTAAAAATTCGTTTTCGTTATACAATTTGTGGAAAGCACTTCATAAAATAGGAAAGTAAGATATTTTAAATAGGTAATAATGAGTAGTAAAAATTGCGAGGACGAACTGGTGAAAAAATTCTTAGAAAATATTATAAGTGATAGAATAGAAACATATATAAGAAACTAAGGTTATCAGGACTGAGTATTCTGTGCATAGTTTTAGAAAACATGGTGAAGCACTTACAAGGGTTCTTCTTCTCAAGTCCTGAACTGGAACAGGGAGCGGAAAATACGCTATGTTCTGGTGTAGCTATTGTGCTGGAGAATAACTGCACGTGAAAGGGATTTGAAATCCTCTTTTATTAAATCACTGTTATTTTTACACTTCCCAACTCGGGAGGGATACAGAAAGTAAAAGACCACACTTGGGCCTAACTTAACAATCAAATAAATTTAATACTAAAACTAAAATAGAAAGCTAATTAAACTTTGCTCACAGAGCAGTTCGCGGAGTTTGGCCTCTAACTAAAAGGGTGCGTAGCAAGATATACTAATACTAGCGCACTTCAATTTATTTCAATATGCAATCACGTAGTAAGCACTATGGCTTATAAATTTAGCTGCTAGCTGGTCAGACGAACGTTGAGCAGAATGACCGTGATCTGAGACTAAAGCTCTCTCACACTAAGCGGTTTCTACCTCTGGTTTAAATAGTACTTGGCTGTACTTCAAAATTAGCATAAGCTGAAAACGCGCGCTTCTTCTGACGGGAAGTTGAAACAGAGAGGAGATAGAAAGATTTAAATTAAAATAAAACTTGGTTAGTTTAACTAAAACCTTACAAGGTGAGGGATTTACAGTTAGATCAGGAAGCAAGAGAGTGGGAATTTTATATATTGCAACTAAATTAAGAAATTGAAAAACAGCAGTTAACTAAAATGCATTTAAGCAAAATAGAATACTGAATTTACTAGACGAGGAGGTGAAACCGCTTTTTATCAAAATTTTCAGAAACTTATGCCCAGGTTTAATTTAAAAATGATAATGTCAGTAAATACAGTTCTTTTATGCTTAAAAAAATTAAAGAAATATCACTTTGTGGGGTTTTACTGTTTAATTCTAAAGTTCTAACTTAGAACCCCATGAACACTAACAAGCGAATAATCGCTTAAGCGTGTGAACAGAACACGTAAGACTTAAAGAAGGTTTACAACCCGTTATTTTTCAGTATATTTACAATGAGTTCCTACTTGGAACTTTACACAAAGCCTCCACTCGGGCTTAAAATAATAATAATAATAACTAAAACTAGCTTAACTAAGCTATTTGAAAGGTATAGCCGAAACTATCAGAGATCTAACTAGTTGGCCCCTAAGTATTAAATAAATCGGCGAAGCCAAGCGAGGGTCTAAGGTATGGCCGAGCGTACCAATAGCTAAGAGAGACGTAGCGAAAAGGCAAACGCACGCTAGTCAGGGAATCAGGCTCTCTCTCTCTCGAAGTCGGTGAAGTCACGACTTAAATAGTACACTTTCTCATTTGCATTAACTGAGTTTCTGTATTTACATTGTGGAAGGAAATTGTAAGTTGAAATTAGAATAAGGTAGGAAAGATACAAATCTTAAAATAACTATTAATAAACTAAGGATAAACATTACAACTTTATTCTTAATTGTTAAATCCTAGAAGTAATGTTCTTTTCCATTTTTCCGGACTTTGAGATTTATAAATGGATGTCCAAATTTACAAAGTATAATATAATAACACAATGCAGATTAAGGAAATAAATTTGACAACAGACTCTCGTTCAGCAATTGAAGCGCAATTAATAGAGAAGTTTAAAACAATAAAAAGCTAATATACATATATATAGGGATTATGTTTTTCTGTAGTAGTACAGAACTGAAAGTACTATCTGTAGCCATAGTCACACGCTATGCACATTGATTGATGAGACATGACGTCAGCAATAATGTGAATGGCAAGATTGATACCGTATTATGATATTAAATTCTGCAGTGCTACAATGGCTGAATTATATGTAGCTTTTCTGTAAATCTCTTTAGGACAAACCAATATGAATTAATTATTAAAATTAGTGCTCTGTTTACTTGAGTACCTGTAGACAAGTCCTTCCAAATAAACATAATAATATATTCAAATGGTTAAATTTTTAATAAGGTAACTGCGAAGGAATTATAAAAATTTCGTGATTTATGACTACTGTAATAAAGCAAAGAAATATGAAGACATTAATAGTTGTTCAAGTCACAGAAATAGATTTTATGAATAACTAGAGAAAACATTTATTTAAAAAATTTCAAAATAAAAATGGAAAAATTTAGTAACATCCTTAATTTTACGGAGGAAATATTGAGATTGCTTGCAAACGGGAAAACAATCACTACAGGACAGACAGAAATCAAATATTCATGAGAATTCAAAACTACATGTGCTCGTGGCAAACGTGATTACTTCCGTTGCTGTGAAGCTTCTCCGAGTTAAAAGCTGTCAGATATGTCAAAACGCAGCCAGAATTATTATTTTGGTATGAAGCCTGCCGCCGTTGTTTGAATTCTTATATTTTAAAAATTAATTTTACATGCATCTGTTTTATATTCTCGTACTCCCAATCTTTTTTAATTTAGACAGTTACTAATCATTTTAAATTAATTGTTATATGCAGACGCAAAGATTACTTCCTCTCAGGTCGTGTACTAAAGCCCCAATTTATTGTTTTCATAAATAAATGGATTTTATTAAGTTTACTTTGATTTGAATTACTAGCACAAGCCGCTTCTAGTCCGTAAATGATGTTTAAAAAAATACAAATGGAGCTTCGAGCATATATGTAAGCGCAAACTGACATCTCGCCTATCATACGTAGTTAGATAATAACAATAAAAATTGTATGTATATGCACTAACGTTTTTGAGAGCAGGAGCTTCGAAAACTCAAGCGTGTCATCCCCAGGAATCCAACGTGAAACCTTCCAGTAGCTAGGTGGATGATCTGATTACACAAGGAAAGAAAACATGGGAGAAACTCCTTGAACTGCTTACAGGCAGAAAGAATAATTAAATAATTATTATTTAAATTCAATATCTGTCTTTTTTCCAAATGATGCATTAATGACGTAGGTACAGTTTTTCAATAAAAAGGTTAATACAAAAGTTATCAAAGAGTAGCTTAGAAAATACTACATTAACCCATTCAATCACCATAAAACGTGTAAAGGAAAGAAAAAACCCTAAAGCTTATGGTAAAGAACTAAAATATAAATTGTCTTCGCAAATTATTTTTGGCAAATTTGCTGAAATGTCTGCAAATTAACAAAATAGAAACAAATGAAGAGGACATGTCCAAAATAGATGCTTGTATACAGAAATAGATGCCCGAGTAACATTTTTTAATAAAAGTTGTAGAGACATTAGGTTATTTAGAAGCAGGAGAGATGAAAAATAAGCAACGCCTTCGCCAGACTCGAACCACGGACTTCTCGAATACGCGCCCAGGTTGCTGACCACTACACCACGAAGGCATGCGAAGCAGATGAAAGAAATAAATTATAAAGCAACATAAAAATAATATCGTAATGACACTGTTTCATACAAATGAAGCCTGATGCAACTTAAGCGTCTTACCAACTAGAAATACATGTTCATTATATAACAAAGAAAGGGAGATATATCGAAAACTATAGCTAAAAGCATCACTTTCTTTGAACATTATGTGACTTGAAACAACAAAGGTAACCTATCCAATAACTCTGACGTTCTCATTAATCATTTTTGGTATAATATTCCCATCAAACGGTGAAGTAAGGAAAATAATAGGGAAAATAAATTGCACTGTAATCATTGTTACAGCAGATAGGGCGATACAAAAGAGCAAGGAAATAATAAACTGCTTTCAACTTGTCTTGCAGCTAGAATACGATACAAACCGTCTCAGATTATCCTAGACACAAGTCTTCAATAGAAGCCCTGAGCTAAAAGCAGAAGAGCATCTTTACATCTAAAGAAAAAAGAGAACAAAAGAAAAAAAGGCATCGACGATGTCTAAGAATGCCAACAGCTAGATGTGGAGAGACGGAGGCTGATTGCCATTCAAAAGGGACTATCCTCACCTATATATGAATAATTATCACCACCAAAAACTGTGTGTCATCCGCAATAGCTAGGTAATTTGACTTTTATTTTGTTTACAACTTTTTACTTCTCAGCGCAAGAGTGATAAAAGAAAGGCAGGTAAATCAAGCGAATTAACAAATTTCAGTTCGGTTTAAAAGAGCGTCTTAAAGCAGTAAAGGGTGAAAGGACATAGATTACATTTTTACTTTTACAGCAAACAGGGGAATAAAAAAAAAAGATTCTGAGTTCCTGAACTACAAAATCGCATTTTTCAGTGACAAAGTATTCTTTTCGGGTTTAAAATTGTTAAAGAAGTAAAAAGGAAAACTGAAGATCTAAATATCTAAAAAGAGAAAACACGAGGTTTCTCATCATTTGCTTTATTTCTACGATAGCTTTAATATTATGTAAATAGATAAAATATTGCTTGCTTTGCATTCATATGCATGATGTGAGCGTCTTTTGTAGACCTCTTTTATTAACTAGTAATTTATAGGATTTGATATGTTAGAAAGTAAAGAAAAATTAAACTGCTGTGTCAAAATGCACGTAATCTCGCTAATAAAAATGTATAAGAACGTATTGAACTTTCATGTATTTTTCAAGAAAGAGCAAACAAAAATCACAGAACAGTCTAAACAACTTCTGCAATGGCAGTTCACTATTACTAATTGCTAATTACATTTATAAATATACTTAAATATTAAAATTTCAATATTACAGAGATTTTTTAAACAATTTTTTTGTGAAACTGTAGAGGCATTAGTTTCCTTCGACGCAGGAGACGTGAAAAATGAGCAATGCCCTCGCCGCCCACTCGAACCTCTCGAATACGCGCCGAGTGTGCTGACCATTACACCACGAAAGCATGCTAAGATAACGGGAAAAATAGCTTAGAATATCTTCAAATAAATCGCTTTTTTCCTTTATATTATGATCGCTGATTAAAGAGTAACATTTATGTCAAGTATGAGTTTCAAGATAATGTAAAATTATTGCAATTTTCTTCAATTAATCATAATTTATAAGCGTTTTAAAAAAAATTACGTATGATTATGATAAAGATATCTAATTAACATCAAGTTAACTTTTAAGTTATGCAATATATTTCATATTACCGTGCTCTTAAATGTCCCTGCGCGGCCTTTATTTTCGCAACCGTCATGCGCAGTTATGTTCTTCTAATTACAAAAAGGTTTTAAGTGAGACAAATAAATTTACTTTGGGATTTTTAAATTTTAAAAAAATCAGTGTTATAAAACTCACAAAATTGATCTTTTTATACGGTTCATATAGTTACGTTTAACAAAAGTTTGTTCTCACTGTAGAAACCGAAATGTATAACGTTTGATTCCTACGCCACAAAACTTACCGTGGTATTTCAAATTACAGACAATGTGTTCTGGATACTCTGTTGTCATACCTGGATTGAACGGCGAAATATTTAAATTATGTAATTAAACATGAAATAACAGTTTAGAAGAAAGTATCTGCTGTTAAAAGATTAAGTTCCTTCTGGCAATACAGCATAATAAAAGACAAATAAAATATATTCTCAGAGAAAGTCCATATCTCTAAGACAGTTCGAAAATCAGATACTTCAGAGAGTTGAGGAATTGGATTTTTAAATGCCCATTGTCGACATATTTTCAAAACATCGTCACTTGTTTGTGACTAGCACCTGTACGCGCTTTGAATGACAAATACATGGAAAATTATAAAATTATAACATCTCATCATAATATATTAAAATCTCACTCATCTGAACTAATGAGGGTAGAGCAATTTCTCATAACTCTATTATATATTGAAACAAATACAAATATACATTTCATAATTAAAAAAAATTATTAAAAAGATTATCCTATTCTAGGAAAAATTGATTAGGGTATTAATATTGTCTTTTGTAATTCGTATAGAAATATAAAAGCTGGCGAAATGTTTTTCTAAACGGTGTATTAAAGTTTGAAAAAATAAATTCATGGGAGAAACAAATAAAAACTATTAATTATCATCTTCATTAATCATCCAAATCAAATCTTAATCTTCTCTTTTTTCTGGTGTATTGCTTCGGCAGTTTAAAAGATAATTAAAACATCTACCTTTACATAATTTACTAGTAACTACAATGCATATACATTCTACAAGAGGCTAAGCAGCTAAGCAAAACAAAACTGGTAATTCATATTAGATTTCTCGGTGACTGAGCAGGCTGATTATGTACTCTTCCAATGTACAAAGTGAGTCTATCCAGTTTCTCTTGCCACATCTTTCAACAAGGTTTCCTTTCCGAGTTCTTAGTGCCCTGAAGAGCCGTTCAGTGAATCTGTAAAATGCATAACTTAATCTAAAATAATGAGTGATCTTTTCAGTTTTTCATCGTAATGTTTTAAGAGAAATTATATCACACTACCATTTGCGGAACATTATGTTCATGAAAGTCATCTCCTGGACAGAGATTTCACAGTTCACTACTTTTTCAGACAATATTTTGAGAGTACTTTGTA
>KK116535.1:468444-480937 GCA_000611955.2 Stegodyphus mimosarum | reverse complement strand
AGTGCTTACTACGTGATTGCTTTGTAAAATAAATTAAAGTGCGGTAGTATTTAGTATACCTTGCTACGCACCCTTTTCGGTAGAGGCCAACTTCCGCGAATTGCTCTGCGAAGCAACGTTTAATTTAAGTTCTATTTTTATTCATTTAAATTTATTTGATTGTTAAGTTTGACCAAAGTGTGGTCTGTTACGTTCTGTATCTCTCCCGAATTGGGAGGTTTGTTATTAATAGTGAATTAATAAAAGAGGATTTCAAATCCCTTCACGTGCAGTTATTCTCCAGCCCAGCAGTTACATCAGAACATAGCGTACCTTCCGCTCCCTGTTCCAGTTCAGGACTTAGAACGTAAGGATAAGAACCCTTTACAGAATTACCATGTTCTCAAAGAATACACACAGAATGCTAAGTCCTGACAGATGCATGCGAATGCTTTTCTCTGAAATCTTCCTTCTTTTCTTCAGCACAAAAACGGATGAAATACCTGCTCGATTTGCATTTCCATACTTTAATAAATTTGCTTTGTGGAACTTCTGCACACATTTATCAAGCATTTCGAAACACTTGATATACTATAATAATGGTAATAATAATATTCCAAATAAATTTTATTCAGAGGAAATAATTAATGTATCTATCCATATTGGCTATAGTTAGGTGAATATTGCCCCAGAGATTCTTGAAAGAATGAAGAAATTCAGTTTCGCTTTATTTTTAAATTTTTATTTTTAGTTAATCTAAAGTATGGCTTATTGCACTATTACTTATTGAAATGTGTGCTATATATTGCTTTTTTAAAAGGCTATGGTATTGTTTTTCGATAATTATTTAAACTAATAATAAAAAGCAAGAAAATAAATTATATATTTCTCAGAATTTGTTATTTTTAAGCTAATAATGTTCATTATTATGTTCTATTAATATGTTTGAAATTATGTATTGTTAAATAATATTATTGTAATAATATTATATTTTAATATATTTGCATAAAAGAGGAGAAATGTAACTTACTTTTAATAGCATTAGCCCAATATGTATATATAATAATAATATGCAAAGGTTAATTGATGGTTAGCATTAACGCCAATAAAATTACGGTTAAATTTGTTGAAAACGCCGTAGTGTGTTTTTTGCAGCTTCGGAACTTATATCCCACGCATTAACGGTCACATTTGCCAAGCTGCATATCTCTAACTGCAACACCCACAAGGAGTAAAGGAATAAAACGAATCAAATTCCAATTAATTCTCAACTGAGCTGAAGAAAAGTTAAGGTATTGTCACTTCTCTTCTCATAAAAGGTAAAATCGACTATTCAAATCATAGTATAATTCATGTAAAAAAAATTCTATTCTACCCGAAGATTCAGTTTATAAAACCGCAACTCGGAGATCTGCATTAAGAACCGGGGAATCCGCGTCTAAACTGGAGCAACCGTGTTTGTATCAGAAACGTAAATGGCTATACCGTCTTTCAGATACGAAATTTTCTGGTTTCCACCTTCATCTATACTACCTAACCGAAGCCTAGGTCAAAGCTTATTCTTTACGGAATCTTCCCTGAGAATTCATTTCATCGAATATTATTATTTATTTTTCATCAATGTACCAGTTATGAATTAACTGGTATTTTCTACGAATACTTTTATGTGATTTTGCTTTAATATTGCCTTATTTTCAAAGCTCGTTTCAATGCGAACAGCATGAAATATGCCTCTTTAGTTCTTGTTAATTTTTCACTGACAACTTTAGAGGAGTTATCTAGGTTTACTTGTATTCGCAGAGATTCATTCACTCTGATTAATAGAGTTTTGTCAAAAATCATTAATATTAATATGCGTGAGCCCAGAATAATATGAAAAACACTTTTAGATTAATTATGTTTTTTAAATTAGCAGCTAATCAGCCAATTTATTACCTTCGAAACAAAGAAAAAATTATACATATCGAGAATTAGCAATCTTGTAACTTTTCCTGATATCTATGATATTTACTGCAATAATCTCGTACCAAAGACACATACAGTTAGTGATTATTCTTTACTTCTCATTGATAGATAAGCGCATAGAAAGAACGTTTTCTGGCAACATTTGAAGCTTTGCTACTTTTTATCACCAAACTACTCTGCTTGAAGTCTAGCTTAATTTTAACGAAAGTCCATTCCAAGTCTTAACTGTCATAGGCTTGACCACTACTAAGGCCGGAAATGGTGGTCACTTTATTGAGGAAGTACCTAATAAGGGAGCCCCCATTACCACCTATGAAGGGACAGACAATTACAACCAATCCTTTACCGAGATTCTAAACCGGGTCCTTCGGTACCGCAGTAGGCTCTTCTAACCACTATACCGTCTGAGTGGCACTTTAACGAAAGTAAAACTTACAAGTAACCTTACAAGTGTATGCACCACCACTTTGTTAACCATGAAGTAACAAAACTGCTTTTTCCTCTTATCTTAAATTTTAAACTTGATACTAAAAATGTACCATTAGTCTGAAAGGGGAAGTGTGTTCTTCAGCTACAGGAAAATTCGTTACTTTCTCTTCATCATCCTTCTTCGGAAAATGGAAGTTTTATTTTGTAAACACGCTTGCCCCGTAAGCCTCATAACTTAAAATTTTATATCTATGAACAAGAATCGAGAAGGGTTGCTTTTCGACCTGGTTAGAATTTTATGCTAATCTAGGAGCAAGCGTTTTCGTCGCCTGGAGATTGTATTTCCCCTTCCGGCAAGAGTGAGCGAAGTTTCAGAGTGTAAAAGATCGAGCCTATTCAGTTTCTACGTTAATAATAAAAACTGAAGCAGCTTCTAGAAAAGGGCTGAAAATTCCTGCATATTACATTTTTTAGCCGGAAGGAGAGAAAATAAGCCCTGAAGCGCGTTGCTGTAAAAAGACAAAGCAAAACTGCACATTTCATACAAAAGGCTACTGGAAAGAAAGTAAAAGAAAATAGCGGAAGGAAAAAGAAAAGTAATTAAAGAAACTAAGATTGATATGGGAAAGAAAAGAACGCGAAAAGGATCACGAAGAAATTGCAAAATGTTCTTGGCAGAAAAGATGGGGAATTAGAAAGATAGGAAAAAATTCACAGGCGTCACGATAAAAGAAAAAATGTTAGGACTAGGTTTTATACATTAAGCGTGACAAAAAAAGAATTGCTTTATGTCAGTTCACAAAAGTTTTATGTATGATTAGGAACTATAGATTCGCTAGAACCTTCATATGAATAAGATTAATATCATTTTAATAACTCATATTTCAAAGCATAATGAAGCCTGGGACTAAAATAGCAAAACTGCAAAACAGTGGGTTTTGGTAAAGTTGAAAAAGATCAGTTAGAACATAACTAATCAGCGCAACAGTGCATGTAACGTTTTAATACAGAAACGTTTTGGAATTCAGATACAGAATGTGGTAACGATAGTTAATTGGTTGAAATTAAGAAAGTGAATGTGTCAGAAAATTTTGGAAAGTATTCTATAATCGCAATTTAAAGGTGACCTGTAATTTTAACGCAATATGGTAAGCTATTGATCATGGTAATGAACGAAACAATCATCTGTCTTTGTGATGGAAACAGCTTTAAGAAAAATAACTTACATTTATAGATCACATTAATTCTTAAATCTCTAATCAGCCCATTTTCCCTGAAATAAAACTCCAACAGAAATTATTAGGGAATGATGATGTTGCCCAGGTTGATATTTACTTAGTTTGGAAGAAACAACTTGCATTTAATGATATTACCTTTTCAAGTACTAAAGGTAATTTTTCCGTTTGAAAATTTTGAACCAGGGTATAGCTATATAAAGGAGGTATTTAAGAAAAATTTCATATTCTGAGGAAAAGGCATCTAAATATAGGAAGAAAATGGTAACTGTTGGCTAGATACACGAGGAAAGGAAAAAGAAGAAAGAACGAATTCGGCACATAAATCGGGAAACCTTCTTATTTCTACCAAATTACCTTCAGTATAAATTCTACAAAATTACCTTCAGTCTACCAGTCAGTTCAGTTCTACCGAATTACCTTCAGTCTTAATAAATAAATGATGTTACAGATTGTAGGTTTTGCATTTGTAAGATGATAATCTAAGAAAGCTGACTAGTTGTTAAATTAAACTTTTTTTGTTATAGCTGCGTTTGCGATTTGCAAGGTGTCGCTACATCAGTTCTAGAATTGAGATTTTGCGTTGTTAAAATAAAAGTCTCTTTTTACGATACTCAAGATGATTTTTAGTTTTTTGTGTTTCTCATATAACGGATTGTAAATAATTTAATAGACGTTAGTAACATACCAGTCTCTAAACCATATAACAAGTAATGAACTGGTTAAATTTTTAAAAAGAATCAAATAAAATTATATTCACTTCTGTTGCTATATAATGTATAGACTGTTTTTTTAAATACTTACAGTTAATAAACGAAAATAAAGTCATATGCCCGATTTAATTCATTTTCTTTGTATCGACTCATATCGAAAAGACTAAAATATGAAGTATTAAATATAAATCGATGTCAGTTTTTATAAATTTCATACGGACAACTTGATAAAAATTGCTATCCGTAGACAAGAGTATTCATGTAGCTTGAAAATATTTATTGCATAATATTTTAGTTCAAATTCAAGTAAAGCGCTAAACCTTTTATACCGCAAAAGTATTTTAAGCACTAAGCAAGAGAAGCGTATTTCCTCCTACAAATTTCTCACATACGCGATGTAACGCCAAAATTCGACACATCTTCTCTTAATTGAATTTAGAACGAGTCCTGACCCTTGCGTAAAATCGAATTATATATTGAATCACTTCCATAATTTTATATTCTTATAGAGGGCATTCACCAAAGCCCGTGAAATAATTACGTATGTATATAAAAAAAAGTTCTAGCATTTTAGCATCTGATACACAAGCTCTCAAATCTTCAAATCCTTCCATCCTTAAACAATTTGAATTTAATCGTTAAGGTATCTGACCGCATTTGGTATATTGTTTAAATTAAAATGCTTTTAGTTTTCTTATAATTAAGTAAATACCAAGATAAGCTTGTCATTAAGCAAGAACAACTGAAACATTATTTTAATACATTTAGAAATTTCAAAACTATTAGAAAAAAGGAAATCTTTTACTAGAATTTTACTCTTACGGTCAACATAATAAAAAGCAATAATATATTCATACACACACATTTTTAGGAAATTATAATTAAATATTGTTACGAGTGTACGGGTTCTTAATGCATTGAATACACACAGAACCGACGACAGCTTAACAAAATTTATTTTCGCAAAAGAAACACTGAACAGTTTTGGAACTTCCCACAAAAATACTCATACAACTCTTCTCAGTATGACATAGCCCAACCAGTCAGCCGAAAACATCGCGGACGAAAACGTCGCGGAGTCGCGATGATTTGTAAGAACTTTATTTTTTACCACGATATTTTTGACGACCATGTTTTTAAACTGCGAAGTTTTTGAACCGCTTTATTTTCGACCACGATATTTTATATCCCGATGTTTTAGAACTGCGATGTTTTCTCTTTGCTTTATTTTCTTCCACGATGTTTTGTACCACGAAGTTTTCTCCTCGCGTTGTTTTTTCCGCTACGTTTTCGTCCGCGATGTTTTCGGCTGTAACCCCATATCCCTTCGGACTACTAAGAAGGTTAACACAACGCAATGCAAAGCGCATCTAAAGCGCGAAACTCGCACGGAGATCTGTCAACACTCCTAAGTCAACTCAGAACTGATGCTCTCTCCGAGCTTATACAGTTTGTCCCCGGCCGCCGGAAAATTTCCAGTACTTTCCATTCCTCAAAATTACTGGAAGGCATATATGCTTACAGTTACATATAAGGGCCAGATACAGTACAGTTACATAGGTATTTAACCAATTACAGTTATACAGGTACCAGACTCCAAAATCGCCAAATAGTCGCCACATTTGGCGATTTGTGGCTATTTCTAGCTGAATCTCGCGAAAAAAATTAGTTGCGGAAAACATCGTCAGCATAATGATATCTTGCCAATTTAGTCAGATAAGCAGTTACAATGTTAAATAGATGTCCCCTGTAGTCTTATTTTTCCTGTAAAGCTTTGTTTTACATTCTTTGTTACATTATACAAGAGCTACTACAATTTTACATATAATTTCACTAAAATTATTTACATTTACATAAAATTTGTTACGACATAATTTTTTTGTAATAAACTACGATATAAGGGAAATATATACTCATTTTAGAGGTCTAAAATGAATTTCCTTGTCATCGTGCCTTTAATTTCAATAAGAAAATAATGATGAATAAAATTTCATGATTAAATGGTGTAGTTATTGAAGGTGATTATAATTGTAAAAAAATTTAGCCAATTAAAATTTTCCTAAACGTTTTTCAAGTAAAAGTCACCATTACATTACTTAAAAATTTGACTGTTCCTTTAAAACTCACTTCTTCCTTTTCGTCGATAATACACTTTTTTCCTTTCGAACAAGCTGCATGTTTTTTTCTTGTCTTTCCAAAAACATCATAGTTTTTTGTATTTGAATCTTTTAAAATTTGTAGTATCCCACCAAGAGATACAATTTCATACTTTATATAGTTCCCTGTATAGATCTTGAGTACAATACCCATAATATATGGCCGTTTTTTCCCAACAAGTGTGTAAAACCCTTTTAAATAATAAAACACTCAAATTAACTCCAAATATTGATTTCTGACGTTTTACAAAAGTTTGTTTTCAGACAGCCTCGCATGTATGCCATCAAAAAGTGAAAGGTGCGAAATAAAAACTGGATCACAAACACCCATGACAGCAAAAGAAGTAAAATGATATTCTCTAAAATTGAAATATTGTCTATTGATTGACTGTCAAAACTTTATCAGTTATATCAAATGTTAAGATACCGAATTTTTTTTAATTCTAGTTTTTTACGTCGCACTCGTCTTCTGAAATATTTCGATCATCTTTACTGCTATGAAATCATTCTTTCTTTAAAATGATGATGCTTGTCTGCTCAGTGTAATTACAGAAAAAAGTAAATTAATTTAGCTTCACGTGGATTACAAGGAAGTCACGATAAAAAAAGGTGCAAAATCTACAAAAATAAAAACTGCATAAAACAAAATTCCACATTTTGCCAAAGTAATTATTAATTTATTGTTGAAAAATATTTGGCAGTTTTTAAATTAATTTTAAAACATCTGAATGAAATGAAATACTGAACAAAAATAAATATTAACAAAAGTGTGAAGTTTTCTATTAGATTTCAATCCCCGTAGTGCTATTCAATGAACAGGGCGAAATTTCAAACATATAAATAGATTAAATTTCAAACACTAAAATATGCATTTCCGATTCGAGATACTCTAACTTTTGCTTTGTGAGGTGGCGCAAAACTGCTTAAAACTTTCGCTCGAAATTTCCTTATATTAGCATTCATAAGTTTTGTTTGATAACCTAAGGTGTAGTCTCTGAAAGAAAATAATAAAATAATTTCGAATTTCGAGTGAAAAGAGACATTTGTACATCGTCCTGCTTTTTTCAGTTTTCATAAGTCTCGTATAGTGCAAAAAGAGGTTTGATGCCTAATACGGGATCCTAATGATTTAAATCAAAGAAGGCACATATCCAGCAACTTAACTAAAACCTTGAAACTAACTTAAAACTTTCAGTTTTTTCCATTCTGAAAATCAATTTACAAAATTGGGAAACTTAAACCAAAGTCGAGTAACCAAGACTATTCGTTCGAAATATCACATTTAACTCCAGCTTATCAAGGTGCTCAATAACAATCTTTGTAAGATTTGGTCCTCAAACAAGCACTATAAAAACTGAGCATGATAACTTTTAATTGAAAATTATTAACAGTTTTTATGTATAAAACTTTGCAATGTTTCTGCATTTCAAAACATGCAATGTTTATTATGACAGTTACAATAAACTGATAAATTTTCCCAAGTCTATGATAGTTCAGTTATTTGTAACCGACTATTACTTTTCCCATGTTATAATCCACTAAAAACAAAATACTTATTACGAGAGACAAAATGTAGGAAAAGAAAAGCATTTTCTAAAACGTTAAACTTTCTAGGACATAAACTATAAGCTACTCTCTAAAAACATTTCTTTAACGACATAAAATTGTCAGTGCTTGAAACCTTTCTTCTGCATTATTACGTCATGTAATTGAATGCGTTTCTTCAGGTTTATGCAAAGTCATCCATCATTTTTCTTCTGCTCAATAAATTGGCTGAATAGTAAGAAAACTCTCCCAAATTTCGAGATTTAAAATAAACAGTCAGCAAGATTTTCGGATTAAATTTCTTTCCCGACTAATTTCAACTAAATTGTCAACCAATAGTTAATTGCAGTGATTTACTAGCATACTTCAGTTGCCTTTCTTTGAAGTATGGCCTATGTATGGGATGAGTTTTGAAATAAAATCTCTTGTTTGACTTTATGAAGTCAAAACGCTACAGATTCAAAAACTGAACAACAGGCAAGTGATACCTTTCTTCATTTCAAACTGGTTAAACTAAAGATCTTTGAAGTAGTCTTCACAGCTATTCAAGTGATAATTTTCCCTTGCCTGCTTTCTTCTAGTATGCTATTAAATAATCTAGGCCAGTACAAATTATATTATCCATTGGAGAAAAGATGATGTTGGAAGTGAATATGTAATAAATTATCTTCAGCGCGTGCTTTTGTAAGTAGTAAGCACATTTAGCTAGCAAATGGAAGTTCTGTGAATCAAATCCAGACAAAAGTAAAGTTGATGCTTCATTTCCGAAAAATATAATAATTTTTACAATTGCGTCGTCAGTGTTAAAAATGTGATGGACGATAACTCCTCACCAGCTGGATTCGGTTGACTGGATCTCGTGCCTTATTACATTTGCGTTTTAAACAGAACAAAATTTTAAAATTTCTGCATGCTTTTGTGCTTTTCTGCATGCTTTTTTCTACACATGCTTTTGTAGCGCAAGTAGTAGTAAGCGTGCCTAGCCAGCAGTCTGAAAATTCTTAGTTAGAATCCGGGTAAGGTATCTTTGATTTCTTTAGTTTTCTGATTCCGAAAAGTCATTGCATACATCCCTCAAAATCTCTAAACGAATTCGCGAATGTCATCATGAAATTAGTGTTTACCTTGATTTCTAAGTGATTAAATATATATCTAAATTTCTTCCGCAAATATTAAGGTTCCGAATAAATGTCAATTTCATATGTGAAGATGCTACATGTTTTGGCACTATTACAAGAGTAAGTTAATCTTTCATCTAATTTAGGAGGATTAGGTACTCCAGGTAAAATCCTAATATTTTTTTCTTTTGGGGTTATTGTATCACAACACAATCCACTGCCATATTTAAGGTACTTACGTATCATTGCAACCCGCTTAGTTTCGGAATGAACCGAATTTCGACAAAGTTTCAGAATGAGCCAAAGTCTGGCAAAATATGCATGCAATAAACCATTTTTCACAACAAGCCATTGTTTTTCCTTTCGTAAAATTCACCAAATTGCGTCAATGCGATTGCGCTAATATGCAAGTGGCATTAATAATTATCTCTGAATACAGATAAATAATCATATCTTAATATTTTGACTAATTATCGGCATTCAGCACATTCTTACAGGACGAAAATAACGAAAATATTTGGTAGCTGCTACCAAGCAGTCACCTGTCTCTCCGAATGATAGCATAAGAAATAACAGCAGTTTCAATGTAAACGCTGTACGGAAAACTTCAGTGGAGGATTAAAACAAACGAGAAAAGAGAGAAAAATAGATTATTTATTTTTAGCTGCATTCATTTATCGCAGAGCAAACGAAAACAACAACTGCTACATGTCGAAAAAATGATTGAAACTGTAATCAATAATTCTGATTTTTAATAAATTGTAACTAGGCTGTTGCGGTGTTTTGCCAAATAATAACTCTCCAAACTTACAGACTAAATTATAATCATTTCCATGGGGAGAACAAAACGCCATATTAATCTCGGTTTTAAAATTCGTGTGTAAATACTCAGGTAATGATCATTTTTCGGCAAGAAATAGATCCTAAAAGATTTTTATCTGAATCGCAAAAAAACAAACTACGTATCCTATAAAAATGCAGAAAGTTATAAAAGAAGTAAACTGATTTCCTTAAAAATTTCATCTCATTAGGTCAGAAGTTCTTCGATCAATCAACTTGTTTTCTTTGGATAATAAATCCCTTTTGCACAATCCAACTGTTGCCAAGCAGTTTCTTACAAAGAAAAGTGCAAGGCCCTTAATCTTCCCCATGCCACGAACAATTTCACTTCTGTAGACTGCTTTCTGTTTCATGATATCGAATCCAATCCTTAATCTACCATTTTCGAAATATTCCCGGAATTCTTAAAAACGTAGCAAGATAATTAAATAGGTACTATTCCAACAGCTGAATAGCCTTCCAGAGCTCTGTGGATGAACATATAGCTCTGATAGTGTTCCTGCCAGTTGTCTAAAACCTAATTACCTATTTCAGTTATCTCGATATCTATGTAAATTATCGTGAAAACAAGAATACAAAATTTACAAATAATAATTAAAAGTATACCGCAACGATAGTTTGTGGTTGAACTTAATGTAAAACACACAATTCTAGAGTTTCGCAAATTTTGTGAAAGACATTTACAGGACTTCTACACTGACTACCAATAAGTATTTGGACACCTATGCAAATGACAATATCTGCGGTCCTAAGGTGCGTCACGGACTCCGCCGGTATATATCGTGTAGGAAACAGCATCGGTTTTAGTCGCATGCAAGATGCCTCGCAGTTCGCAGCTCTCTGATTTCGAGAAAGGTATAATTATCGGGTATCACAAATGTGGCCGATCCTTAAGGGACATATCTAGCGATCTGAAGTACCCAAAATCGACAGTGGCCTATGTGATTAAATAAGTGGAAGGTGAGCGGTGATTGTTGGAATGTGACCCGAGTCGGCAGACCAACGAAACTGGGAGATAGATACCGACGAGGGCTGTCCAGGGAAATTCGGAAGAACCGCACCCAACCGATGGCCCTCATCCGCGAGGAGTTTCGACTGGCATCCGGGAGTATTGTTTCAATGAATACCATCCGTAAAGAAGCACATCTGCTTGGTTTTCATGGTCGTGGTCACAAAGTCCCACCGCGCTGCTCGGTTAATGTGGTGCAAAGCACATCGAAATTGGACCGTAGATCAGTGGAAACGGGTTCTTTGGAGTGACGAATCAAGGTTCACCCTTTACCGTTCGGATGGCAGGGTCTGGGTCTGGCGTCTACCTGGAGAACGTCTCCTGCCAGAATACATTGTGCCAACAGTCAAGTTCGGCGGAGGTGGAATTATGGTTTGGGGGTGTTTATCCTGGTATGGGCTGGGACCCTTGGTCCCCATTCATGGTAAGCTCAACTCCAATGTCTACTGCACTATTTTGGATGACCATGTGCTTCCTACGATGTGGCAGTTTTACGGGTTGAACCCCTGTTAGTTTCAGGACGACAATGCCAGTTGTCATGTTTAGACGTTAACCAAGGCTTGGTATGGTGCCAATGGAGTTCCTCGAATGGACTAGCCTGCCCAGAGTCCAGACCTGAACCCTATTGAGAACCTCTCGGACGAGTTGCATCGCTGAATTCAGGGGTGCCCTACCCGTGCAAAATCGGTGAAGGAACTTCTATGTCTTCTCCAAACCGAATGGAAGAAAATACCACTAGCTGTCATACAAAGACTTGTGAAAAGTACGCCCCTGAGGGTCCACGCTGTAATTACCTCTCGTGGAGGCTCTACCAACTATTGATTTTTAATAAAGTTAGTTTTTCTTTTCTATCACAGGTGTCCAAATACTTATTGGTAGTCAGTGTACACGTTACACAGAAACTAAAAGATTCACTAATTTATAAATGAAGCTATACTTGGTGTAAAGCTTCTAACAATTCACAGTTCTGCTCAGTCAGTTAGTTGCCTTAAAGTCTACTGGCTCTTAAACTTATCTTTATTCCTAAACATAGACTATCAGAATCACTTAACTCTAAAATTGTGAATAACCTCTAACAATGAATTTTGCCAGCAATAAAATTTCTTGCTGGAAGAGAAAGTAAGTTACAGTTATAAAATCCGCAATTTAACCTTATTCTCACGAAGTTGTGATTTGCATAACTTTTAAATTCAAAGAATTTTTTGATGGAAATCAAGAAGGAATATTTATGTGAAAACTTAAAACTTAACTGGTAGCATCGGGACATATATTTATTTATAAGTTATGAGTTGTAGTGACTTATATCATTTGTCTGACGGTAACATTAGAATAAGCCCACGAATATATCGTGGTAGAGCAAGATTGCCCATGCCGTTGGCTAGCGCCTTGAGTACCATACAGGTGACAGTACGATTTCGCTCAGTTCCGCTCCAATTTTGATGCAACGCAATGTCGTTCCGCTCCAATTAAGTAACCTCGAGGGGACGGGTTCGAGGGCCTCCCT
>KK116535.1:356218-468416 GCA_000611955.2 Stegodyphus mimosarum | reverse complement strand
TATTTAGAGCGCCCCCATGCCGCAAAGACACTTGCATTTATAAACACCCATGCTTTCTTCGAGATTTGAACCCGGGCTCTTCGGTATCGCAATAGGCTCCCTTAACCACTGTACCGTCAGGCCGACATTTATAAGTCATACGAAGCAGAGATATATTATTTCTAACAAATCTCAACACTATACTATTAACTCATAGTCTACAATTTTGGGGACGCGCTGGGTTTGAAATATTCTATACCGTTATGGCGTCATCGAAATAATGTACATTATTCTTTTTAGAAGCATAAATTAAATTTTTTGTCTATAATTTCAGTTGCTTAGGTTAGGTTTTTCCTTTCCTGATATTTAATTATTTATTTTTCATTCCTTATTTTTAACTGATGACATTAAATAAAATGGTAAAAATTTACAAGGATAAACATTTTAAAGCTAAATTAAATTTCTTTTGAGAAACAATGATATTGCATAAAGTCTTTTTTTTCTTCTTGAACAATAATTATCAGATTATAATTTATAACCCAGAATTTAAGTTTTATTTGCATTAAAAGCATAATTTAAGGAACGGAATAAAATAAAATATCTGCCAAAGTATTATGAAATAAAGAGGTATTTTTCAACCTCTATTCAAACATTTTGTTAACAGATAACTGTATAATTTTGTAGTGAACATTTTATTTTTTATTGCAAATCCTTTAGATCTCTTCTTAAAATCATCGTTGTTATTGAAAATAGCTATTACATTTTATTTTTAAAATAATTAAACTTAATTCTTACTCAAGACATATTTCAGCGTAGCGAAAGCTATTTTATGCAACAAGCACGAGTAGGCAAATTATTTTACATAAGAAAAGCGTTTCAGTATAAACAATCATAAAATCTACTTAGGTTTGTCATATTCAGCTGAACTCTAGAACGATTTGTTTGGGTGAATGCTGAATTAAAAATGTCGTTTTCGTTTACTTCAGTAAATATCTATACATTCTTCGAAGAGAAGTATTGTAACAGCAATTATTTTGCTATTTTTTGCCGTTTTTTTTGATAAATTATAACGAAATTTGTCGAATGTCAGCTGTTATTAGATTTTTGACATTATATAAATCAATCTATTTTGTAGCTCATTTAAATACGTGCAAATTATAAGAATTTACGATTATGACTTACATAATCTTTGCAATATGTTACGCAACGCAATGTCGTTCCTGCCAAATCCTTCAGCCATAGTTCGTCAGTTGTGTATTTAATGAATTATTTCAACAAAATTACCGAATCATTCGTTGTCAGTCTAAACTAAATTATCTCTTTATCCTGAAAAGCACACAATCTTGGGGTTGCGTTGTGATAATAAACTATGTGCTTTCTCTGCAGTTGCGAATGAACTAAACTTGCATCAGCAATCTAAATTTGCTTTTAGTGCAAACAATTTACTATAATAGCTGTTATTTTGTTAACATTCTCCTATACTGTAGAGGTGGAAGCATCTGCTACAAAATAGCAAACTAATTCAATTAAATTCACATTACTAAACCTCCTATTTCCTATTCAAATCAAAAATTACTGTTTTTCTCCCCTTCTATCTTTACTGCACTACGAGAATCGATTGCTTCTCTAATTGTCATAACTAGTGATTAACTACTCCAAATACTCTCTAATTGCATAATGGCCCACATTTTAGTCGATTAACGTCGCTGTTGCTTGTAAAACCCTTTCTAATAAAGGAAGACGTGAAATATTTCCTTTGTACTTCAGATTAGGCTTTAATGAAATTTTAAACTTATGCATATTACCATTATATTTATTGCCTCATGATAATACACTGAATTTGTTAATGCATGCACATGGAAGCCATTTCTGTGCTTTCGAGTAACCTAATAGAAATGTTTATAGAACTGCAACAAATTCATGTGTTGAAATAATAATGAATGCATAGATTGATTCGCGGATTATAAACTTGAAATTGAGAGAAACAGCAGTGAAATATCCATTGTCTTTAAATGAATCTGAGCGCTGAAACTCTCGTGTTTCACGCTTTTTTGGATATATTAGACAGACAGAAATGTCCTTATCCTTTCAGGAACATTTTCGGGTCGTTCAAGAGTAACCAAAAATTTTTTTCGGGGTGAAAATAATAACTGAAGTAAATAAACATTAATAGTAGAATGAACCGTATAAAAAGAGAATGAAGCAAAAATAGAAGGTAATCAATCTCAGAAGAACCTGCTCAAATACTTTTTAAGGTAAACTTACTACGATAAGATCTTGACTTATTCATAAGGAAGCTCACATTATTTGCTTTCAAAATTGGGAACATTTAAAAATAATTTAAATACGCTCAGTGCTTCTCGAATTTTCATTCAAAAGAATTTAATTAACATTAAATTAGATAAAAGAGTAAGGCTTCATTTATCTTCTCATTCTAATAAGTTTTCAGAAAACGCAGAAATTTACTCTTATCGTTTTATACCTTTATTCTGAAGCTTTACAAGATAAAACGTTTCCCTGTATTTTAAAGGGCTTATAATTTTCTCATTAGCTGCACACAATTACGTCTGTCATGGAAATAAACAATCTAGCCGCATTAAACACTCTGTGATTGCATGATTATGCAATACTAAGATGCAATGCACGCTTAGGTTCACAATACGTGCTCCATTTCCACTGTAGCGCTACTGACTCAGTTCCTTCTACTTTCTTTCTTCTTATTCAGACTAGCACCTATTCTGTTCGTGTCATAATAAAGAAAAAGCTTTTATCTATATCTGACATTTTTATATTTTGGCAAGTGCGTAATTTCAAAAATATCATTCTCTCCAAATCATATTTCAGCTGATTAAATAACTCTGACAAATGAAGTTAAACTTTAATGAATTCCTCTTTTTATATAAAAGTAAAACATATCACAGTACGTTGAACGAAATCTCCTTGATGTAAAGATACATTAGAGAATGAATTGATATTAGTATAATTTCAACAAAAGATCAGAAATGGCAAATGAAAACTTCCTAATTTCTTAACTTTAATGCATATTTCTAATGTGTGCAGAAAATAACAAGACAGAAAAACTTATTTATTCCAGTGGTGATAAAGGGGCTAATTTACTTTAATTTTTTTTAAATGTCAGATGTCTCTTAATGAATCTTGCATAGAAATTTATTGCCTGAAAGAACAATAAATAAAATTTACTTTAAAGTGTAACAAATAAAATTTCAAAAATTCTTTGAATTGTTTAACATTTAAAAATCTTTTTGGGTATTCTAAAACTGCCTATCAAGAAACAAATCTCGACAGATCTCGAGTGCTTTCCTTAGGTTTATCTGTAAGTAAGTTACTTTACGTTTATCTATATAAGTTAATCAAAGAAACCTGTGAAAGTATCGAAAAACAAAGAAAATACACAAAATGGTATCG
This sequence comes from Stegodyphus mimosarum, assembly GCA_000611955.2. NCBI lineage: Eukaryota > Metazoa > Arthropoda > Arachnida > Araneae > Eresidae > Stegodyphus > Stegodyphus mimosarum. Next base: position 465,011 of record KK116535.1, on the reverse strand, counting down.
AACTTCCATATAGGAAGCACAGTGTTTCCCATTACAGCGTAAGGTCTCGCGTCCTAGCTTTGTTAACATAAACACTGTCGTTTCTGTTGTAAACCCAAATGATTATGTAATAAATATATGCATTATTAATGTAATATATATATATATATATTATTGTTATTTACTTATTATCTACTGAATCATATATATATATATATGTGTGTGTGTGTGTTATTAATATAATAAATAAATAAATATATATATATATATATAATATATAAATATATGTATTTACATAATAAATATATAGATGAAATTCTATAATAGATATCATATTTAATCATTACTAATGCTCGATACGTCATAGAAACCTATTTGAATTGCTATGTATCTAATTTCCGAAATCTTATCTTCGCATAGTTCTTATTAGTCCAAAGGGATTTAGTCCCGAAGGACTATTACTTTCGTTTTGCGATTTTGCGTCGGAAACACAAAAACGGCGTATCACTTTTCAAATTGTTTCCACTAAATGTTATCGCTCTGCATTAAATTTTAAAAAATGAAAAATCTGCTAAATGTGAAATTCGTAACAATATTCTCTAAAACTTTAACGAATTTTTCATTAACAAACTCAAAGATTTCAAAGCCAGCAATACCAACGTTGTACAGAAAAACATTTTTATCTCCAGCGCGTGAGAGCGTGTACCGAAATTTCTAAAAATATGCTCAATTTAAAATTATTTTGCGATATTGCTGTTGAACTGAATTTTATGGTTTAAGTGCCAAGAACATGGTATTTAACAAATAAAGGTAACACACAAAATGTTAAATAAACGTCCCTTTGGACGTAATTTAAAATCTGAAACATTTCAGATTTTTTTTATTCCTTAATTAATACTCACAAAATTTCTTTATCTTCAGACTACCTGAAATATACATAATAAATATCCGATGTAGTACGCTAACGTACCTTTGAAGCGTTATTAATTGGTTAAATGCAGTGTTTTCATATGTCTTTGCTGCGCAGCATTCAGGTCTGGAATGTGATTCCAAACAACAGCTTGGCTGATTCCTTTAGATTTATGCTCGCAAATAAATAAATAAAAGTAATGACCGTAGAATTTTACGAGATAATTAGATTCGTTTGGGTTTTTTATGTTTCTTAAAGTAGAGTCTAGACGAATTAAAAATAGTTAGACAACAAAATCTCAGCGGTCAATCCGAATGATTTTAAGTTTAAGCGTAGTTGCATGGTTTAAGATGGTTTTACATGTCAAAAGTGATTCGTTCTTCTACTTGAAACAGTAAAATAAAAATTATTGATAAGGTTTACAAATTTTCTCTCGGGCCTCTCTTAGGCTAAATTTTTTCTCCGTTTGATAATTATGCTTTATTTTTTAACTTCTTAGAAATATTAGAGAAATACTTTGGGGAAATGCTCTGTTTTGAGGTACTGGAGAGGAGATGTTTCATGTTTTCCGTTTGTAAAGCTACACCTAAACTACTGATTTTCATTTTGCTCAGAACAACTTTAGAATCTGAGGTGGATACATTTGCTACTAAAAGATGTCCCATTTACCTCATCATACTAAATATTTTCGAAATTTGCATATGTAGATGTTACACTTACAAGGATAGCATTAAGTCCAGCAAAATCAATCGCTGAAGAAATATCACAGGATAGTGATTTAATTACAATTAATGGGCACTATCCTTTATAATAATCGCATGTGTTTTCCCACTTCTTCATTCACTCGATTCATAGCAGTTCCTTAGAATATAAAATTTTTGATCTAATGCATTGATGGGAAGCATAATAATGATTGGGAAGCATAATATCAGTCTTTGGTTTTGCAGCTTTCACTGCTATTTAGCAAAAACTGCATGAGGATTTCAATTTATCAGAATCTATTTTCTGAAACAAAAAAGTTAAAAAACTCTCAGTTAAAGCATATAGTTTTATTCTTGGTTAAACAGAAACATATTACTGCTTTGACACATGGCTAATTTATCGCAAGTGAAAATGACATCAGCCGTTATAAATAGAGAGGTTTTAGATTGCTAATCGCAACCATAAAGTGAAATTATATGCCCAAAGTTATTACTTTTTATATTGCATTTTATTACTATAAAATTAATAAATAAGTGCCTTTCATTAACGGATAGTTAGGCCTTACAGAAGACATTATTTACAACATCAGCAATCTTTTCTAATTTTTCATATGCTTTTATCACGCTAAATAAGAAATTTAATAGTGTTTACTTATTTAATTACTTGAGTTTTAGGATTTGTCAAAATTCTATAAATAGTATAAATATTTTTAGACTCTGAATTGCCAGCATGCTATGTTTTTGAGTTTTTTCCAACCTAACGAGGTATATTTTCTCATATGCCCTTGAACAGCAACAAATATGAAAGAATTTAAATTCTCCCACATTACGTTAAATAAGATGCAAAAGGAATTGGAAGCAATAAAAGCTGAACTACGATTTTTTTCTATCAGACGAGTATATACATGTTTGTTTTATTATAGTCACCTCGATGCTTATCATAAGTATATCACTGACTCTTATACTATTAAAATACTTTTGAAAAAGATTAACGAAACTTATGAAAATCCAGGTTATATTCAGAATGATTTTAATGAAACGATCTCACACATAAGGATGAATGCATTCGTTAAGAATAATGATGTTAAGCGAAATAAAACGTAAAATTATAGCTTAAACATTTACATAAAATATGAGATCATCCTTCGTAAAAAATTAGTACAGCATCCTTAAGGAACGTAAGAGTTTTAAAAGTGCACATTGTGTCCTGCGATTTGAATGACCTTAAAGCAGAAAACTTGAAAACTTGTTTACTATACAGAATAATTACTTGTCCCACATTTCATTCCCTGAAAAGACCGTCATGCATTAAAAGTCAAAGAACTGTTTCTTAAAGTAATAGAATAAAGAGATAGGAACTGCAAATAAAGTAGTCTAATTTAAGTAATTGCCCCCAAAGTTGAATAAAAGTAAAGATAACTTTTAATTATTTGCTGTTAATTTCATAATTTGTGATTTTGTATCATTAATAGAAAATTTCAGTTTTGTTTAACACCAGAACTTTTATATAAAAGATTGTCGAAGAAATTATTCAATCTACATTTGGCCTCAGGAATCATGCGAAATTAATTTTAATCCTCGAATATACGTTTTTCTTACATTTCATTTTGAATCCCAACAACCGAGAGCAGTGGCGTCTACTGCGTATTAAGAAGGGTTACTGTATAAATCTTCTGCATTGTCCTCAGTTCTACTAGTATTAGCAGTAGCCTTGTCATCACTGATATCAAGCCTAGATTTCGTTGTGATAAAATTATCTTTCACTTATACCAGAAAAGTGCAGAAAGTACTTACACATTTTTAGAACGGTTTCATTAAAAATTTAAACAGCAAGGAAATTTTTGGAATAAACTTTTCTAGCATCAGCATGTTATTTGAAATGAAAAATATCGTCTGCTTGTTTAAATTTATTCTTTTTTCAAAATGTTACATGTGAACAAGCTGTGGGTTCAAGGATATGTTTTTGAGCTCTCCGTAGAGAAATATTCCTATTCTTTAATTCAAAATAGTTGTGAAATGCGTGGTGTTAAAATGTCTAAGTGCAAAATAAGTAGCCTTATTAATCGGAAAAGAAAACAAAAGTCATTCCTTGCCCCTACATGGAAAGAAGGCTCCAAATGAATACTCGAAAAAGGTATGTACTCTTTTTGCTGTTCCCTGAAGTTAAATCGTTGGCAACAAGAGAATGTTCGCCGACGCAAAAATCAATTGCAAAGTCTTTAACTACATCCGTAATATTAATAAATAAAATAGACAGCTTAAAACAGCTAAAAACATAATTATCATCAGCTTTTGCCGAGGCACGTGGTTCAATGCAGACAATTTGGAGAACTCTGTATGAAAACTGTTTAGCAGAAGATAAATGGAAACATATTGCGACCCTTCATGAAGCATGGGTTTACTTAAATTAAAGCAACAAAAAATAGTCTGTTTATTCTAAACATAACCAAAAAAATGTACTAAGCTGGTTCGGCCAATTCAAAGAAAATTTCAGCAAAGCGTTTATTATTATTGCGGGATTATATTAAATGACACATTAAGAATAAAAACAGTAGAAATAAACGTTAAAATCGACTCGGCGTACTATCAAGAGAAAATTTTAGAACCGATATTTACAGAAATAAATTCCATTTTTCAAAAAGTGAAACTTCATCACGTCAGAGCAACTACTCACACTTCAAGAAGTACCGCTGAATTCTTTGAAAAAAATGTAATACCGCATTCCTAAAAAGGAATGCATTCTTTTTTAATGCACTTCCTTCCCTTCCTTTTGAACGCATTTATGCAAATTCTCCTGACGTTTCATCTATGGACTCTTACGTTTTTAGCCTCCTGAAATGAGCTGTTTCTAAGCGGAAATCCACCATGATTGGTGAACTCTTGAAAATAGGGGAAAAGAAATGGAAAGCGATACCGGTAGAAGTTTTAAAAATGCCGTTCAGTCATGTATATCATTATGCAGACCCATAGTCCAGAAAACAGGCTTTCAAATCGAGCATTTAAAAAATAATTTTTACATTTTAAACATTAATTAAATGACCCAAAATCACTCTAAAAATATGTAAACACCACTACAATCATGCAAAATAACACATTGATTTATATTATGATGCATATGTCATGAAATTTATTTCATTCAAGAAAATGGTATTTATGCAATTGCTGATGATCAGCGAAATAAACCACAGTAGCTGCTCAAAATTCAAATGTGAGCTTCTCAGGAACACCAATTGAAGCAGTGTGAATTTAAGTTATTGGCAAGTTTTAAGTTAATTGGCTTACCGGCAGAGAGAATTTTCTGTTTATTAGGTGGAAATCCCCGGTATTGTTAACATAAAGCTCAGAATCGATCCTTGCCCGTTCAGTCCACTAATACACTTTTTTCCTTTAGCAACCGTTTCCTTGTCGAGCCTTACCGTTCCTTTTGTTTTCACACTCCCCTATGTTCCCCTATTCAATTTCACATTCCCCTATTCTATCCGATGATCAACCAACAATCTTTTCTTCCGGAAGCCAGCAAAGGGATACTTCCCCTGATAATCAGTGTGAAGTAACTTGCTTGGTTTCTTGTTTTTCTAAACTATCGATCTAGTATATAACGCCATTTTTCAATTAGATGTATTCCACATATGTAACTAAACCTTTTAACTGTCATTCGCATTTGCTGTCCTTTGCAACATGTTTTAATTGCTTATTTGAGTTTTTCGCGGAGCTCTTAAAGTGTCTCCGCGTTGTATACCATGGCTCTAGAGTATCGATTTTGAAGTGATGAGTGTTTAATGAGTTTGATTTGAAGTGATGTTGTTGAACCCTGGCTCTAGAGTATGGATGTTTGAAACGTGGTTTTCTGGTGCCTGGGGTACTTTGACTGAAAGAAATCTAATATCGTATTTCATAATGAAAAGCTTACTTGACAAAATTCCTATAGAATTTTTCGTGGCATTGCGTGAAGTTTACAGCAAATCAGTCAGTAAATCGTTGTGAATCTTCCGTTTAGATACCCGTTTTTGCGAAGGACACGTCAAACGTTAAATATAACTGAATACCAGGCAAACCAAAAACATTAATAGGAGACAAAATTCTGATACTTATAATGAGCTACATAAAAAGAACTAATCGCCGAGGAATATGTAAAGAAATATCTCAAGCTACAACGGTTTCGCCAGTATCAGTATACCGTATTTTGGGGAAATCTTCATAGGAAAATAAAGATTGTGCTTGGTGGACTGTTTACAGCTTCACGCGACTTTATTCAAACAATGGTTGTATGACAAAGATGAAGGATTCTGTCTCGAATAATCTGACGAAATATGATTTGATACTTTCGATCACAGTTTAATTTGCAGTCAATCTGCTAAAGACAGATTCCACTCCGCCAACACTAAAATCAGAGATGTACAATCAGAGATGACATTACCTCTGCTTAATACTACCAGTGAATCACTACGAAAGACATAGTTCCAGTTGAAACATTTTCACTGCATCATATTATTTCGAGTGGTTTCAAAAATGTTGCAGAAAAATACTCAAACTCCACCTGAATTCTTAACGTTCTGCATGAAAAGTTTGTCATATACGAACGAGAATTTTTACTTATCCATCATTAAACCTACACATGATTACAGCGTATCTCAAAATAAATTTCTAATTTGTTCCGTGTAGACTGCTTGTTTTCTCACTAAAAGAGGTTTATTCAGCCTAAGCCATCTCCTCAAGAGTGAAAAAATACTGTTCCTTACAAAGAATAGTAAATGCTTCTGAATAATTAATGAGAACTATTGAAAAGAAAGGGGACTGGAAGATTTACAAGAAAAAAACTACCTGAAAAAAATAAAACATGAAAGAAAAAAAATTCGTGCATCATCTTTTGTGCTGTCCCGCCATTACCTGACATAAAAATGCCATGATCGTTATACTATAATTCGTAGAAACCACATTATTTACCATTTTGTTTTATACGGCATTTATCCCGCTTTCTTATCTTGCCTTCGTGGTGTAATGGTCAGCACACTCGGCGCATATTCGAGAGGTCCGATGTTCGAGTCTCCGCGAGGGCGCTGCTCATTTTTCATGTGCCCTCCTTCGAAATAACCTAATGTCTCTACAGTGACACCCAAACCTAAAAAGGCGGTGGATGATGATTCTTCACCACCAGAATTTGGCAATTGAGTCCCCTAATCCCGAATCCCCTTTAAAAGGGGGAGTATATAAGGTATTTCTCCCACCTTCTTCGCATGCCTTCGTGGTGTAGTGGTCAGCACGCTCGACGCGTATTCAAGAGGTCCGAGGTTCGAGTCCCGGCGAGGGCATTGCTCATTTTTCATGTCTCCTGCTTCGAAATAATCTAATGTCTCTACAGTTTGCTATTCTGAAGATTAATGCCCAATGGACAGTTTGAAATCTAATAAAGATTTACACGCATAAAGTAGCTTAAGAAATTAATAAAGAAGCATGTCATTGCGCGATTTCTATTTCATTATGTATTATATTTCAAAAATAAAACTGCTGTTTGTGGCAAGCGTATCGCATTTCAAACGTCATAGCGCTCAGCTCGCGAGTCGCAGTCAAGGCACTTGAGACCCGCAGTTTGGCCCCACCTGATATATTACGTGAGTTGAAAAGTTTTTTTCGCTTTGTGAGATGAAAATTACGACTTAATTTGAAGTCTTGCATAAAGTTCTGATGACTGGAATTTTCTGTCAACAAAATGTGTCTGTAATCGTCGTATATATAAAAGAAATGACTTTGTATGAGTAAATCATTCGTATAAAATTAAAGACGGTTTTAATAGATAAATGACGATGTATAGTTTTATCCGTAAAGTTCTGATAAAAGCATCCCTAGCATACAGAAAGGATATGGTTCACGATGGCAAACGTCTTCGCTGATTTTGAAAAATTCAAGGGTAGAAGACAGAAGCTGTAACAATCAACTACGTTTCAGACTTCCATTAGTTGGTTCTCAGTAGATCCTAGAGCACGCCATATCAAATGCCCCTAATTCATCTAGTGACGAATTAGCAGACATAGTATCCGTACAGAGAATAACAGCTGAAAGCGAAATGCACTCACTTGAGTTCATCAGAAATCCGGATCAGTAGGATCATCAGCATTCTGAAAAGTGATGAAGAATGAGAAAACAAAGACCTGTGTTTCTTGGCTTTCTCGTTCTGTATATTAATGATTTTTGGAATTAATTGATCCCCCCACTTTGGCTGTGAAGTTTTACTTAATTCAGCATATTCCCCAGACCTTGCTCCTTCGAGCTGCCAAGTTTACAGAATTCTTTGGCCCTTCAAACTTTTGATGACGTTTAAGATGTAAAAACAACGCTACAGAGTGTTTTTCATTCTACAACAGAGAACTGTACCGAAAATTGATTAATCTACTGTATGGCAAATGGCAAGATGTCATCCTAAATGATGACAATTATTTGATTGCATATCTAAGCAACCTTTTTTATTCGCTTTTCTGTTTCACTTAAAACATTGTGTAGAATTTTTGCGCACACCTAATATTACCATTTCGTAATGTTGATCGAAGACCTAGCATAACATAGGTTCTTTATTGAAATAGCCCTTTATTATTCCAAGATTGAGTGTGAAGACGATAACAGAGGACCGTGGATTAGATTTAACCATGTAACAATCACAGTACCCGTCAAGAACAATAGGAAAATCATCATTTATGACAGAAATTTGCGTAAACCTATGTTTTTGACAAACTTAGGCTTTTTTGTATTTGATTTATATCCCGTGATGTATACCTGCTGACTACTGTGCGTTGCTTTATGGATGTCACTTCATAATACTTAGTCCATAATATGTACCATAACTAATCATTTATTCCATTTCTTCGTTGCAGAAGTACATTTGATAATTTCCATAGTTTTCGATTACGGGCCGCTGCAGCAGCTTTCGTTTCTTTGAACTTGTCTATTTCTAGATATAAACCAAGGAGTTACAGTCTAGAAGTTTTATTACAAAATGAAAATTGTGAGTACGGCCATTTCCTCTAAGCCTGTATGTCCCGAATTTCAAAGTACTCGGAAGAATTCAAATTTATTAATTTTGTATTTACAGCTGTTGTTGTTGTTATCTTAATACCTAAACATAAGAATGAGAGATCAATTCATAAATGAAACAAAACTCCGCTAAAATCGTATAAAAAAGAAAAGTATTTCATTACTTCAATTTTGTAAATAAACACTGCAGTTAAAAAGTGATCTGCTGATTTCAAAGAAAGCACATTGAGGAAGAAACTAATGCTCAGCAAAAGTTTAAAGCAGAACAGAGTGAAAAGGTTATAAACTCATATATCAATATACATATTGCAAGGAAGGAAGACATACCGTATCAAGATAATACTTCTGTTAAGCACGTTTTATTTTCACCATAATATCTTCTTCAGAGCTTAGAAAACTTGTCAGACTTTGCGTTTCTATTCGAAACTTTCAGCATGATATATTTCAATGGATTTTAAATGCATCTGTATTTTTTGAAGCGCTTTTCTGAACGTTTTAACCTAAATTCCATCTGTTTTAAGACTGCATATAAAATATATCGTTCGGAAAAACTCTGTTTTTATTCTTAAAATAACACTGTTTCAAACTTACAGTGAATGTAAAGACTTGGAACAGCAAATTGAGAAAACTCCCTTTTTTCATACACCGAACACTTGTAAGCCAATCGCGTGCACTCTTGGTACTTTTACGTCCGTAAACCTATGCGGTTGCGTGCCATAGGTAAAAAATAATTTATTACTCATAACACAAATTCTTCGTATTCAGAAAGAGATTGCATTCTATCTTAGAGAAAGATGCTGCATAATGTTTTCAGCTATAAAAGAAACTGCAGTGGAAGGCAATTTAATCTTTCAAAGCAAAATATGCCGGAAATAGGCTGTTCATTTATTTTTCTATTGCTTTCTCATCTGTTTTGCAACAATTTATTTAAGCAAAAAAAGACTGAAGCATGCACATATCATTTTATATCGGAATTTAAGCATTAAAATTCTTTTTTGAAACATAAGAATTATTTTTGCTGATTGCCAAACGTAACCTTGGAAACTGCATTTTAAAACAGCTTAAAATTGGATTAAGTATCATGTTGCTTATTCCTGTATGCATTTGCCTATAAAAAACGTCAATTATTTTATAATATATGTTTTGGAATCTTTTTTCCCAAAGCAAGATAACAGACTTACACTATGACACCCTTTAATTACTTAGCTTGAATCAATACTACTATTGTTTTGAAAAGCCATTTAATTTATTAAAAATTTCTTACATTATACATTATAGGATTATTTTTTATCCCAATTTGAAGGCAAGTGGCGTATTAATTCGCTTCAGTTCAACAAAACAAAAACGTTATAGTGTTTATTTCAACGTATGGAAAACACTGTAGTGTTTAATTAATACCAAAATAATATTTTTAAGTTATAATGAATAATGCATTGTGAAAAACAAATTCTAAAGTGAAAAAAATTTTAAAATTTGTTAAGAATAAATAAATTTAAAAATTTAAATTGTGATGAAGTGCGGCTGTGTCATGTAAACTCTGAACAAATTTAAAAAATGCGAAACAGGGGTTTAGAAAAATGTTATAAATTATAGGTAACCTAAAAGAGTAAAAAAGGAAAGAAATTGTTAAATGTTATAGAATATAGAACGCTCTCAAGCGGGCTCGCTTGAGATATGAAAGTTGAAGTAGGTGCGTTTTTAAAATAAAAAAGATAGAAAATTATTAGACAGTTCTAATCTAAATTAAAACTAACTATAGAACTTAAACAAGAATGCCTAAATCAACTGTGTTAAGAACATCCGAACTGTACCGTCATAATGGTTCAGGTATAGCTAGTTATAAAATACAGCAGTTTGGTGGTGAAAATAATTTTTAGATTGATAATTGTATTTTAGCTAGCTATTGTATGATGAAACTGCTCGGAATTTAATTATCTTTTAGTATCTTAATTAATAAACTAAGCTTTTTTGTAAAATCATTGCTTTTATAACAAATGTTTTTATTCCTTTTATTTGATTAATAACAGTTTTAGCAATAATTTTTCTGGAGGTATTAGAATTCCAATTAAGTTTAATCGTTCTGAAATTGAAAAATCAACTTTTATCATAGAGTAATATTGTTGAGATTATAAATTTGCTTTGATGAGTTTTATCAAATGTCTGTTGCATTAGGTTAGAGACATCCTGTACACATTATGCGCATTTTCAGCATAGTGTAGGTCTTCCTTTGAACACGATACTTCTCGGCAGATACAAATCTGGTACATTGTTAGGCATTTTAACTAGTTTTCTTGCAAAACAAATGCTAGTTCCTTTTCGTGATGGAAGAAAGGAAAGCTTTTTATAACTCGGTTCTCCAGCACCCTCTGGAGCGGGCCAATGAATTGAGATTGCAGGATTCTACAAGCTACGATGATGTCAAACTTAGTTTGGCTTTCTTCAAACAATTCTATCTGCCGTTTTTGCCCAAACTGGTGCATAAGCATAAGCCAACAATGGGATTTATCCCATTTAGTCCGGATATCTGAAGTTCTACTCCTTCACAAATATATTATTTACATTTTTCGGAAGTTTTCAGATACTGGTATTCCCTTTCACAATTTGCATATCCCTACAACTGAACGTATTACCAGAAAATCTGAGAGAACCAGCTTAATTCAGAACAAGTTTTTGAATAAGTACTTTTTTCCTGTCTTTATCAATATTAATGTTTTTCTAGGTAAAATTGTATAACAATTAGGATAAACAATAGTACCAGAAGCCTGAAAGTTGGCAGTACATGAAAATGATGCATACAACTTACATTCGCGTTGCGATAAGGCAAACAGGCAAATTAAGCGGTTAAATTAAAACTGCATCCCTAACATAAGCGAACGTGACTACGAAAGTCTCCAATAATCATTATATCTTTGTAATTTATGAAAAATGTAACCTTAGACTGATACAGTCATTAAAAATCAAAGACACACTAAGTTTAATGTTTTGCCTAATTTTAAATTTTAGGCTGGCGCGTTTCGCAGCCAGATAAATAATTCTGTTCTTTTATATCGTAATTTTTAGTTTTAATAAATATGACTTTGTGTAAATCTTCAAATCTACGTGTTTCACTTAGCATAAGGTATTTTTCACTTGTTAAACGTAGCGTGGTTCTACCTTACGACAGAAAGATGTGTTTCGGTTCATGCTTTAATTCTGACAATCAATTAGAGTACAAATTTAAATGAGGCTTTACATGTCCATACTCAACTAACAACGAAATTTTAAACTTTTTGAAAGTTTTGAAGGCTTTTAACATTACATGCGAACTTATATGCATCGAACACATGCATAAAGTGAAATTTGAAAAGTAGCGTTTTGAAAATGAAATTATGGTTGTAAAATAGTAAGAAAGGGATTAAAATGCACACGTTTATACATGTACTCTGTTGCAACACACTGGGACAAATTTCGCGACTCATAAATAATAATATCGATGTTTTTATATAGCTGAAACACATTTGAGACTGTATTGTGTACCTGTTACTGTATTCAAGAGACATCTCTCACTTTTATTTATTCCATGCATCTTCTCCTTTTTTTACTGTAATTTTTAACTGCGAATAATCTGGCAAGAAAAATTTGAATTTGACATTTTATCAGAAAGCATTTGCATATTACTTCTTTCAATATCAGCTAATAACCTGATGATTTTTATAAAATGTGTATTAACGGAAATACGTATTGATAGAAATAAAGATTTTAGTTCGCAACTTATATAGCTTTTGTCTTTTGTTTGGCGTTTTCTTTCCTCCACTACCATTATCTGGTTTTGCTATTGTGTCTGTACCTCAATTTGGAAGCAGACTATCTCACAGCATCTGGTTCCTCGATAGATTTTCCGAGCAGCACGTTTCACTTCAATCGCATTTCTCCCGTCAATTACGCACTTAAAGAAGCATTCCGTCTCTCCGTAACTAAGGACAAAAACACTCCATCCCTTCCGCTTAGTTTATACTACCGTAAATGGGCCTTTCTGAACACTACGCGGAAGTAATCGGTAATCCTTACTATCATTGCCTTTTTTCTTTTCCTTCTCATCTATTTGTTGCAGTATGTGACACAAACTAAATGGTTTCTAGTTTGGATTTAGTATCTGAAGTCCGTCTTTTCTGAATATTTCTAAAGGAATTATTTGTTTAAATATTGTATTTGTAGGTAACTATCGTTGAACTACCCCCAAACAAAATATAAAAAATTGCAAATTGGCATTGTAGATCAGTTCCTAAACTCTTTATTTATTCAAATGTGATGAACTAAATCAGGAAGCTAATTTTCGCTCTTTTTAAAAAAATAAAGACAACCAAAGGCAGAACTAAAAGTAACCATGCAGTACTTCTCACCTTTTGGATAAGAATTATCTAATTATCTTCAAATCGTCAAAATACAGGAACTGACATTTGGATGGTGATTTTGTTCACAATTATCATATACTTAATAAGATTTAATGTTAATCAAATGCATCAATATTTTATATACATCATTTGCTTCTCGTAATTAATGTAAAATGATAAAAACTTAACCCTCAGCACAAGTTATCTTATGGGCATACATTAGTGTATATTGTTCAGAATACTTTTTGAAGTATTCAATGATAATGTCGGTTTTTCCGTTTAGAATATTCTGATAGTTGATCGCGAGACTGATAAAGCATAATTTGTAAGACTGGTAAGTTATTAAAAAAAGATATTAAATTTATAACATCTCGTATGCTTTGGTAGAAACTAAACTCGACGTTAGAAGACTATTTAAGGAATTATCCGTAAGTCTTAAAGTTCGATAAAAGATTCAAGCTAGTTTCTCTAGTAAGTCCTCCTTGAAACCTATCCGTTCACTTAGATAGCCCTCGAGTACTTCGCCATAATCAAATAAACCAAATCAAACCAAACCAAACAAAATGCAAATAACTTGTAGAGCAAAATGCAAATAACTTTATTACGAAGCAGGAGAGGTGAATAATAAGCCCTGCCTTCGCCGGGTGTCGAACCACGGACCTCTCGGCTACGCATCGAGCATGCAGACCACTACTTGTGTGTGATTTACCAAATGTAATCGTAGCTCAAAGTATCAAACGATAAATTTAAAGAAAAACCAGGATCCATTTATTAATTTGCATGAAAAACAGCAGTTACAAAAAACAGATCCCCGAAGTAAATAAAAAAGTACAACTTGTAGAGACATTAGGTTATTTCGAAGCCTTAGATGTGAAAAATGTGCAACGCCTTCGCCGGGAATCGAACCACGGACCTTTCGGTTACGAGTCGAGCATGCAGACCACTACACCACGAAGGCATGCGAAGAAGGCGGGAGAAATACCTTATATACTCCCCCTTTTAAAGGGCGACTGGGGTTTTGGGGACCCAATCGCTAAATCCCGGTGGTGGAGAATCATCATCCACCACCTTTTTAGTTCGGGCGCCAGTGTAGAGACATTACGTTATTACGAAGCAGGAGAGGTGAATAATAAGCAGCGCCTTCGCCGGGAATCGAACTACGGACCTTTCGGTTACGAGTCGAGCATGCAGACCACTACACCACGAAGGCATGCAAAGAAGGCGGGAGAAATACCTTATAAATTTACAAAATCTTTATTGCTCAAGAAAACAATGTAATTAAAAATCTTAAAACTTTTCATAAAGGACTCAAAATTTCCAGCAAACTTCAGTTAATAAATTTTTTAATGTTTATGCTCTACCTAAATTTCATAAAAATTCAATGAAATTCGGATTTATTGCAAATGATGTTCATAACTGCAAAAAAAAGGCAATAGATGTAAATTTTACCGTCATACTCAAAAGTATTTGTTTTATTATTAAAAATTACACTAATAAAATTACTCATAGTACTTGGTAGATTACTAATAATCAGAAATTAATTAAAAATATCACCAAAAATCACATCAAAACTATAAACTGTTATGACTTCAAAAACTGGTACACTACGTTACCTTTTAATGAAATTTACTGTGATCTAATTAGGTTTACAATCTCTTTTCTAACATTAAAGAAATTACTGAAATTATTGAATTGAAAACTGGAATAACTACCTTAAATGCACCTATTTTTACAATTATAATGTTACCAATTTTGTATTTAGTTAGCTAATTTTATTAGATTTATAATTAAAATTGTTGTATTTCTCCGTCCACTGCGAGACAAATTTTAAGAAAAAGCTATGCCGCAAAAGTAAAAGCACAAGAGCACATGCATTTAACATTGAGTAAATGATTATCTCGGTAATTTGGATCAAGAATTGTATTGAAATTGAATGAATGTGACTGACCAGTAAGTTAGCTGCAACTGTAATTCCATCCTCTTATTGCTTTCCAGAAATCTCGAATTCTCACTTTTAAATCATATCTAAAATCATCACCCCACTGATCTTAGCACGCTGAAAGGCATCGTTCACTAGTTCTTGTTTTATATTGTTTTTGAAACCATTCTGGTTAAATTGCTTTGAGCTCACCAGCGGCCGAGCGGTGAAATCCCTGAATCCTTAAAAATTCCTCTACGAAGTCTCTACATTTCCTTATACAGATAATCTTCGTAAACTTTGTTATAGTCAAACAAACTAAACCAGTCAGTTGCTCTAATATTTCTGGTCAATCCATTTTGGATCCTTTTCCGATCAGTTCGCTTACACTAATTTTTAACATTTTAGATATAAGAATGAAAACTGCAATTTTAAAGTTTCAGAACATTTTCTTAACATTTTGAGGAGTGTCGTCCTAGACGGTCTAGTGATTAGCGAAAGCTGATTACTAATCTTAACTTCATAGTGCACATAGAATTTTATGTAATGGCCTTATCACATATACCTACGTACGACTTTATGTTTTTCAAGAAACGCATTTCTCCTAGCACGAGTTTGAATGGAAAGTTTCTAGCCTAAACAGCTGAGCTCAGCTATTTATTGCGCGTATGTAACCTGAAAAACTTTAAGATGCTAGAGAAAATGTTTCACGGCAGCTATGTTTTACCGAGGCTAGGGAAATGTTCTGCCTAGCTTAGGAGCGAAAGGAAAGATTCATTTGCTGGTCGTTCAGTCAACCAATGAGATTTCCCGGAAGCGAGGATCCCTGGAAATGTTCTCTTGACTACGCAATTGAGGGCAACTAGCAGGTTTGATATTTGTTAAGGCTTTGTTGCTCGTGAGTGTCTTTCCTCGCCTTTCTCTTCTTGTAATATCCATCCCTCCTGTGGTACCCTAGACACCGCTCTCGCTGATGAGAAGACTAAATAATCGATTGCTTGGACCACTCTCAATGAATGCATTAGTTTAGAAGTTACCGGTTCTTTTGTAAAAAGAGAAAAACATTTTGCCAAGGACATGTACATTACAGGAAATATTGGAAATTTCGCTAAACATAAGAATTAACTTTGCACAGCATTAGAACTTGAAATCTTAAGTGATAATAATTAGTCAGAAATAATCAGCATTATTGTGTTTGATGAAATAGGGACTGTTCAACTAACTCAAAAGCGCACACGAGAAGAACGATAATTAATTCTCTAAGGCAAACTAAAGCAGAAAAAAACTGAGAGTGGCAAAAATAAAATAGGAATTTAAGTAGACGAAATTCCGCTATCCTTAAACGCATCTATATCTTATAAATTATCTTTACTCTCTTTGCCCTTTATAACATATGCGGAAAAACTTACAAATAGCTTGATTTCATTAGTACAGTTTTTGTATTACACTAAGTAATTTTAAAAACTTTTTATCAAGCCTCTGAATCGAAGTAATCCTTTCAAAGATATAAATTGCTCCAAATCTAAGTAAAATATGTTTCTTCATTTTTTATTCAGTATTATTTTTCAGGAACGGCATTGCATTTTCATATACGTACTATAGTTTTTTCTTTCTCATTTCATCCGCTTCTGTTCTAAATATAATAGAAAGCTATCAAAAGTAGTTCGCCCAAATTTTAACCTATAAAAGCTATTATTATATACTTGGTTACAACAATAAATCTTAGAAACAATATTTTATTTCACTCTCAACAAGTGGATAACAATACCCTCAACAATTGGATATTTTCTCCACATTATTCATTTCAATTAGCATACCACTTACTTGTGAGCTTATCTTTTCTCGACATTTAATTCACTTACAGTATGCTCGGAATGCATTGCATTATGGATTTAATGTATGAGTCAATTAAACTATCTGAAACGAATTTTCTCAGCTTAACATAACTTAAGAATGCACGTAGCACATAGCAATGAAATGTCGTATTAAGAAAGCTCAAGAACACGTTTAAATCCTCACCAATAAATGAAGGAGCAATGTAATATGAACATATCAATAAATTAGAATAATAAAAGAATGGATTAAGTTATTAAGAATAAGAAGATATTAATACATAGAATTGCTATCAAATTCTAACTACCATTGAATTATAATTAAATAGACAAGAGCTAAAATTATAGAAACTTTTAATTAAACATTTTTGCCGTATATTTGAACTGTATCTAAATCTACCATACCCATTTCATATAAATACGCCAAACCAAGAAACGGGTGTGTGTGTAATGTCTTTATACAAAAAAGCAAAAACAATTCGCCAAAACAAATGCTGCAGTAAGTTGCTTTGGGAGTTCTTAAATAAATAGAAAACAGGTGGCTGAGACATACCCTTCCGGCACAGGAGTCGGCCAAGTATAACAGCGACATAAATTGTGGCTTTGATGAGATTGGGTGCTACGCCACATATAACAGCAGTGGTGGAATGCAAGCAAACCAATGAGGTGAAGAATGAGCCGCAGCAAAAGAAATGAAAAAAGAATAACTTCAGACATAACTGTAGAACGGAGTTCAGTTCAACAAGAAATACCCTATCAAATAGCAGAGAAGGAAATAGTTTGAACAAAAAGAACTTTACAGCCGTACAAAAAAGGAACTTTTACGCTGATAAAAGAAAACCTCACAAAGGATCAGCACAAGGACCATATGTGGCAACCATAAAGATGAAGAAAGCAGTCAAAGAAAAGACCGTTTTGAGCATGCGATTATATTTAAAATAATATCAGATTTAACACTGAATTCAGATAATTTTGTTATTAACTAATCCCCCCTTTAAGTTTACTCTTTAATAACTGACATCTTATGGTATTAGTTATTACACGAAAAAAAGAAGTAAAATTTATGTTTTCATGTATACAAAGTATATGATTCAAAAAATGAGATTACAGAACTCATCGATTTTTCAAAAACATCTACTTACTCATAATTTCATTCCACTAAAAATATTAAATAGTTTGGAGAGGTTGTATATTTTATTCTAGTACTAATACATACCTCAGGTTTTCTAAAGCTGTAAAGTGAATCCGCGTGCTTAAAGCTTTAACTGGTATAGCTCATGCTAAGCACGGAAAACTGCAGTTTATGTTTATTGAATTTCTCCAATCACTGAGATTTTATCTGCCACATACCGCATAATCGCTTTTATAATTATGAAAGACATCAACATTTTCCTACTCGGTGATTTTACTTAGAAGGAAAACTTTACTTTTTTCCTCTTTACCATGTAAGTAGAAATGCGAGCAATGCAGTAGACATTTAAGAGATACGTGGCTTAGGAAATTATTTATTTATCCCAAGCAATAATAGCTAAGATTCATGATAGGATGTAATAAATGCTTCGCCCTAGATATCGTGAAAAAAGTCTTAGTACGAAAAATGTGTCAAAATAAAGAACAGAAAAAAAGTTTATCGCTTTAATTTTGAACAAGCACCTGCAAAAACAGGAAATATGAAAACATTTAACGTTTGATCAGCAGTGCACGATAAGAAGATACTTGGTCAGCAAAGGTAGCTGGTCATAATAAAAACCTTCATTTTTCTTTTCTTGAACCCCGTAAAACACGCTTTCACAAAAGAAAAGTAGAGCTAATTATGTACAAAATCTTACAGAGAACGATGTAAATGGTGAAATGTATCAAAAGAAATAACTATTAAGACCAATTTCGATCTACAAAGGTAAAAAATGTTTTATTTTTGAAGAATGTTTTAAAAAGCACTATAAAAGAATATAAATAAAAAGTAAGAAACAGTATATTTCAAATTATTGACCATTAAAGAATCTATAAAAGTATGTTCAAGAAAATTCTCATATTAACTTTTACTTTGAGGAATATAAAAAATTCGTAGAATTTTTATAGAAGTATGAATAAGATTAGGATAGGGGTTTACGGTAACAATTAAAATATTTATTAAATGGTTTAAAACACGGAGGAATAATTTGAAGATAGTTTTCATGGATAAGTAACAGCTTGTCTAAGATAAATATAGATACTTCTTACCCATAGTCATAATGTAAATTTTAAAAAATGAAATGCTTTAAGCGAATAAAATTGAGATCGATGTTAAAGTTCATGCCCATTCGTATTAGTAAACAACAGTTGTATCAAGCCTTTAAGAAAGAAAATAGACTACAGCAGATACTACCGTAGAAAGAGGGGATTTTATGATGAGAAAATGCATCATAGATTAGATGCGAGAGCTAAAGGAAAGAGAGTAAAAATAATTTTTAAAAAAATCTGAAATGTTGCAGATTTTAAATTACGTCCAAAGGGGCGTTTTTTTAACGTTTTGTGTTTTACTTTTATTTATTAAATATCATGTTCTTCGCATTTAAACCATAAAATTCAGTTCAACTGCAACATCGCAAAACAATTTTAAAATAAGCATATCTTTAGAATTTCCGATACACAGTTCCGCGCGCCTGGAGATAAAAAGATTTTTTCTTCCCCGTAGAGTGTTGCCATTGCTCGCTTTTAAATCGTTGAGTTTGTTAATCAAAAATTCATTAAAAGTTTTACACAAAATGAAATAGATAATAAAACAAATTCCTAATTTGGGCTTCCAGATGCTTATATTCGGGTGGAAACGTAAGTTATTCAAAATTGGATGGCTCTAAGTACCCTTGTTTCATCACAATGCGAGAAACATATATACTTAATGCAGATTTTTCATTATTTAATTTCTTTAAATAAAATGTACGGCGATAATGTTTGGTGACAACAGTTTGAAAAGTGAATCGGACGTTTACAGTGAATCAAAGTAAAATGCCAAAACGAAATCAATAGCCCTTCAGGGACAAAGCCCCTTTGGACTAAACATGGGACATAGATATATTCGTAACATATTCTAAAATGAAATTTGAATCAATGTATTTGTAAGGTTTTAGTTAAACTAACCAAGTTTTATTTTAATTTAAATCTGTCTATCTCCTCTCTGCTTCAACTTCCCGTCAGAAGAAGCGCGCGGTTTTAGCTTATGCTAATTTTGAAGTACAGCCAAGTACTATTTAAGCCAGAGGTAGAAACCTCTTAGTGTGAGAGAGCTTAGCCTCAGATCAGGGTCACGCCGCTCAACGTTCGTCTGACCAGCTAGCAGTTCAAATTTATAAGCCATAGTGCTTACTACGTGATTGCATTGTAAAACAATCTGAAGTGCGCTAGTATTAGTATATCTTGCTACGCACCATTTAGTGAGAGGCCAACTTCCGCGAATCGCTCTGCGAAGCAAAGTTTAGTTTAATTTCTATTTAGGTATTTATTTAAATTTATTTGATTGTTAAGTTCGACCCAAGTGCGGTCTTTTACGTTCTGTACCTCTCCCGAGTTGGGAAGTTTGTATTTAATAGTGATTTAATAAAAGAGGATTTCAAATCCCTTCACGTGCAGTTACTATCCAGCCCAGCAGTTACATCAGAACAAAGCTTACATCTAATCAGCTCACTGTTCCAGTTCAGGACTGAAAACTTGAGGTTAAGAACCCGATTACAGACTGTACTTATGTTTCCAAAAATGATGCACAGAACACTAAGTCCTGATATATTTAAACCGTCAAATATTTCGTAACATTTCTAGTAACCTTCGAAAGCCGTTAGCAGCTTTAACCATGCAATTCTTATTACTTTATTTCCATTTCTAGTAAACACCTAGACTGCAAACAGAAATTTAATGGCATAATTATCTTTGTAATATTCTAATAAGATCGCTGCTGTTTAGTACTTTAAATACTTATTAGTCCACTCGCTATCAGAAAGAGAAATTTATTTTTCTCTCTTGAAATTCGGAAAGATTCCCCTTAACGTTCAAGAGTTGGTTTCAAAGATGTACCTAAACATTACTATCCTACTATAACTATAGCGTTAAAAGGCATAGTTAGTAACACCAAAATAAGTTTGAGATTAGTTCGGACGGATGACCTGACGTCAACTGATCAGTTAAGACGAATGACTGTGTACCAGATTTTGCTATGAGTAACTCTCAACTTCATTTGAAAAAGCGAACATTTCAAAACTCGAACTCTCTGCTTCATTAGCATATAAAATCTCGCCAAATTTCACACTTTTCAGACTCTTACCTTTAGAATTAATCCTTAAAATGTCAACTAGAACTGCAGTTTCAGGTAAGTAGCAAATCTGATAAGTTGTCACCTTTGTGTAAGACGTCTTAGATACAAAATGGATAAGTAGCAGAAAAAATCAGGAATAATCGCTCAGTCAAAATACTGCATTCTGAACTACCCGCAAAGCAGTTTTCTTAGTCTCTTACCCAAGGTTACTTTTCAGTCTCGGGAGAAAATATATTTATGTTAGGAGCAAATGAAATCATGAAAATTGTGACTTAGTTAAATTTCAGATTTACTTAGACCTTCAACAAATATGGAATGATTTGCATTTAAACTCATTGTTCAAGAAAGCATTTGTGTTGCAGAGAGGAAATAGCAGTATATCGTAAAAGCGTATAATATTAAAATGAATATCAGAAATAAAGAAAAGCTGTGAGAGGCAGTAAAAGAAATAATATACTGTTTAGATCATTTCAGAAAGGACAAGGAAGTAACAATGGTTTTAGCAATAATAAATGTTTTCATTCTAGTTTACTCCAAGAAAAGGATATTAAATTCTTATGTTATCTATTGTGACTTATAAGTCTGCAGTGGTTTTTAAATTGTGTATTTTATCAGACTTAAAAACAGTAAAAGAAACTATTATTATTTCTCCTAACGTACAACAGAACTAAATGAAGAAGAACATTGACCAGTTTGAACTCTAACAGCAGAACATTGACGCTGATGTCCGATGCGTGTCAATGTACTTAAATTACAATAAATACTCTGGGAATCTGCAAGTCAAATAAAGAAAAAGAAGAATATCACAGTGAAGAACAGTGGTGTATATACACTGGTTATCATAAATTAAGGGAAAATCACAAAAATAGCGATAACTCTGTCAAAAAGAAGCCAACCGTGTAAAATTTGAATATGTTACCAAGAGTAGCTATATAAAACTGCAACATGCAAATTAGTGACGCCGCACTCGGAATACATCATCTGCGAGGAGCATAAAAGTCCATGTTTGAGAGCAAGCCCACATATTTCACTGTGATAGTGACAACAGAAATCTGAGATAGCCAGTTCGTAACAATGACCTCCAGGCATCATTTGCCTACAGAACTACTATGGAGAGCCATTGGGAGACTAGAGGCAGGACAAAGTCATCAGAAGTCATTAGATGGCTAAATGTGAGTCCTTTTTTCGTTCATAGACTTTGGAGGGAGTTTCAAACCACAGATTCGGCATCTAAGAGGTTCAGTCAAGGACGGCCAACTGCTACGACGATCCCCGATGACCGATATTCGACATTATGTGCACGCAGGAATAGAACCGCTACTTCGACTCTTCTTAGATCCTCCCTTGCTGCAGTCACCGAAAGGTTGGTGTCAACATCAACAGCGCGTAGAAGACTTCACGAAGCCGCTCACGTCACGCCATACGAGGGACCGTTTGTAGTGGGCACGACACCATGCTCACTGGACGCCTGATCAATAGAGCGCTGTTCTCTTTACAGATGAGTCCAGGTTTAGTCTAGAAAGCAATAGTAGGCGTTATTTGATATGGAGAGAACCTGGAGCCCGTTATCATCCGTCAAACATCCGTGAAAGAAATGCATATGGAAGAAGCAGTGTAGGTGTTTGAGGTGGCATCTCTTTGGGTGGATGCACAGACCTCCATACCTTTCCAAGGGGAACCGTGAATGCTCAGGTTTATAGAGATAGCATCTGTGATGCTTATGTGCGCCCCTATGCCAGGTGCAATAGGTGATGCTTTCCTGTTACAGGACTACAGGACGACAACGCAAGACCACACAGGCCTCGCATCGTAAACGATTATCTTCAACAGGAGGAATTATGCGCATGGAGTGGCCAGCTCGATCCCCGGACTTGAATCCTATCGAGCACGTTTGAGATGCTTTAGGGAGACGTCTAGCTGCTCTCCATCCGTCCTCTCAGACCCTTGCCGCGCTTGCAGCTGCTTTGCAAGAGCAATGGCTCTCGCTTCCTATGGAAATGATAGACCGCATAATTGAAAGCATCACACATCGCTGTATGTGCTATATTACTTCTAGAGGCGATTATATTCCATGTTGAAGGTACGTTTCCTGTAGCAAACTGAAACCTTCGATTTGTTCATTTTATGCATGTACTAATTTCTATACTATCATAATTGTCTAGTAATTTATTTTTATGTTATTTTATACCTTACTATGTGTTGTATATTGTGGTTACGTTTCATAAAATTCTACATGTAATTTTTTCAGTAATCTGATTTTTGTGATTTTTCCTTAATTTATGAAAACCAGTGTATATAAGTGGTATATATACATATATATATTCACATATGAAAACCTGTTTCTTTTGTGATATAATAAAGGCGAAGATTAATAAACTTTTCTCACATTCTTGCAGAAATAAAACAGCTTTCATTTCTGCATTTTATTTGTATTTCTGCAAACAGCTTTTAAGAAATTTTAGACACGCCATTTTAAAACGGGGACTAAAAACAGCAGCATTCAAAATCATACAGAGCAGCATAATGTATCCATGTCGAAAAATACAAAATTCAATAAAATCTCATAGAACTCAATGGCCAATTATTATACAGAAAGAATAAAAAAAGAAGACTAGCAAGAGAAAGGTTAGTTATTAATGGTATGCTTTTGATTGAAGTAAAAATTATCTATATCGCGAGCAAAAATTATATTTTATGTGTATGTGTGCAATAAAAGCATCAGAAGTATTTTGCTGTTCAATTCATTCAAAGGTAAAGAAAGTGGAGATAGTTAGGTATGTGTAAAATATTAGGTAGAAGTATATGTAATGAAAGAGAGCCAGCAATATTAAGCATAGCTAAAGCAATCTTCAAAGGAAAATGTTTTATTCAAAATAAATGAAACGGTTACAAGAAAGGAGAGGAAAAAATGGTCAAGGATAAGTGGCAGATTCAGAAAACTAAAAAACTTTGGAAGGCCACACAAAGGTGATTAAAGTATGGAAGATAGACTGAAGTAGTCATGGGGTCATAAAATCTAAGTAGTTTAAATACGGAGAGTAAAATACACAGAAAATATTCCGCTTTGGCGGATATGGTCGAAATGCTTCTGAGAACAGGAAGTAAAGGAACAATGGAGGCACTAGAATAAACATAAATATACAGCAAAATATTTTAACAATGGCTTTAAAAGAATTCCCATTAAATGTAAAATATAGAAAAGAAAACTTTGACCTCAGGACAGAAGTCTGTCTTGTCTGTCTAGACAAGACAGAACCTGTTCTTAATTTTGTTGCATAAGTGGCTGGGATGAAAGAACGTCAGAATGCGTCAGAATATGCACAAATATGAATAAAGGGCGCTGTTGAGCAAAATGTCTTGTGATATCGTAACCCGTTTTTATAATATAAAGGATATCACAAATCTGTGTTTTTTAATAGTTAGTACAACGTTTAGCTTTACATGGGCCTTGCGGTGCTAGCAATAAAATGTTTATGATGAATGGCCATTAGTAACTTAATTTCTCTCCATAGATACTCAGAAAAGAGCTAAAATTATTTTTATATTCGGAAATAAAATGATAACATTAATAATATTTGACTGAGCAGAAATGCGTTTTTTTAATTTATAAATTCGTTCATCCCTTCTTTAGCTATCAAACAGATAAAAGATAGCAAATAATATTCCTTCTAATAGAATTTCAAAATTACTCTTATTTTACGATGTGATCTAAGTGCTTAGAGTGAAGCAAATACTAAAATTAAATTATAGAAACATTAAAATAAAAATTATAGAAATAAAAGAAGCATTCCAAGCATTTAGAATTTCTATAGCATTCTAAGCAGTCTCTACCCAAAATGAACCCATTTAAGTTTAAACATTGCACTTCACTCTTTAAATTGCGGTTAGTAATGAAAGATGATTCTTTATTCTTCGAAATGCATGAGCACTAGAAAAAGCAAAATATGTTTGAATTTCGCTGTCTAAAATGAGGTTATAAGAACATAAAATTTATCGGCTGTTGCATTAGAAACAGGTTCTTAACTTTAATTTCGGATCGATAATTCTTTCTAAAAGCATCATTAGAGCGAAAGTGGTGGCTATTGTGTTCTCTTCTGCCTCTCGCCAAACAGCGTCGCCAACAGGTTGTGTTTCTTTTAATAACGGAAAAACGATTTACATTGACTCTTTTCTACTTATCTATGAGTAAAATAACATCAAAGACTAGAAACTGTATTTGCGACTTCAGAAGTTTTGTTAAGAAAACAGTAATTATGAAATTATGTTTATATATTATAGTTCACATTTATAACACACGGAAAGCAGCCGTGCAGCCCTTGACAATTTGACTTTTAGCTGAGGCTGACTGCACACGCCACTATTCCCGGTCTCGAGCTCTGTACACGGCATGGACGCTAATGATTACATCATCTTTACGGAATGGGGACACATAAATCTCTTAGCCAAAAAGCTCTTTCGAGAAGGGGGTGGTAAAGGAATAGAAGGTAGGCACCTTCAGATTCCATTTTCTGTGATGCTTTTGTTCAAACACAAGTTAAAACTTAGGCAGGTAACCCTGGTATGCTTTTCTTAAATTAAATAATCAAATTCAATCCAATAACATGCAAAGAATCCATAATCTTTCTTCTACGTTTCTTAAAACAAGTTAATGTATCATAACTAGTTTCCTTACATGAATAATCAGTTAACGCACGTCATATAATTAATCAACATATTTCTAACTTTTGTACACTTTTCCGAAAAAAAACCGCAAAATATGATTTACGTTATAATATATTTCATGTTATAGTTTTAACATTGATAGGAATAATGGAAAAGGTATAACATTTGGAAACATCCATAGCTTCAGAATCCATAACTTTCACAGGAATCCATGCTGTGCTGCGGTGTTGAGAAAATATTTTATTTTCTTTTTAAGTAAGCCGTAGAATTATCACAAAACCGAGAGACATTCTCGAAAATATTATATTCCAAAAGATGGACGTATTACTCACTTCCGTATTGGCTAACAACGCACGTTCCAAAAAGTACAATAATATCAACTTTTATGTATCATTAAAACATTTTATAAGCCAATTTCAGTGTATGATATCAAGTGTGCTACCTTGAAATAATCGTAAAATCGGGTAGCACTGTGTTACATAAAGCTAAATTTTAAAGTTTTAGAACATGACAACGAAAAGATATAAATTTAAATATAAAATAGGAAATTGATCTCAATATAAAAATTTACTTCTAAAATATTAAAGAAAATGCGATTTAAATTCCGATTTCTGTATCAAAAAACGACTGAAATCAGATTTTTAGATAAAATTCTTACAGCGAGTATTTATAAGAAAACAATGCATCAAATATTACAACGTTGCAATAAAACATTTGGGAACCATGATAAAACTATATATCAGTTTACTATAATGCGGACTATGTCTAATAAGGATCCCGACAAAATGAATTATCCTGCATTTTATGAGTCAAACTTTTAACATTAGTTTTGCTGCATTTCTACTCGATGACCTCATTATTAAATAAACTGATTTTCTAGCTTATTTAAGAAAGGCAATGTGATTTAAAATAATATCGATAATGTTTATATAATATCTGGCAATATGTCTAATTATGCTAAGATAGTAATTCTAGAAATAAAACATATTTTCTTTTAAATTATGAGGAAAATAATTCAGCTGATATACCTGGCAGCTAGCTAAAATATAGTACCAAGTATCATACTTTAAGAGTGCGTCTCGTGGCATAATGTCATACATCATACCAAAATAATATATTTTATCTAGCGAAGGCGTTTGCAAGCTAACATTTTTAAGAAAATACAAATAGCAAGTGGTGTCCCACTATGATTTACTGTACGAAAACAAATTCCGACAAAAATATTCATCTCAAAATTAGACTATTTTTCCATTTTTGCGTTCACCACTGCAAAAATGAAGATTCACACTTTTACGCATTTTTATTACTATCTATGTGAAAAAAATCTATATTATTTAAAATTATTTTCTTAAACTAATGAACGACAGAAAGATGAACCTCTAAGTTGCGATTAATAAATACGGAATATACGTATACATGAATAACAACGCAACAATTATTGTATCCGCAACAGCAATTCTTATTGTTGCAGACACAACAGTAAGAATACAAATAAATAAAAAATTACTATTAAAATTGTTATTTATTAATATTCTTAGTAACTAACCTTTGTTATTTATTAATAAAATACATTAATAAATAATAAAATAACTGAATGTACTGATTCATTGTAAATCAGGTGTAATGATTGTCAGTCATACTAATGTCAATCATGTGTAATGATCATGTCTAATAATTGCGTATATTTGATTGAAATAGTATACACTCTATAACAAAAAAAAAATCCACGCACCAAGAAGGAATCATCCGATTAATTTGAAATTTCGTATGCATAAATGTTTTGATCAAATATGAAAATGATTACAATTTGGTGTCCAATTAATGAATAGTTCAATCATCAGCGCATCGGAACTGCGCATCCAGCACATGCATATAAGGAGCTGTTCTTGAACTCTTGTTAAAAATTTGTGTTGCATTGCGGTTTAGGATACCTTTAAACGACTGAAAAAATGACTCGGCACAGGATTCGAGCTCATTACGATCAACTGCCAGAGTTTGAAAAAAGGTCGAATCATTGGATTGAAAGAGGCAGGTAGCATTCTACTGAAAAAGGCAGGTTGAGGAAATCGGAGAATCACTCGTCGTATGAGTTAAAGTGATGTGGCGATTAAAAGATGCTGGCAAGAATGGGTGGACAATGGCTGATTTCAGCGTCATGATGGTAGTGATTGTCAGAGTGATTGTCAGATCAGCTGTCACAGCGCCTGATTCATTGCTATCCATCATCAGACGTGCAACCCACACACGAGTGTCCACAATAACCATTCACAAACGGCTGATAGAGCGAAATCTACGTTCGTACCAACCGTTACGCTACCTACCACTCACGCCTGTACACTGTCGACCCAGATTACAGTTATACTAGTGCTCGATCACGTTTGAATGATGCTGACTGGGGACTTATAGTCTTCAGTGACGAATCCCGCTTCCAACTGTGTCATGGCGACGTGCCTGGAGACGCCGAGAGTAGCGTGCCGATCCCGTTTTCACTTTTCACGCCATACAGGCCCTCAACCAAGAGGACTTATGGTTTGGAGTGACATTTCCCTTGATAGTCGGACTCCTTTGGTCGTCATTAGAGGCGCACTTACAGTCCAGCTGTACGTCGATGACATTCTGAGATCTATTTTGCTACCGTTCCTTTTGCAGTACACTGGCCTTATTTTTCAGCAAGATAATGCCAGACCACATACGGCACGTGTTGCTGTGAACTGTCTTACAGCTTGTCGAATACTTCCTTGGCCAACCAGATCGCCAGATCTCTCTCCCATCGATTATGTCTGGGATATGATGGGAAGGCGACTGCATCTACCTGGTAATGTTGATGACCTAGCCTGACAATTGGAGCACATTTGGCAAGAAATACCGCAGGAGACCATCCGGGAGCTTTATCAGTCTATACCACGCCGTGTGGCAGCTTCCATCGAGGCTAGAGGTGAGTCAACACCTTATTGACCTCATTACTTTGTAACTATGTAACTCTGAAATAAATCATTCAATTGTTCTGAAATTTCAATCATATTCTATTCTGTACATAACCTTCCTATCCACCAATTTTTGTCTACATCGGACAACTCCTTCTTGGTGCGTCGATTTTTATTATAGAGTGTATTAAACATAATGTATGAAAAAGACATTCATGAGCAAAATAACATTTCTTAAACTTTTCTCTCGTAAAGTTGGTTTTTTTTATTAGAAAATGCTCTTATGAAAATGCTTCTAGCTAAGGTTGAATTAGTTACGAAGACATCTACTCAAGAAACCTACATTTACATTTTTTTAATATCGTAATTTTAGTTTCTGGTTTTCTTAATTTACGTTATTTCTGCCCAGTCATTTTTACTGCTTTAACTCAAGCGTCCAGACTAGTTTCGGGTAAATGGTATTTAAGACTTCATACGTCTGCTAATTAGTTAGCAGAAAGCGGGAGCGAGTCAGTTCATGCACTCTACTCCAAGCCTCTAGCCAGATATTTTGACTTGCTTTTCTTTAGTTGATTTTTAGAAGCAGGAATATTAAGTTAGCAGTAACAGTTTATTAGCTTTTTGTTTGAGCTTTCAATAGGTTTCCATTTAGCAGAGCCGTGCCAAGATATTTTTTCACCTGAGGCAAAAAGGTAAATTCTCTGTAGCTATATTTGTATTAAACAAAAATAACTGTATTAAATCAAGATATCATAATTCTTAAATTGTTTTTAATCGTAGCTTTATAAATTCAGAAAAATAATATAGCCAATTATTTATAACTTTCAAATGAAGATGTTAAATAATCCTTTTTTGATAAATAAGAAATAACACTGAAATACACATTGCATTGAAATGCACATACACAATACACATTGTATGCACACATTGCACGTACACAACTTGGAAATTACACATTAATTTTCAGGTTTTTCTTGCAATTCTTCCTATTGTTTTATTAATTTAAGTTTGCCGAAGCTTATTTTCCCTAATAATAACCGACAAATTTAAAAACTTAATTAAAGTAATTTTCGAATTCGCATAGCCCATTTGGAGCCCCTTCTAGTGATTCACCTGAGGCAAGTGCCTCACTTGCCTCATCCTTGTCCCGACTGTGCGATTTAGTTACGTAAAAGAGAAACATTTTCAAAATTTTTCTTTAAATTCATTCTCGCGAGTAGCAATGGACAATATATTATAGATTTTAATTTTTATAGCCTAAAGACAGTAGTATACTTTCAAAGCGGTTTATGTGAACTAAGAGAAGTTAGAAAACAGAGACTACTCTCCTGGAAAACTTAAAGTTTAGCTTTGAGAACAGCAAGATGTAGGTAAATTAATACATAAACTATACGATGTTTCTCCGAGCATTCTTATTGTATCCTTACTGTCTTTTCCGGATCTTAAGAAAACTGGATGATAACGAATATGCATTTTTCGATTGAAAACTCTGTTTTGTCAATTTTTGCTTCTGTAATCTTATTTTAACTGAGAAAACATAAAGAAATATAAATTTATGAAAACATATTTGTAAAATTTTGTAGAGTCATTAGGCCTTTTTGAAACAGGAAACCTGAAGAATATGCAGAACCTTAGCCGAACTCGAACCCTGAATCTCTTGAATATGCGTCGAGTATGCTTCCAGTTACACTACGAAAGCATGAAAGACGAAAATAAAGGAGAAAATACCTTATAATTTATTAATTGGTATACATAGCCACACATGTGATTTTTAGTGCAGTTCCACAAACATCCCAAACATTTAATGGTATAGTTTGAATATGCAAAAACTGGAACATCCTTTAGTGATAACTAGAATTTAGTGTGGTAGATTATTAACATATTTAATTAGAGACATCTAAAGCAAATGAAATGTTTCAAGACTTCGTATCATTTCTTTTATAATATAAGCTAAAATAGTGAGAATGGGGTACATTTCAATTCATTTATGACAGATGATTTCTTGAGAATATTTTTAAAAAACTTCCTTTAAATAAAACTGAAGAAAAACGAAATCCTTAAAAGAAAACTGGTAGCGAAATCTGAAAAGCTGTTATTTCTGTAAGACATAAAACTGCCTTCCGTCCTCAGTGGAATCCTCCAAATTCCCCATTTGGTCGCTCTGTCTTTAAATTATTCCAAAGCTGTCCTCTTTTCTTGCAAACCTCATCTTTAACATACCCGCGGTCTTCTTTCATTGATATGTAACTATAAATATATTGCAAAATTGTATTCAATCACTTACACGCAGTGTACGCGCAATCTATTCATGCTCGAGTTGAACATTTCGTGTTCTTAAACTAGCAGTAATAAAATATGTTTTTGCTCTCGGTGTTGTTGTTATGTTTGGCGCTTTATGCATTCAAAAATATCCTTATGTCACAAAATATCGATTTTACAATGTATTGGCATAAAAAATGTTCTTAGTTGTTTCATTTTATGTCTTACATTTCATGCGCCATAAAATCTGCCAAGCAGAGAAATATGACTGCACTTATTCGACACTGTACATTACTAAGACAGAGTATTAGAAGTATTACAGATTTATTTACAGGCAGCGTATTTCCGAGTTAGAGATATTTTACAATGTCAAACCGAAATATGTGAAATTTAAAATGGGTATGCGTTAAAGGTTTTCCGTGACAGATCATCCCTCCCTTTACTGCACCTTTTACTCAATTGAAATTCTATAGAATACTAAATAAATAAGGCGGAGCTGAAAATAATACGAAGACCTTTACATCTGAGTCAGAATAATCATCGTCCCTAGAAATCGCAGACTGCAGATATAAAAACTGTTAAAACTAGCAAATTATATAATGATTAACTAAAAAATTATATAGAATTTTTTAATACTGTGATCAAACAGATTGTTTATAATACTCTGAGGTCTTGAGACATATTGCCAGCCCAATCAAACATGAAAATATTCTACTAAGTTTAAACTTTAACAACGATATAAATAACATGCAACACTTGTTTAGCTTTATACATTTCTTTAGCTTTTCAATGATTCTGAAGTGATCAGGCTTCTATTTGAAATGAGGAGCGATAACTGTACACGGTTATACAAAATACACAGTTATAGAAAACCTAATTAAAGGAAAACAACGAACAAAGCCTTTTCCATATATTATTTACCAAAAATGATTTGCTCATTTACGTACCCGCGTATGTTAATGTAAGGGAATAAAATAGTTAATTCGAAGCTATTGTAGAGACATTAGGTTATTTTCAAGCAGAAAACGAAAAAAATGTGCAATGCCTTCGCCGGGACTCGAACCTGGACCTCTCGAATACGCGCCGAGTCTATTAGCGTTACACCATGACGGCATGCTGGAAGCAGGGAGAAAATACTTTATATACCCTTCTTTTTAAAGGGCAGTTGGGATTTAGGGGGACTAAGTCGCGAAATCCTGGTAGTGACGAATTACTGTCGTCCACCTTTTACTTCGGGCACTATTTGTAGAATCGTTTAGGACATTTTGAAGCAGGAGACGTAAAAAATATGCAATGCCCTCACCAAGCCTTGAAGAGACCTCTCGAATACGCGTGGAGTGTGCTACCGTTACACCGCGAAGGCATGATGGAAGGAGGGAGAAAATACACTGGTGAAATAAATTAACAAAATTTGCATATTGTATCTAATTGCATGAAAAGAACTGAACTGAAGGACAAACCACTGCTTCTAGATAAAATTGCAAATCTTGTACGACAAATACATAAGCGTACACATGTGTGTACGCGAAGCCAGCAGTAAAACAAGTTTTATAAGAGTGTTCTGTGGCAATTGTCGCGGCACCAAATGTTCTGGTGGTCACGGCACCAAATGTTCTGGTACCAAATGTTATCCTGGTCGCGGGACCAAATGTTCTGGTACCAAATGTTCTGGTGTTATGGTACCAGACGTTAAATACTAAGTGTTACAATTGAAACCTGAAATTAAATAATTTGCCTACCATAATATCAAAAACCAAATTCTTAATTGCGTTGTGTTTATCTTTCCTCAAACTAACCCGAACAACCCCTAAGACCAAGCAGGAGTACTGGTGTTAAGAACATTCACACAAGTCATCATAAGAAAAACTCTGAATCAAATATATTTATATAACCAAGGATATTTATTGCAGCATTATAAGGAAGACACTCAATCTTTCAACTTAATTTCGAGATCTATGGTACCAGGGTGACAACTATTTAAAATAATGCATTTAGAATTATAATATATATTGCTATTTTCAAATATGCACCGAGATGAATTAATCAAAAATTTACACCGTAAAAATTAATATTAAATTTTCATATGCAGTTATCAAACTCTGCTGGCCAGCATAAAATACACAGGAATTTAATGAATCACCGAGCATGGTGTCTTTACCAATATTGATAGAGATTACTTAGTTCAAGAAATTTCTTAATTTACTCAGGTAAAAATTGCATACATCAATTTAGCAATCCCTTAGGCAGTTAGAAAATA
Source organism: Stegodyphus mimosarum (assembly GCA_000611955.2). Classification (NCBI taxonomy): domain Eukaryota; kingdom Metazoa; phylum Arthropoda; class Arachnida; order Araneae; family Eresidae; genus Stegodyphus; species Stegodyphus mimosarum. Next base: position 431,894 of record KK116535.1, on the reverse strand, counting down.
TTACATATTCAAGTAGACCCGTTGGAGAAAAATGATTACATTTATTCCTACATTCAATTACTCAATTAAAGGTAAAGTAGAATTTAAATTTTTATCTGTTCCTTAATTGCAAAAGTTAAAGTTAATCCTCAACCAAAAGTAGTAACAACTTAAAGTAAAAAGGTAAAATTTAGATAAGTTAACAAATTTAATATCCTGTCTTAATTCATTATATATAAATTTTAATTACAAACCAAGTTAAAGTTAAAAGTCCTAAATAGATTAATAGTGCAGCAGTTGCTTAAATACACAGCCTGGATTTAAGATCCAGCAGAAAAACCTTTGACTAAAAGTTAAATAGAATTTAATTGGAAATTAAATACACATATAATTACTCCTTACATTAATAATTCATCACTGGAAAATTTACTTCAAATAATCAAATCTCTTAAAAAAAATTTTAAATTACCATATTACTTAGGAAACATGTTCACGGAATTTAGGTTGCAAGCTGTACTAAATTTCAGGTGAAATTAACAATCAAAAGTTGAACTCACTTGAAAGGAAGAAATTGAAAACTTAATTAAGCATTAACTCATCTAATGGATTTTTCTCCGGATGACCAAACCTTCGCAGATGTTGAACGAGGGACTCCGGCGAGAAATCTTGACACTTGGGTCAGACAATATAAAGATGGTAAAGTGCATTCGTGCAGCAAAACAAGAGCTCCTAAAGGTTCCTCCCTTTTCCGTCTAGTCTCATCCTAGTGAGTTGATGGTAGTACTCGGATCTAAGTTGCATCCACTATGGTGTTAACGCATTGATTCGATGAGAAAAAAAAACACCATTCTCGACTCCTACACGGGGATGGTAAAGTGCGGAGGAGTATACGTTTCAATTCATAATTTTAGATGTACATCTTTAGGACGTAAACATGTCCACTACCGGACCCCCCGGGTCAACATTTGCTCTTCCAGAGGAAGAAAAATGAAGCGTCTTCTTTCAGCTGCAAATCCAAGGCAAAAAAGGCTGAGCATGGCCTTGCATGACGATTTTAATCGTCCAGAATCCAGAATTTTCGAAAATCACCAAATTTGGTGAATTAGTAGGCAAATCTCGCCAAACACAAAACAGTGCTGCGAAAACTTAGTTTTTCCTTCTACACACCAAAAAAAAACATTCCACCCTCGCCACCCCCTTCGCCAACAAGGAGGGGTGAGGGAAAGAATGCAACAAACCTACCTCGCCACCGAACGCAGTACATGACCTTGACGAAAAAGTGCTCGGTAACGACCCTTATAGCAGAATAAATTTTTAGACACGAAATTCAACAATTTTAGCAATTAAATGGGCATAATTCTCCAACGGGGCGACGTACAGTCATGAAAGTAGATTCATAAGAAGGGTAAATTTTTTTTCTCTAAGAGGTATAAATTTCATCCATGTGAATAAAAAGGAAGTATTTTTAAATTTCAAATATTACGCAGAAACAACCGATTTCCCATTGTCTCCTTTTCCCGAAAGCTATTACTATCGAACGCGTAACGTAAGAATGAGAACTCTGTTTAACTCCCATAAAAATAATTGATTCAATAACGTAAGCAATACAACTCGTGAAGAAAAATTTAGAATAAGCATAAATTTATGCATATAATTTACTCACTCAATAATTAATTAACAAATAAACTGCAATTAACTACACATTAATCCATAATTCTAAACTAACCAAAAATCACTATATAACAAGAGCGTGGAGGGTAAGACGAATGCCGTTCTCTAGCACACCTCGGCGAATTTCTTTGTGTTATCTTGCAGCAATCGGTTAAATTCATATCGGAACAGTAAAAATGAGTAACCACCAACGTTTAGATGATGGAATGAGGTGGCGAATTATGGGGAGGCTAGAGGCAGGCCAGTCGAAAGTCAAGATATGCAGAGAATTTTTTTAACGACCGCCGTCGTGTGTAACCTATGGAAACAGTCCCAGGATACTGGAATAATCGAGAGAAAGCCTGGGCAAGGCCAGAGAAAATCGCTATCTGTCCATTTTAGCGAGGCGTAGAGAGGCTACAGCTTCTCAGCTCTCTTGGGACCTCTATGCAGCCACAGGAAGCCGTGCAACAAGGGTGACTGTTTCCAAAAGACTACATGAGAGAGGGTTGTTTGCCAGAAGACCGGCTGTTTGCGTCCTGCTCACGTCTCTTGACAGGAGAGTCCGATTATCATGGTGCAGGCAGCATAGTGATTGGAGTACGGAGCAATGGACAACCGTTCTGTTCACCCATGAGTCCCGTTTTAGCTTAAACACCGATTCTCGCCGTACTTTCATATGGAGAGAGCCAGGGACCCGCTACCTACCCTCCAACGTCCTCAAAATCAACAATTTAGGCGGTGGCGGTGTAATGGTCTGGGCAGGCATCATGTTGGATGGCCGCACACCTGTCCACGTCTTTGACAGAGGCTGTGTGACTGGTGTGAGGTATAGGGATGAGGTCTTGGAGTCCTATGTTCGCCTTTTCCGGGGTGCAGTGGGCCCCGAGTTTATTTTACAGGACGATAACGCGAGGCCACATTTGGTCGACGAATTTCTCGAGAGTGAGGATATTCGCCGGATGGATTGGCCATTCAGGTCTCCAGACCTCAACCTGATATAGCATGTCTGGAACGCCCTGAGGAGGCAATTGCAACTCACATCCCCCTCCGAGAACCATCCAGGAACTGAAAACTGCATTGCTGAATGAGTGGGACCGATTGCCACAGGCACTGATAAACTGCCTTATTTCCAGTATGGCATCACGCTGCGAGGCCTGTATGGCTGTAAGACGGGACCACACCCTGTATTAACCCATTTCTTTTGTGTCGTCTGCAACCGCTGTTTCAGACCTTCAGACTCCCATGAGTGTTACACACGAACATGTGTGTCTATTATAACTGTTGAATGTTTGTTTTGTTTGTATTAGATCAACCTATGTTCACCCCAAATTTTATTAAAATCTGTCCAGTAGTTCTGGATATCGTAGATCAAATATGAAAATTCTCTTAATTTATTTCACCAGTGTACTTTATAGTATTAACTCAGATTTTTGCTGAAGAAAAGAAAAGAAGAAAGCTTCAGAAATCTTTAATGTAAATTTTCTAACCAGTTAAACTTCGAAATACCCCTTAAATAGTGGCACTGAATGAATAAAGCAGAAATACTTCGTGTTTAGCAATACCCTACCTCACAGTCCAGCTTCGATCAGTCCAGATATATTATAGACCGGTTTTAAAATTTCAAAACAGACTAAAGTTTGAGCAAAATAAAAATAAATTCTAAAACATTTGTACACAAAACTATTTTTAATAAATTAATAGATCGCATTTTTTCTTCATACAATGAACAATTTCTTCATACAAAGTTTTCTTAAGTCTATTTTTGTGCGGTTATAAAATTATGCGACATGACGTAGTTTTCAATTTCTTTTCGGGTTCCCATTTGCACGATTCCGTACCTATGCTTGGACAGTTCGCTCTTGAATCCTGACTGCTATCGCCGAAGAAGGTGAGAAAAGCACTGAAGAGGCATGAACGCTGTTGATTTTTATCTCGGTTTGACAACAGCTGTCAGAGCTCAAAAGTCTTAAGCGTGAAGCACGGGAAAGACACCATCTGATTTGCAGTTCAGTGCGATCACAGCTGCTATATCCTTATTGTGTGAGGCTACGTAGCATAAGCAAGCAGTGGATGTTTCTGAAATTTAACGCTGAATTAATTTCTGCTTGTCTGTTTACGATACGCAGATCTACAGTAAAATCCATTTGTGATAATTCAGTTTTAATAGTCATTTAAAATATTAATTATAATAATAATAAGGCAAAAAAGAAACTGTGAAAATGATTTTGTCTCCAAGAAACACTGTCAGACACTTATAAGTGGTTCACTTTATTATAAAAGTTCGTTGTAATTTAAGCTTCAAGAAGATGAAGACATCATTTGCTAACATAAGCCATGAAAACTTAAGGGACTAGTCATTAATTCGAAAATTTATTGAAAGGAGGGATCAATACAAATTGCAAGTTATGGCGACAGATTTTTTTTCTGAAAAGTTTTTACTAATACCAGAAGCACTCGAATTGTAAACACAGAAGGGTTATTATTCATTTGCATAGAAAACTCGAAAATCAAGCCAAAGCATTAAGTATTCGCAATGTCTTGAAGATATGACGGAAATCGAAGTTGAGGGAACTAACGAACTTTGAATCCGGAAAGTTGTAGGTGATTTTTTCGTTTTAAGGAAAGAACTATAATTCACAATGTTTGTCATTTTTGTGAATCTGCTAGTGCAGATTAAAACTTTATTTCAAAGTAATCAAAAAAATTAAGTGAAATTATGCAAAGAAAGCGGCAACACAGATGGATGAAATCTTAATGAAAGGTGTTTATATTGGAGAAAATTGCCCTTACGCACCTCTAATAGCCAATGAAAAGTCTTAACTTGGATATAAAGTTTCAAACACCATCTTGTAAGGAAATTTCTCTTTCTTTACCACGTAACCTCATGGGGACCTTGTATAATTAGAAATACGTCCAGCAAGCAATTGAGAGGAGTCCATGCGTAAAAGGTGTAGTGGTTGATAATTTATCACCACCTGTATTTGTCGATTCCTCCACCCTAGCCACCCTAATCGAGGGAGGATGTCAGAATTTTTTCCTTCCTCATCGCATGCCTTCGTGATGTAACTGGAGGAACCTTTGGTCAGAAATAGAGAGGTCTAGAGTTCGAATTTCGACCACGGCATTGCTGACTTGTTTTTCCTGCTCCGAAATAAACCCCATGGCTCTGCTATCACACACTGACATTAAATGCCCCAGACGAATTAAAAATAAAACTGATGCATGTGCAGAGTTCAGAAAATCCTACAACATTTTATAATGTATCAAAAATTTATGTCCCAGTGTTATAACATTCAAATAAGAAAGCATAGCCCACCAAAGTGTTATATAAAATTTGGTTCACCAACCATCTTTTCCTCATAACAAATAGTTATTACAGAGAAAATGAATTAGAATCAAGATTTTTTGGGGAGGGGTGCAGAGATGTTTGTTGCAGCATCTAAATTTCATATTAAAACTTGTGTTCAAGGGATATTTCATCTTTGATCCTACTGTATTTGCATGTATGAAGCTTTCATGAATATGTAAATATCAAAAGTATGTTTCTTATACTGATTAGATAAAGAGACATTGTGAATTTAGTGTTTCATATTCTCAGCATTTATAACTATGCTTCGCTAACAGTTTAACGTCTACCGGAATTTAATGGTACAGATCAATTCTTGTGTGACGAATTCTTTCTTCATGAAACATTTCCAGTCAAGGAGCTTCAAAATTTAGGTATGACAAACAGTATCCTTTCTAATGAAATAACATTAGGACACCAATATCTTTTCTAGTGAAATAACACTAACGGAGCTTGGACATTTCCTTCAAACCAATTTAGTTTCAATTCAGTTTGGTAATTATTTAGCAGAGAACGCCAAATTGTTCGCTTTTTTGTAAATTTTCCAGTCGAAGGTTAGTTTTATCAAAATAATTATTAGAACTGTTTTCGCATGCGAAGGCTTCAAAACCATCTCCGGGACAAGCCAACAATCGTTAGCATTAAATTCGGAACTATTCTGTATAGTTAAAATGCCTAAAAATTATGTATTGCAAAACATTTTTCAAATTTTCTGCGAAATTCTCATGCATGAAGAATTTTCCGCATTCACAGTATTACAATAGGACATTGTTTGCAGTAAAAATCATTAAAAATAGGAAGTACATTTACTGATATGAATTGCATAATGCTTGAAAACGAAGCAATGAACAGTAAACCAGAAGGAAACAAACTGCGTTCAGGTATTCATTCAATTAAGACAGTTTAACGTAATTATTGTGTCTGTTCCGACGATAGAAAAATGGACAGTATTCAGCCTGTTTTTTAAAAGTAAACTTTTATTAAATTTAAGTTATATTTAGCACATAGAACTACAGATTAGACGTGAAGACGACATATTTAAAAATGTTCAAAGACATTTGGGCATATAATCTCACACATTAGTCATGTAAACGACGTATGTTAATGCACATTAAACTGTCCCCGTAACCACTGGTCTCTTTAGAAGTAGAACTATTACTTTCTGCTTGCAGACGATGCGGCGGGCACATGCGCTAAGCACGTCAGGAGCGAGCCTGTGCCAACATTCAGCCTAGGCCTTGCTGTGTCCGGATGGAAGAACTTATAATTTTGTAACACAAATTATAAATGTGAATCGCAGTTTTAGATAAAGAAAATTAATGCATGTAAATGTAACTGTAATTATTCTGGTGCAATTCTAGCCTTTTTACATGTACAACAATTACAAAAGTTGATTTTCTAAAGTAAACTATCAAACTAATAAAATGCGAATGTGTTTCACCTGTCAACAAATAGAATAATCTAACAAAATTTGTTGTCATTTTCTATAAATTTCTATTTGTATAAATAACATAAATTCAAGACCTTTATCTAATACTTACTTTTGATTAAGAATAACCAGCATAACTCAGTTGAATTAAAAACGTTATGAAAAGTTATTCTTTGTTTTGGCTAACTGTCCATTTTTTGAAACCATGACTTAGGATTGCCCTTGAAACAAATGATACAGTTTTGCACAATTTTTAAACTTATTTCTTCCATAAATGGCCCTTATACTTTTGCCTAACCTGGAAACGAAAATAGTCCAAGATGAAACTACGTTCTTTTCGCCATCGACAGAACAGCCGGCCCACTGGGTTGCGTTCTCGTCAACTGTTGTATCCCATCGATAGAATTTAAAAACTGGAGCTTATTGCTGTATTCTCTGAGATTTGACTATGAAAGTAAGGAAAACTGAAAAAAGGACCGGAGCATGGAAGAAAAGTGCATGGTGGGGACACTTGTTGAAACTAAGTGAAAAATGCTGATGACTCCTTATCTTGAGTACTGAAACGTTTTTGTTACATGCAAGGACATTCTGTGGTATTGTCAAGTACGAGGTGATCTCAGTTGTACCGCGTAGTAACAGTTATACTATTAAATTAAGAAAAAGATGCTGTATATGCTATATTACCAAGAACTGTGCAAATTTACAATATATTGCGTAGTGCTGCTAATTCAGTATATAATTTAGATACGTTTTACTATCATGGTAGATGTTCGGCGTAGATATATAATAAGGAGAGACCGTAGATACAGGTACATTCCTCTGTGGGTCCACTTTTGGATAAAAATTACAAAGTGTTCTGCCCATGTTACTCGACTGACAGCAGCTTTGCCGTTGTTTCATTAATTCACATCTGAGAGGGGTTTTCAGATATGAGTCTCTAAGGGTCACATTGATGCTATTCATGTGGGGTTCGTCAGCTGCGCTTTTTGCAGTCACATCTGCTGCTTCGTGTCTTTAAATCCCAGTATGGGCTGGAACTCATTGAAGCTTGGGCTTCAGATTTGGAAAAATTGAAATTAGTCTTTTTGTATGACTTTGACTGCGGAATGTCTACTATGGCCGCCGTGGATGGCCTGCAAGCTAGACCCTAAACCTGTACATTACTTTCCTCATTCCATTGTTAAGAGTGAAGTCGAGAGCTGAATTATTAGGATGAAGCTTCCTAGCCCCGGAATGGACTACGCGGTCTCCATCCATTGCCAATAACGAGCTCTCCTTTAGAGCCATCAGTATAGGCAGCTGGGGATTGTAATGCAAGTGGAAGTTGCAGCTTGCTATTATATTAAAGTCAGCAGAGTGACAAAGAGAGTGGGCAATGTGATTCTCGTAATGCGAGGATATATATATATATATATATATACACATTGTAACATATTGTTTCAGTCTGACCACTCTCACTCTATACTTCCATATGCAATACTGCCAGTACATTTAATATAGTTATCGGAGAAGTTTGGAATCCTCTCCAGATGCTCAGGACGAATAGTCTTCGCGCCGAGTTCAATGCTTCTTCCTGTTATTCGTGACATTGATGCCCCACATGAAGACACCATAAAGTGCTATGCGTTCAGAGACGGTGGCGTACCATGCTTTGAGCATCTGTGAGGAGGCGCCTCACCTAGGAGCCCAAGATGAACCATGATAAACCGTTAAACCGTTTCAATTAACATAACCTTTTGATGATAACAAATGATAATGTTCACTTGAATAAGACAGTCAAGAATATTGCTAGCCTACCACCTCTTACTGTTCAAAGAGGGAAAGAAATTTAAAATCATCTTTCCACTGAAAACTTTATTACTTAATCTTAAGACTGCAATTTGTGTAAAACATTCATTGCCTTGAAACTGATATATCAAACAACCTTCAGCTTCTGACAGTTCTTCAGAATTCATAGGAACTCTTTGCTCGCTGGATGGATTTCTAGAATTATGCATGAACCCGGAAAGAAATCTTAGAATTCACAACACAGTTAAAAACCAATAATTACGACTAAGTAAAAAATCCAAAAATGCTTTATAAAACATTAAATTTAAAACAACATTTTCTTTAGAGTTCTTAGATTCAGTGCTGATAGGTACTGCTACTCATGTGGTACTGATACTCACGAAAGGTTTCAGCTAACTTAACAGTATGTACGAACGGCGGTCTTTGCCACCATTTTCATCGTGTAGGTGGAATTATACCGATTAACCACTATGGTAAAGGGAAGGTGCCCACGTCCTTCGTCACTTGTCACTTGTAGGTGGAATTCAACTCTAAACAAGAGAAACAAGAGAGACCACAACAACAAAAGAAACAAGAGAGCTTAAGTATTGTCCTTTTCTGAATACAAAACTGAGTATCAGGATTTCTCAGTCTTGCCATTTTCTTTATTCGATTTAGGCCGAAATGCTTCCATTTATCAGAAGAAACGTTTACCCAAAACAGGACTGTATGGGAATCTGTTCAATGGAACATGGTAAAGGTTTTATTTGGCTGATGCGTTCTTCTACTTTGGAACTCAAATGAGCCGCCAAAGCTCCAAGTAGCTTAAGTCGAGGCAACGTAATACTTTTGAGTGGAGCCATTCTGCTTTTAGAACTGATCAGTTTTACAAGTAACTTTGTTTGTTTTTCCCTTCACATAAACTGAAGCTCCATATGCAAATTTTAAGCGTCAATATATATATATATAAGTCTCAATAGTTTTATTGATTTCTTCATCTGTTGAATCTAGAACTAATCTGAGGATTATGACTTCATCTAAAAGTGGTAACTCTTTACAAAAGTTTAGACACCTTTTAATGCAAGTCGCCCATTACTGTATAGCAGTCTTTAGTTAATTATTTCCATGGCCTAAGGGTCCTCTTGTAAGCAATAATCACCTTTTAATTCCAAGAGATTCTAGCTCGTAAAAAGAAGTCTTAATATTTCATTTAAATTAGTTTCATTCACTACGTAACAGCGAACTGATTTACTAATTGAGAAAGTAAACCTGTTATCAAATACTCGGATATTTCTTCTCTCTACATTTTTCATTCACCAAACGAATACCTTCACTCTTTAAAATCTCAAAAATGATTTCACTTCCAGTTAATGCTACTATTTGACAAGGAACGTGAGAATTACTAAATGCTAATTCCACTGCTCAAGGATCGATAGATTTGAGATATCGAATTTTGTCACGGGGATATAATTTGTAATTTTAGGGCAAACCGAAACTTCTTCATTTCGTAAATGTGTCTCATATTCATTTGAAATCTCAGCATTTAAAGTGTATTTCACCAGCTTGTTTGAACCGTTCATTCGTGTAATAATGTCATTAAACGGCCTTAACTTTATCCCCAACTTGGTAGCAGCATTTGCGGTTAAAATATTTATACAAGATCCTCTGTAACAAGTACACTTTACGTTTATTTTATTTCTTTTAGAATCATCAAATTCATAGCAATATTTTTAACAATACACTTTTCCATTCCCCTCTCGCCCGTAGAGGGGAGTAGAGCAGAAAACTGTCGGTGATTTCTTTTCTTCTCTGGTAGGTAGTTCAGTTTTTTCTTCTCTCAATAAATCACTCAAAAAAATCTGTTTTTATACGTTGATCATTTATTTCACGCAGAAGTAAATTATGTGTCCATTACAACGGCGAACTTAAGACTTAAATTTTCAATTATACTGCCCCGCATGTAAATGATGGCAGTTAACACACTATTTATTACGAATGTCAAATTCATTTTGCGGTTCGTTCGTGCTTTGAATTGAAACACATTTAATTAATGGATGATTAGCTTTGAGCAATATGCAAGCGTTCAGATTATTTATATTAGAACTAATTATTAAATTTTTCGAGCTATACATTTTATTTTCAAAACCTAGGCGTTCCTGTTTGAGATAAACGAAATTGTGCGAGATAGTTTCCAACATTGTACATCTCTATTTCTAAAATGATGTTAGGGGATCAAAACATGGAACATTTGTTGATTTAAAATATATTCAAATTACCTTCTAATTTACCTGTCTAATTTTTTTAAGTTACATTTATGAATCCAGCTTTCGACAAATTATTTTGATTATATGCATATACTTTTAACTTTCTTACATTTTTATTGATACCGTCAATAAAACTACGTAGTTATTTAGCAGATTTCTGCTGAATTCTTTCCTAATTAAGAACTATAGAATTATGAGAGCAGCTAAAATATATTTATGTTCACATCCGTAAGCAAATACTTGGAACAGTGAATAAAAATTGTTGTCTGACGTTTCTAGATTCTTGGCTTCTCCTTGTATGGCTACTTAAGTAATATAATTTCCGTGATTCATCTATTTTCTCATTGTTAATTATGAAATTTTGAAAATTGTTTTAAAATTAACCAAATTATAATAGAAGTCGCTAAAGGAAGGAAGAGGAATTTCTGGTGGACGAATTTTTGGTTTTTTGTTTAGTTGTAGCATAATTATCGTTTACATAAGCACCAGAAATATCAGGCATAGTCTTAAATTATGTTGATATAAGTTTCCGGTTTACCTCAATAGCTTCAAGCTTAAGTTCATACTTAAGTTCAACGTTTTCAATCGTTTTTTAATTCACCAACAGTTGGCATATGTTTTTCTCCTGCGCCCCATATTTTGCGCAAATTGTCCTAATCTTGTTATGGCAGATTTTACAAGCACCTTTTCTTCTATTTATTTTTTCCATATTTAGCTCCAAGTAGACTTCGACCAGTATGGTTCTTGTATGCCGACCAGAAAATGGCTAGGCTTGATGGACGAGTAAATGTTTGTGGGATGAAGAAAGTGAGTTTAAATTATTCAAATTATTTGAGTCGCATATAACTACAACCTAGTCGGGTAGACGACATATCTATAAGGTTTAGAGACATTTGAAGCGTAGAACGTCCCCAGTTAGTCGTGAAAACGCCGTATATTAACACACACTATGATTGTCCATGCAACCGTTTTAGCACTACAACTACTTTTCGGTTGCAGACGATTCCGGGGCGTGCTATCCACGTCTGAAGCACGCATTCGTCAACAATGTCTATTATCATAATCATATAAGTCAAACTAACTAACAGTCCATTTCTAACAGTTCGAATCTTTTCCGACGTACGCAAGGCTGTTCATTTAACAGTTGTCATATCCCTTTGAATCGCTGATAAGCTTTCTCATCAACTCTTTTCGAACAGTTCTGCAAACTGTTCTTACAGCTTTTAATATAAATTTATTAATAATGGCTATTATACAAAACCTCTTACTTCAGATTTTGCATTTCTTTCAAGTATTATTAAATTACAATTTTTCTGAACTTTCACGCTGAGTGCAAATTTGAACATATGTTCTAAACAGCGGATATTACATCTGTCTCCTTGAGTCATTTTTAAATCTTTCTTTAAATTTATTTACTGTATTTTACTGTAAAAACTGCTAGGAAATTATTTCAATTGCCTACGCTTGCGATTCAACCTGAAGGTTTTTGTATCAGTTTTATTTAGAAGACACATAGGCGATTTCTAATCCTGTCATTTTAGTACTGCATCTTGAACATGTCACCGATGGATTAGCAGAAAATGTGAAGAAATGCTGCAATATATCCTATTATGTGATAGAAAAAAACTCATAGACTAAATTGGCTTTAAATTTCACTGCACTTTTTATTTCACTCATCATTAAGACTACTTAAACTGTCTGAGTAAACGTAATTTTTATTTTAGTCGTACCGATCAAATAACAAAAGACCGAAAATTGACTTTTTCTGCAAGTTCGCAAGCATATAATGAAAAATGAGAAATGTAATCAAAGCGAAACTCAATTAATAAGGTCTGCGGCTCTGAGCAAAATATGCCACCGACAAACCAAATCCAATCTTTTCCTTCTTAAAATATATGTCATTAAATTATTAACAAAGAAAGCTCAACACTTCTTAAATCTCCTTAATGAACATTTAATAATCCAATGAAAGTAATGGCAGAGATTTTTTCCCACGTAAATGATATACGCTTATTAGTTTGTTTATTAATCTTATTTAAATGTACTGGTTTTTCAAAACAGTTATTTTTATCACTTACGAAAATAATATTTCATCATTATTTCTGCATTTAATATCTTGGTGTCTCCCTATTATCTACGCTGTTCTATTGTCTTGCTTTTGAAATATAAGAACTATGTCACAGACTACCTATAGAACACTTTTGCGTACATAAAACAAAAACTTGTGCTTGATGTTTCGATGGAAATAGTAGAATGAAGAAAGCTTTTTCTTACATACAGCAGTTCAAATACACTGGTTAAGCAGAAATTTAAACAAAAATCGGCGCTTTCTTTCAAATTAGGTGCATTGTGATTGAATACCGAAAACCAGTCATTTGTAGACATCCGTCTTAAACTCGAAAGATATTGCTAGTTAACACTCGACTGAATTTTGTTAGTAATAGCTACTTTAAAACATTAGCTTATGTTCTGAGTTTAGTTAACACAGTCACTGTGCATCCCTCTTAACACGATTACCTCTTATGAAACCAACTTCTTCCAATTTACTCTTAGATCCAAATAATTATAAAGAGATTTGATGCTTTATGCGTAACTCATGAAACAGAAAAGAAAACAAAATTGAAATTCTTTACAATTAAAAATCAAACTTGTTTAACTAGAAATTTCGTTTGATTTTAAACGCAAGAAATTTTATGACAAAATCCCCAATCGTTTATAAATTTCATGGATACATACATGAATATACACAATAACTGCTTTTCAACTGTTTTAGGAATCTTCAAACTGTTTTAGGAATAAAAAGGAGAAAAATGAACTTTCACAAAACCTAAATTTTACATTCGAACATTATTTCGCATAATTTATAAAATTCTGGAAACCAGTTATTTTATTTTTCATTCTCGCATGCATACATATTTTTTCAGAGTCAATTCACTGCTGTTCTTAATTTTGCATTATTTTTCATTTCTTTTTTTATCGTTCAAAGAAAAGAAATTAAGAAATTGATAAAAATTTAATTGTTTAATATATTATTGAAATAACTAAAATACATGGCATGTATTTAAAAAATAGGAATCTCAAATAAAGACTTCACTAATAACATTTCTCGATATCATGTAAGAATTTCTATTCTTCAACAAATAATTATGACGTTTCACATTTAAATTTTTTTTAAATACAGTTTCTAGGTACTTAGTTACCTAAAACAAATCTATCTTGGAAACAAACTCATTTAAAATGATCTGAAAATTCATTTGAAGTTATTAAAAAAGCATGGCAGACTTTCATAATCCTGAAATTGCAAGAAAGCAAGCTTACATTGCAAGAAAACGTTCAAGCAAACTGTCGGAAATTATAGCAAAAAGTCGTAAAAATATATTGGTGATATACTTAAATTAGTCTTAACCTGTCCATATATAAATACTCAAATTATCATGCATATAATAATCAGTAAAACGTCTAATGTTGACCGCTTCTGAACGTTAGCAGTATTTCTAAGGACACATGCAAACACTGATATTTAGAATATAATAGATAGATAAATAGATAGACAGACAGATAGATGTATATATATAAATATAATATAAAGACTGCAATATCCTGGAAAGCTTCAGAAAAATTTAACTGTACATTTAGATTAAAAGACAATGTGTAGCTAATAAAGCATTTTTAACCAGGCATTAGGTATTTGAATTAGCTAAAGAAAAATATATTTTTTTCAATTTTTATAAAAACATTTCAAAATTTATTAAAATCTGCAAATGAAATTTTCATGCGAATTATTCCTATTTTAATGCTTCAAACAGACTTCTGAATGAATAATTATTTAAAACATTATTAAGGAGTATTATTAAATTAAGGAGTACTGATTATAAGTTTTGTCCTTTTTGACTACTTGAGTGCAAAAACAAAATGAAAATTCAATTAATCTCAGAAACCTTTACAACTGAAATTGAGACTGTATAATGTAAAAATTGTAAAGGAAAAAAACTATAATCTTAATCCACACATAATAATTATTTAACTAGAAAACAGCAATTTCTTTCAAAAACTTAAAATTTCATCTATCAAATTGCTTGAAATACTTGTAATCTAATCTATATAGGGAAAACTAATAACTTTTCAATCTAAGAATAAATAATCACAAATAACACATTCAAAAACTTCGTCAGCATCCTACATAGTTTATGAATTTTTGACAAACAAACAACAGAACTGGAGCATTATCAGCTTCATGAGTTCAGTAACATTAAATTTCAATTTTGGATATGGTTCCCAACTTAAAAGACAGACTTTTTAGAGAATCACTCTATATTTTGCAGCTTAAAAACCTTTACCGATATGAACTTAACACATGTGTACAAAGTTCTACAGGTTCTAATAACTATACTACCTATAGCCAATTTTAACTATTTATTACCAAACTACAATAGGAAGAAGGAAAAAGGTTAAGTAATTTTGGACTTTAAACATTTCACAGCTTCAAAATAAATCTGACAAATTACTTAACACTGCATAGTCACTAAAAATATTTAAAACTGCTCCACACCTTTAATAATAAGATTTTGCGTCAACTTTAAAAGTACCTTCAAAATAAATACAAAAGGTTTCAAATTATAAAAGACTCAATTGATTTTGTTATAATTTAATTATATTGATTTTTGTAGACATAAACTAGCAAATAGCAAAATAATGGCTAATAAAGTATAATGAAAAATTAACTTTCTACATCTTGTATACGATATAATTTAATTCAGCAAATTCTCCAGGTCACATCAGCATTTGTACTCAGCCCTTAAGTGCAAACAAAGTACTTAATTAGTACTTTGTTCTAAATATATGAAAACTTTAAACAAATCTCTAATTAATCACCACGATTTAGATCCTAATGTCATGTGATACTGAAATTTACCTGAAAAATCTGTCTTTTGTAAATAAGCAATATGGGCATATTATTGTAGAGAATATGAATACAATCTAAGACCTAAACTTAAGACAGCTTTCCAAATTTGGCACCAAATTCAGACCAGTCCACAAAATTAAAGAACAGTATTGATTCATCAAGACAAAAAAAGTCTTATATGAATATTATTGTTTGTTCTAGCTATAACACTAATCTTCCTACTACTGCATTTCTAGAATTTAAAGCTTTTTTTTTTTCAAAAATATCAAAAATAAACTTTTTCAATTTCAGAAATTACCTTTTTTACCTGAACAGGACTGAAATTTAAAATAAAATTCTTGAGCTTAAGCAGAACTTTGCTATCATTAGTGTTGGCAAAGCTAGTAAAAATTTACGGTAGGACATATTCCAGAGTTTCCTCAATTGTCAACAAGCTCAAAGCATTTTATCGAAGACTTAAAATTTCAGGCCTTACAGACTGCAACAAATTTTCTAACCTAGTATATGCCTTACCTAAGTTTCATAAAACAACAGTCAAACTCCGTTTTATTGCTAATGGTATTAGTAATTACAAAAATGTATTTTTGCTCTAAGGCTTAAACTAATTTTCACAACTATTTTTGAATCATTTAATAAAGAGCATCGTTGCAACTGGATCATTAATAACAACATTCTATTTCTTTCTGCACTTAAAACTATTGAACTTTTAATCAACTCATTAATAGAGAATAAAGTTCCAAAATATTGCATTAACCTTTCTCTGAAAAACGCAGGCACTAATTACCAAATTTAATCTCTGTTTTATTACGACATGATCGCGTTAGTTTAAACTTTAAAAAGGAGAATGAGGCTGAATGGTAGGTAAAATTACAAACTTCTTTATATGTAAAAATTAGTTTTATATGCAGTTTCTGTATTATAATTCTGGCTCTGTACTATTATTAACTAAGCTGTCCTCTTTTCAAAAACGCACTGGAGCTGAACTGCTTAAAGACTTTTGATATATATCTTACAATTTCGTTTTCCGTAGCTGTTGCCATAATGTTAATGCCTATTGTATTTCTCTCCTGCAGCGTTTTAAATAACTACACCTAAGCTTCTTTTTTAGCAACCCTAATTTTCATCAGAGTTCCAAAATACTTGTTTTAGAATAAATAACTAATCTTCTATTTTTATGTCAATTTTCTCGTCAACATCATTTTATTAACAACATTGCCTTAGTTTATTTGTTCGAAGTACAGTGTCAAAGTAATTTCAACATTTATTACTTTTTCATTTTTAAGCAATTATTCCGATCTTAAGTGTGGAACTTGTTTCTTCCAAATCCCACGTCCAGAGAAAGAATGCAAAACTTTTGTTCCATATTTTCATTGCATACCATTTGAGTTTAACATAGCCTTCGCTCTGTTTAAGAAATTTTAGCAAGTGTTTTTATTTTACTCTTTACCATACCATTTACTTTGATTAACGTGTAGAATAAAAAATTATTTGCTGCATTTTTTGCCAACAACAATAGTGTATTTAAAGTACTTTTAGCTAAAATGACAAATATTATTTCTGAATAAGATAAAAAATGAAATAAGTCTTTTAGCATAGTATTCCGTTTGTTTTTATTTTTATTGTATAATGATGTAATTTATAATTGAATTTTTTAATTTCAATTTTACAGTAATGTACATCTTGAATTATTTCGTAAGTTTTAAAGTTTCTTCGAGAACTGAATTCGCGTAGGCTTTATATTCTTGACTCTTTAAGACTGGGTGGCAATATCTTTGAAAAAGATTCTGAGATCATGTTTATTTTTATTTTGTTTTCGCACTCAAGTAATCAAAAAGGAAGAAACATGCATTCATTACTCCTTAAGTGTTCAATTTTAAGGTTTAAATAATTACCCCTTGACGAGTCTATGTGAAGCATTGGAACATGAGTAATTAACATGCAAATTTAAGTAGCAGATTTAAAAAAATTTTTGAATTTTTTTAATTAAAAAATTAAAGTAATCTGTAACTAATTCAAAACGCAACATATTTAGTTACAAACTCTTTCTTTAATCTATAATTACGCTTTATTTTATTGTTGATAAAACCTTGTTGAGCATAAAATGTGTAGCTTAACTGATGAAATCTGTTCGACCGTTTTTGAATAATTAAATCTGAACTGTGATTTTCTACATCTTTATAGTAATATAAGTAGGTTTTTTTCCAAAGTTCTAGGAATTAATCTCGTTATAGGCAAAGTTATCGGTCAGAGACAAGTCTTGACATATTCATGCAGCTATCGTATACAACAATTCATTATTTGATTGATCACACCCGATTCAGTTATTTGATTGATAGAGGTGCATTTTTGTACCACTGTCTTTGCAACCATGGAAGATGCAAAGAGCAATCATTTTCGTTTTCTTTTTTCTTTTATTTCTGGCGGGGAGAAAGGGTGTGAAAATTTCAGAACTTGTTCTACGTTTGCGAGGAGTCCACATTTGAAACAAAATCTTTTACAGTGTGTTCGATTTAAGAGTTTGACTATGCCATAAATACGTGATATTTGAAAGCAAAGAAAATTTCTTTTAGCACAGTTTAAACAATTAATGTTTCGTTTGGATAAATTTATTCAATGAATTGCAAATTATTTTGAAAAACTGCCTTGTACTATTAACAAAATAACAAATTACCTAAATTCCTAGAATTTCGGAAATATCCATCGTACTTCATTCAGAGTTGCCAACTCTCCCGATTTAGGAGAGAGACTCCCGATTTCTCCCGCCAACCCGATTTACAATGTATTTCTCCCGACTTTCTCTGATTCTTAAAATTTCCCACGATTTCTATGTAGCTTGACTTAACACTTCGTTATTTGCAGCCCTAAAAAAGTGATTTGGGGTGTCTGAAAGCACCTGGTTTTTCTCTAGACTATATAGAAAACTAAATTAGTTTCCTCAGTAAGAAATTATGGCTCGTTTCTGCTTTGTGAGTGAGAACACGTGTCCGAAAACGTCAAGTTCCATTTCTCCAATGAGCATCGAGTGCCATTGTCTGGCACATATTAGCTAATGAGCACAAAGCAAGATCAAGACTGTTGTTTCGTTCATCTTGTCGCTAACCTGTGTAAACGCACTTGCTTTCGAGAAATAGTTTAAAAAATTACGATATTTCATATTAGTTATGTCTGCAAAAAAGGTAAAATACTCGGGTACTTTTCAAAAATCGTACACAGATGACTTTTCTTCCTCAAGGAAATGTAATGCATTTGCGATCCATTTGTCATTGCGATTTTCCGATTTTGCACGGTGGAAAGGCCGATGTTCTCAAACATGTTCGTACACAAAAACACAAGGACACCATGAGTTCTATTGAAAAAAAAACAAAAAGTTACTTTTTCTGTGGAAACAAAGGATCAAAAAGTTATTATGGAGAATGTACTGTTTGCATTTAAGAATTAGTAACTGAACTTTCAGACATTAATTAGTAACGATTTGAAGTTAAGTCATTATTAAAAATATATTTTTTGTCATTTAAAAATCTCTTTAAAGTTGAAAATAAATCTCCCGATTTCTAAAAAACTTCTCCTGATTTTTTAGTGTCGTAGGTTGGCAAGTACGTTCGTTTAAGAATTATAAGTGATCAAATTTTGATATTATTATTGGCTAAAGTGTTATTCACTCGCCTGTGTCATTAACATAACACAAGGATCATGTGGCAAGGATTAATTCTGAAACGGCGAGTTTAAAGAGATTTTTTATTATTTAACATTTCTAGGATAGGAAGGAAAAGTAATCAAATTAAACAAGAGGTTTAACATACTGCAAATTAATAGTCAGGATTTTATTTTACTTATTGTTTGTCTTACATAAGCTACGGATACAGAAAAATAAGCTTGTTAAGTTGGAAAAACTCAAATTATTTAATTTAATGTTTCTCCTTCATCGAAAGCAAATGGATGCCTTAATACTTTCCCAGAAATTTAATACTATTTAACAAAATCACCTTCAAATTCTCATTTTTCTTTTCTCAAGTTCATATCCAATGCAAACCAAGACAAGAAAAACAGGTTTGTTTTTTCTGTCTTAACACTTTATGCAATGAACGAAGGAAGACGTGACCTTTCAGACTATTAAAAGCCCTCATATGAGATTAAAACACTAATACTCTACATTTAAAGATGTGATCTAAAAAAGATTTCTTTTGTTAATTAGAACCACCAGCTAACGAAATGTAGAACCTTTGAATACTGGTACTTATTTAGAACTTTTCCACATCCCAGCAAAAGGTTTGGCTGCATGGAAAGATTTGTGTTTTCTCATATCTACAGTGAATGCGAGTAAGTTTCCCTTAAAAAATCCTCTACCAAGGCATCCCTTCCCTTAGGCAGCCCTTGCACGCTTTCCCATGATCTAAGTAATCCAATCCAAGCCAATTTATTTCAGTGTTTCTACACAGAATTTTTAATACAATTTATAATTTCTTATTGAAAGTGTTAAAGCAGCAAGAATCGGTGTAATATTAATAAATTTGCAGGACTAGTTTCAAAGGTTTAGATATAGAACTTCTTCTCTTCAGCTGCAGAAGTGCAAATGATATCCCAGGAAAATCCATTCATCCCAAAACCGATTAGTCTGCGAAACTAACCCTGCAAATTTATGAATATTAAGCCGATTCTTGTCGTTTTAACTCCTGTCATTTGTATTCTGCAGCTGAAGAAGAAGGTTCTATATTTAAACCTTCGAAACTAGTTCTGCAAATTTCTGAATATTGTGCTGATTCTTGATGCATTAACTTTTCCAACAATCATTATTCGACGTGTTATTTTAACTCAAATTTATGCTTTATTGTTTCAAAAATACCCTTTTTTTATAGGAATATCAATGACAGAAGAAGATCTTTTACATGTACGTGCATAAAAGAAAGCAGAAAGACATTTGAAAGAAGAAGGCATTCCTATTTCAAAATTCCGCTTATTTATCGCTATATCAATGAGTTAACAAAATGATTTTACGCATTTTTACATAAAAAACGGCAAATAGTATTATGATTAATAAAAAATGTTAAAGGACGTTTACTATAAAAAAGTGCGTAAAACTTCTGCTAAATCTCGTGATAAAAATAAGGTTGAAAATATATTTGATAAAACTACCAGACTGTTCTTAAAATGAGACTGCCTTTCAGATTTGTATTTTTCGACAATCATTATTAGCAAATTAATCTTGAACAATCCATTCTTGTGAAACTTGATCTCCCGCTAATGCAAAGCTTAAGCACTGAAGCTGCGTATCAGTCCATTGGGTTAATTTGTTCAGATATAGCAAGAATTAAATCCTCTCCAAATTGTTAACTGGTTTCATGTGTAACTTTTTTGATTTATGTATATATAATTCAACTGCTGAGACGTATGCGGAACTGGAGATTTTTACCTGTGAAATACCACCGTAAACAAAGAACTTTTTCTTTTACTTATACTTTTGGGTAGCATACAAACATGTAAAAAAAAAACATTTGTGTTTCATTTTAGACACCTGAATCTTATCGTTCATATGACCTTTTTTCCCTACGAAGTCACCTAGTTAAATTAAAATTTCTGACTGTAGCATGCCTCTCTTAGACCCACTGAACTAGACATAAGAAATACATGTATGAAAATCATTATTTCAATGTCGCCAAGCTTCCGACTGATTCAAAGAAGCTGACATTATTATTGAGGATAATATAATTCAATAACAATGCGTTTTAGAAACGCAAATGTGAACCATTCAGTTACTTTTCACTTTTCATGTTTCTAAATTAAAATTTAATCTAAAACGTTCACTCCTACATGAAGATTATGCTTTAAAAGTTTAAAACTTAGGCTTGCGCGTTTTATCTCATATGCCATTTCAACAAGATTATCATATATTCCTACTTCGCCTGCAATCATGCTTAAAATAAAAGGCTGTTCTTGACTATTCTCTTTTTATTGTAAAAACTTGCCTGCGCTAAATAGTCTCAAATAGACAAGTACATTACAAAAGGAAACTGATTTTATCACTTGCCCTGAAAACTAATTTTTTATACTTCTAAAATATCTGTAGTTTTATTTATTATGCAATGATAACTACATTTCGTTTAATACATTCTTTTATTCTCAGATATGATATCAAAAAACAATAAAAAAACTTTCAGATTTTATAGTTCGTAAAGCCATCAGGTATTTATGAAGCAAGAGAGATTGAAAAAATGAGCAACGCCTTCGCGGGAATCGAACCACGGACCTTTCGGTTACGCGTTGAGCGTGCTGACCACCACGCCACGAAGGCATGCGAAGAAGACGGAAGAAATACCTTATATACTCCCCCTTTTAAAGGGCGACTGGGGTTTGGGGAACCCAATCACCAAATCCTGGTGGTGGAGAATCATCATCCTCCATTGTTTTCAGTTCGGGCGCCACTGTAGAGACATTAGGTTATTTCGAAGCAGGAGACATGAAAAATGAGCAATGCCCTCGCCGGGACTCGAACCAAGGACCTCTCGATTACGCGTCGAGCGTGCTGACCACTACACCACGAAGGCATGCAATGAAGGTGGAAGAAACACCTTATAAGTTTATAGAGAAACATATCTTAATTCGTAAGTACGGTAATGCAAATCTGTGAAATACATGAAATCATTGAAAAAGCTGGCAAAATCAACTTAATTTCTAGGAAAATTCATGAACATCTGCATGTTTCTTATTCATTTAGCAATGAAGAGAAAATTGTTTGTGGCTTCATCCCGTGAGCAATCTTGAGATGCAACGATCTTGAATGAAAGCGAAAATGAAATCAATAAAATCAATGAAAATTATCATAGTAAATTTATTAGCATGCTTTATACGTATAAGAGGCTGGCAGTTATGAAGTAGCCTTTTTGTTGTCCACCAGTGTACTGAAATCATTAAAGCAAGCTGGCATGAAGCTAAGCAAGTTTACAGCAAACTCTCGAGTTTTAAGTTTGGAGACAGAGGATTTCCCTGTGCGCATTGTACTGGCTATAATATTGTTGCGATTAATTCGGCGGTTGTAAGCTTTCCGCATACCGCTAGGGTTGCCATAAAATAGTGTATGGTAGGGTTGCCAGATTGGCGACTTTATCGCCCATTTGGCGACCAAATGGGCGATATCCCATGGTCCAATCGGGAAGCTTCTAGAATAACTTCCTGTCGAGATATTTCTCGAAACTTGTGGAACTTAAAGAAAAGCTATATAAACCCTTGCGTTTCTGAGAGCAGGCAGATTGTGAAGCAGTGTGGTTACGAGTGTGCTTAAGTGTGAAGTAGTGTGAGAGTTGTGAGAATCGCTGCTTACTGTGAGTGCTAAGCTACGCGAGAGTTTTGGTGAACGGAAAGCGATCGAGATAGTGCTTTGCCGTGAAGCTACCTTTACAGTATAGCTTGACAGTCCATTGGTGATTGTTCCACGGTGTTTATTATAAGTTTAGTGTTGCCGTGAAGCTACCTTTACAGTTACAGCCTGAAGCTGTGTTGCTGATTGTTTAAGCGTATTTATTGTAGATTTTCGACGCTTTTAAAGGTAATTTTGGAACTGTGCTGTAAATAGTGATTCTTGTAAATAAATTGTGCTTTTTATTGTTCTGCATCGTGTTTTCATCGGATACTCTCAAATCTACGAACCCGTATAAACGCAACAATATATTGGCGGTATTAGGAAAAATGTGGAATAATAGTGCGATTACAAAATGGAAACTTTTGAGAACAGTTGCAAAAATATATAACCTAGACGAATTTGCTTCTTCTTTTGTTATTCTGATTAGATTTAATTGCAAGAGATTTGGAAACTTGGAATCAACTGGGATTCGGAATTACCATTTAAAATCAATGGTGCTGTGAAATTAAAAGCATAATGAGTTTGTGTACTCCGAGAAGATACAAGATAAATATGAACAATTAGTATTCAAATTCACATATTTTGTGTCGTCTGTCTCAAATCATCAAACATTTCCATAAGGTCATATTTTCGTTACAAAATTCCATTTGACAAAATTTTTGGATTATTAATTGAGAAATAGTGAGAAGAAATGTCTGGAAATACATAATATGACGCGCTTTAGGAATCGCGCATCTGATTAGCCTAAAATACCATGGCTGATTTTCTGGGTGCTCGCGTAGTTCCAGTAAGATTATTTTTCAAAGCTACAGCTGATTTGGAGGTCCATTTCTGATCAGAATTCGAAAGGAAAACTGTGCAAAATCAATCAGATGTTCTGTTTGTCTAGTTATATAAGTTGTTACTAACACTGTTTACTTAAAAATTGAGAGAAATCTGAGTTCTAAAGCATTCCTAGCATAGTTGAGAAAATTTACTACCCGCAGAAAAACACCTCGATAAATATTTTCTGACAAAGGTACTAATCTTGAGGAACCTGATCTATAGTTAAGAAAGTCAAAAATCCCACTTGTCTTGTAACCAACTTGTTTAACTGACCCACTTGTCTAGTAACCAACTTGTTTAACTGACCCACTTGTCTAGTGACTCTTGTTGAGGGATTTACCCAATACCATGAATGCATTACATGCAGAATAATATAAGAATTTACTTGTCTTACTTCAAAAAACACTTTTTTGAATAAGATTTCCATCAAATTATATTTTTCTATATTACTTATAAGTTTTAATGATTTAAGCAGCTTTTACAAAAAGGAAATAATTCATGTTAAATACACCCATATTTTACTTTTTATAATTCGTTAAACTGTATGTTAATGAAGTGTCACCATGTAATGTTACTTACGTTCTATATCGACATATACGCAAATACAAAACAATAAAGAGTTTTACAAAGAAAAAAGAAAAAAAACGTTCAGACGTGGAATTGGTGATCCAAAACGCTTTAAGAATCGGTTAGTTAAAGTTATATTTTTATTCTTATGAAACAGGTCTAATTAACTGATTTTAATAGTTTCTGTTAGACTATTCTGCCACGCGATATGAAATTCCGAGTTTTAAGTATGGAATTAAGTTCTGCAGTTGTTAGATCGTCAAGTGTAATCACATGGCATTCAAAAATGCGATAACTATCTAAGTTAATAGCTGGCATAATGAAGCAAGTAGCTATTTTGTTTGTGTATATGATTATTTATTCTGCTTTACCTGTTTACTCTGATCCTCGCCTGCAGAGCCTGAAACAATTCAACGGCAACTAATATGGGTTCCCTTGATTTATTTGGCAAGTCGGATTTAGATTTATTTACTCGTGAGTATCTCACGTTACACAGTTGGATAATTTGAACGCAAAGAAGGAAATTTAGGAAATCCTCCACGCTTCGTAATGTTTGGAGAGAGAAATACTCATTTGTATACCATGCGTGATGAAACTATCTTCGTCACCTGCTCTTTTCTTATTCCGGAAAACAGTAGCTAGATTTATTATTTCAGGTCATTAGCTTAAATCAGCGATAGGCAAATTCTATACAAATGAGAGCTAAGTTGAGATATGTGTTGATTTCACTGACCCTGCATTATGTTTTATTTAGTCAATACTAATGAGTAGGTCTGAAAAGAACAAACAGGAGTTGTTTCAAGGTATTAAATGTATTTGCTTTAAATTAGCCTTAAATAGGTTTTTTCAGATGACACCAAACCTAGATAAGTACATGGTACAAGATACTACATAAAATAACTTTAAAATACCGTTTTCAACTTGTTTCAGTAAAAGATTGATTTCCTCAAAATATGATACAAATTAATGAAAACAGTTTGGGTTTGCATGCGAAATTAGGAAATTTCCCAAACTCACCTTTTAGCTGTATGTTACCGGAAGCATGAATGTGGATTGTACACTCATGTTCAAAATTACATTTCCATGCATGAAATCGTGGCTTTCTTACAAACTGGGAATTATTATAGCATGATTTTTTATAGAATGATACATAACATCCTAACACATAACAAAACTAAAATTAAAAAAACTAAACTCTGCGGCACAAACAGCCCTTAGAGAGCTGTGGCCGGCAAGTGGTTAGCCTGTAGCAGGACCCTCGTCGTTTAGTCCACAAGCGAACTTGGTACTCTTTTTATCGACGCCCTCAAGGGATGAAAGGCTGAGTCAAACTTTCCAAGCCCGAGTATCGAACCCCGGAGCCGTGGTGCTGCTGCGTGACGCGTTAGCCACTGCACCACCGGGATAACACGTAACTGCAATGGACAAATTAAGAGTGCTGCATATGAAAATACAAAAACGTTGCATGAAACAATAAAAATGGTAATAATATAATACAAGGATAATTCAGGAAAATTTGAATAATTCAGAGAAAAAAAGGTTTATGAATCAAGCATGAAATGTTACCACCACTGACTTGTACACACACTATCAAAACGCGTTTCATCCAGAAAATAACGTCATTAAACACAATTTGTACGGTTCCAACTACGTAGATCTCTCAATCAATGTCCTTAAGCCAAGCAACAAGTGAGTTATAGCTCTATAAGGTTCCAAAGTACTTAGAGCATTAAAATAACTTTTTTATATAATCTTTAGGTTGTAGAGACATTAGATTACTTAGAAGCTGGAGACATGAAAAATGAGCAACGCCTTCGCCGGGGATCGAACCACGGACCTCTCGGTTACGAGGCGAGCATGCAGACCACTACACCACGAAGGCATACGAAGAAGGCGGGAGAAATACCTTATAAGGTTACATAGAAAAAACCACTTCTTAAGTGTAAAAATAACCTGTGCCACTTGCGGATATTTGAAATAACATAATTTGAAATTCCAGTTCAAGTAGTGTAGGCGGAGACTACACAAAATGTTCTACTTATGCTGCCTCAAATAGTTCAAGTTTCTTAAGTTTCAAGTCTGCACTACGTCTAGCAAAATGACTAGAGCCAAAGGAGTTCCTGGCTGAGCTCGCGATAGGACGTAAACTGCAGATGAGGCTACCGAAAAGTCTAATACTAAAGCATTGAAAACCCTCCACTTAAATATCCTGCCACCAAGTTTGCATTCTAGTGAAGTCTACGGAAATGAGAAATTATAGTAAAAGTTTAAATCATAAAACTTGGTTAATTAACATAAAATAGCTTATAAGTTTCGGAAATTAAATTCTACTCTTCCAGATACGTGGTTTTTAGAACGTTTACATCTGTCTTTAGGAGAATAATGTCTCTGTGCAATTTCTTTTACAAGGTAGTTCCATGAGTTCTCTAACGCGTTAAGATGAGAAGATTTTGGTATCCTCGGTATTCCCTCAATGTCTTCTTTTGCAAGGAATTCGCCAACAAGGTTTCCTCGATATGGTCAAGAATTATTGTCCATAAATAAAACGTCAAATCCATATGAATTTACGAAAAGTCTTACATAAAGTTCTAAGACCTTATTCCGATATGTCTGGCTGGTCACAGATTCGTTGTTGAAAACGTGTAAGGGCAGCGAACGTCTATTGATCATTATTTCTCCCCATGCCACCATACCTTCATTTCTGAAATGATCACATGCCATAACATTTGAACGGATATTTTGCGTTCCTGTCCACCTCCAAATGTAAATATACTTAGAATCAGGTGTTAAACTAAGTTTTGTCTTCTCAGCAAATCACCATTGATCTTCACTTTAGTTCTGATGTTCATCACACCAATTAAAGCTATCTTACTTTTGCTGTGAAGATAGTAAAACACATACCTTTGGCTTTCCGGCATAAAGGCAGTTTTCATGAAGTCTTCCGTATACAGTTTTCAATGATAAAACAATTCCAGTGACTGCTGAAAGCTTTGAATTTAACTGCTGAGTAGTAGACATCCTGTTAAGATGGGTAGTTTTTGCTATATGTCCGGTCACTGTAGGCGCTTCTCATTTTATAACGTTGACATCCACTTAAAAAGTTAAATAACGAGATCAAACGATAGTTTACTGATAATTTAAGTGCTAAGACTTACAAAATAATAACTATAATATTTAACAAAAATAAAATTGCTACAGTAAACAGAATTCTGAACGGATTTAAAAAATAGTTTAATTTATTCACTAATTTTACTTCTATGCCAGTTATATGAAGCTGACGAAAAGTTCTGTTTTGTAGCAGAAAAATCTCGCATATTTCTAGAATCCTGTATGTTTGAGTTTGTATTTAGTGAAAGGTGAACGAACCTACGTTAATGTGATAATAAACTGGAAAATTGTATAGACTGGTCCGTCGCTGACAGTTACTATCGACAGCTTTCCACTGCATATTGATTCAAGCCTACTTAGAGCACCAGAGATCTTAACTTTTTTCCATTGGTAAAGACTGTCTGTCTTGAAACATGTCACTGCTTCCGCGATTGTCTGCCCTGCTTCTAAATGGGTGATGATTTCCATTTTCTAGATTTCTCCAAATGATACTTCGATGCCATATCAAGTTGTTTTAGTCCTTACACACTGAAATCAAAAATTTTGTTGCAGAAATTCATTCAGATATTAACTTTGTGCTAGGACCTCGATTCACCGTGAGATGATGCAACGCCTTGATCTGCATATCATAAAACGTTTGATTACTTTTAATTGGTTAATTAGTCTTGTTTTTCATACATTCTCTGCAAAGGTGGATTGTATCGATTGGCTATTTTACAGACTATCACTATTTTTGTATATGTAAAGATAAGTTTGGACATGAGTGTATATCTGTGCGCGGTATAATACAAGAAAATATGCATGAAGCATGACGAACAAGCATGAAGAAGTCCACAATCAATAAAATTAATATTGTAAAGACCTCATTTTATACTAATCAATTATTTTCTTATTTTAAGAAGCTTTCCTTTCCCTTCTAATTTCAATTTCCTGTCAGAATGCAAATTTAATTTACGTATTATGCAAATATCAGTGAGTTCGGAAATAGTATTTAAGTAGCAGACCTTAAGAGTTCGCGGTAGAAGAGTTAGTTACGAGTTTATTCCGCGTGTTTGCAATTAGCTCTGTTGCTGAATATTTTGTGTTAGCCACTTACTTTAAATTATATTGATAATTTATACTCTGCTTTGTTGTGTGCAGCCGATAAAAGTGATTTAGATTTAAGTAGGTGTCAGTCGTGTAGTTAAAAGTTAATCCATTCTGATTGTACATACTATTTCGTGTTTACGTTACTTAGCCACAAGTGTTGGTTAAATTGTGAGCACCAAGAGAGGGCATGTTCTGTTCAGTTTAGTTAAAATTATAAGGTATTTCTCCCGCCTTCTTCGCATGCCTTCGTGGTGTAGTGGTCTGCATGCTCGACGCGTCCGAGAGGTCTGTGGTTCGATTCCCGGCGAAGGCGTTGCACATTTTTCATGACTCCTGCTTCCAAAAATACCTAATGTCTCTACACTGGCGCCCGAACTAAAAAGGTGGTGGATAATGATTCTCCACCACCGCGATTTGGCGATTGGGTCCCCAAAACCCCAGTCGCCCTTTAAAAAGGGGAGTATATAAGGTATTTCTCCCGCCTTCTTCGCATGCCTTCGTGGTGTAGTGGTCTGCATGCTCGACGCGTCCGAGAGGTCCGTGGTTCGATTCCCGGTGAAGGCGTTGCACATTTTTCATGACTCCTGCTTCCAAAAATACCTAATGTCTCTACAAAATAAAAAGGTTATTATAACCTTCGTCGGCAGTCATCTGTTTTTCAAGACATAGCGAGAATTCGCTATCTCTTCTTCAGTGGGGTCTACATTTTACGCTCCCAAAGAAAGTAAAACTCCACAATATTACTTTTCATTCTTACGGTGAGAGTCGGAATGGAGCTCAAAGTTCCTAGCCCTGCATTTGGCTAGAGGCGACCAATGAAGTTCATTAATATATTTGATATGATTTAACTTTTGAAACACTTTTCATACGTATTTCCGAATAGGGTGCTGTGACTTAATTATTTAATTGTAACTAAATTGAAAATAATTGTAAAAACAGAAATTCAGGAAAAGAGCCTAAATTAGTCTTAGCATAAATGTAAGGTTATGTCACGTAATAATGATGTATTAAAATTTTTAAACATATTTATATGTAATTAACGTAGCGTAAGTGTTTCCTAAGTCCAAAAATAGTACATCTGAGATATCTCGTAATGAAATTTTTAATCTCCTAAATTAAATCCTCACTTTTCGAAGTCAAATTATATCCTTCTCCTTCTTGGTATATATTTCATTTGCATAATGGTGCATCTTATTTCAGTTAAAATAGCTTCAATACTTTGCATGATAACATAAATCAGACTGCGTTTACATGTAAAATTTCGTTCATAGTTTTCTTATATTAAGACAGTAAAATCTTTACTCTATTAATGTTTGCGAAGTTGCTAGTATATCTGGAAACTAAAGTCTATTGTCCTGCAGACTCTGCTCAAATAATAGTGAGTTATCACTACGTCTAAGCAACCTCACAAGTACAGGAGGTGGTTTAAAATAATCTTTTCATTTTAGTCGAAAATTAAAACGTACAACTTGTACAAAAGCTACCACTTGTCGCTGTTTAAATTAAGCAGTTACAGACAATTGAACTGAAATCCGGGCGTAACAAAGTCTAAGAATACAGATTCAATAGAATAAGAAACGAGCTGTCTTAGCTATTTTGCAGATACGTTAACGCATTAGATGGAGAGAATGCTAAAGTCGAGATATCACTTTTAAATACAGTTGGCGGAAACTAACATCAGATGCCAGGGCCGGAAGTTCTCTCTTTCTAAGACTCAAAACCCTCAGCTTATATACATTCAAAACTAATTTTCAATCTGATGAGGAATACGGTAGGAAAACGTTACAGTAAAGATCAAAACCAAGTAACTGATTAGTTAACATACGATACATTACATGTTAATTGAAAAACGTGTCTTGTCTCTTTACAACGTAATTCAGTCACACATCATTTTTAAAACTTTTTATTTACTTCTATGGACATGCCGAACATAAATATTTAGAACCCATAAATATTCAGAAGATTTATTGTGGCCCGAAATATTTAGAACGTTTAATACTTTTATGAGAAATTTGGAAAAAAAGACCACACTTTTCCGTAGCCAGTGGTAATAGTGTAAGGTTAATATGACATCTTCTACAGTCTAAAGTACTCTAAGAAACCAACTAAATCAAATTATATTTCGAAGATTACAAGAACATTTGATTATGAGCACAGTAGTTTAGTTTTACATAACTCTGACGCTGATGTTTCTAATGATATACTTAAATTTGAGCTGAAAGAATTTAAAGCGATATTTTAATTTATATCTATCACTGCCTTTGTTAAATACTGAGCAGTTGATTTATTAATCATTTTTAATTTTTCGGATGTGCATAAAACACGATTATTAATTCATAGATTTATGAATTATTTCAAATTTCATATTAGGATACATTTAATAGTTCAACTGAATTTGTATTTCTTTTTCATTTATTTATATTTCTTGAACAAAAACTATTCAACATAACAGGAAAGCAGACGTAATTTGCATTTCGAAAACTCGTAAGTTTAATATATACTACTAAAATTCGTTAAATCCTGCAATAACTTTTGTTCATTAAAATATTTGTGAGTATATCAAGAAACGTGAGTTCGGTTCAGATTATAAAAGCTTAACGATCATTATTTAATATCACAGAAGAGAAGGTTTTGGACTTTATAAAATGGGATATAGTATGTTAATGAATATATACAAATCAAGTATTTCCTTTAAATTTATTTAATCCTACGCAATTATATGCTTAACTTCATTCTTGCATAATAAAATAGTCCGTTGTAGACAGTCTGATTTTAAAAATAAGTCAGGAACAAGAGATATTTAAAATTAACGTGACGGCGGAATTTAACGTGACCGCGGATCATCAGACGGATATGATAACTATTCTACCACAAGGGCAAGGAAAGTAATAGCTTTACTTTTTTACATTTCTCCTTGCTTAAAATAGTTGAATGGATCAAATTACAGAACTCTGGTAGTTCGATCCGAGTTCAAAAGCGGGAGAGCGAAATGGCTGCATGAGCGTTTCCATAAATTTCCCAATGTGTGACTGAATTATGAGACAGTTTCCCTTAGAAATCCTCTGCAAATTCCTCTCTCCCATCTTAGGCGGAAAGTGCTATTTGTGTACTTTGCTATCATCAATTAAACCAAATCAAACAAATATCCGCTCTTAAATGGGAGAATAAGGGAGTTAAGAGACCTGCAGTGGAATAATCATTCTTAGTGACAAATTATCGTTCACTTGTTTTGCTTCACAAGAGGCAAGGAACAAGTTTCCTTGATTCCTTACTCATTCAGTATTTCGTTGTCCATACCATACATTTAAGCAATAAAATGATTAATGAAGACAGGCAAAATAATATTATGTGGAGAATCGATAATGATATCGTTTACTGTTGGAGTAATATATATATATACGTTTGTAGGTGTACTTAATGCGAAAATTTTCTGACAATATGCAGAAATAATTTAAATTATATTGAATTCATATTTTTCATCTTTCGTTGATGCTGCTCCTAATTAATAACAGAGAAGCGTCATTCATAAAATAAATAAAAGGTGCCAAGTATTTTGTCATATTCATGTAACAAAAATAAAATAAAAAATTAAACTGGCAATGCATCCGCCTTTCTTAAACCTATTTTCATTTCGATGGAAAAGTTAGATGAAAGTTTAACAAATATAATTTTATTAAGTATATATTAGAAATTTCTAGAGTAAGAGTATTCTAAATGTCATCAGCAATTCGACTCTTTTTTCGTATCTATATTTAAGTTTTTATTGATTAAGTTATTATAAAGCATTCATCACGCCACATTTTAACTTTATTTCAAATTTAATTCAAATGGCTAGTTCAGAAATTATGATGATTTATCTTTATCACATAAATATACCAAATTTTTTTAGCACTTTAACTTGTTCTTTAACATTAATTTATATTTTAGAGGACTAATTGTAGTTGAAGCCCCACGAGTATAAACTTTTCCTTAAACATGCTCTTTGGGGGCTGAGGGCGTCTCGTCAATTACTAGAAAATACCAGGTTTTCTTCGTTTAGCAAATTAAGCGTCTTCGCAGATAATTCAATTAGGGTGAAGACTACAAGGATCTAAAACTATGGCATGCATAATGGTGAAAAAGATAAACTAAATTAAAATACTTTTAAGATGGACATATTGTCTTTAGGCAGATGATAGTTCATTAGAAACACTAAATGAAATTCTGATTAGGCTTATTCTACAGCCAATTTGGAAAGTATCGTACATTATTTATAGAACTAACGGCAAAAGTGGAAGTTGCCTTTAAGAGAGTTTCCATCTTTTATGTAAGCTTTTATTTAGTATCACCAAGAAAGAAGCTTTTATAGTAGAAAATGCTCTTAAATTAACTCAACTCTATATAATTCCTTAGAATTGCCTGCTTAGGCCCACATTCGGTGCAGTTTTACACACAGCCACTTACGTGACACAGTTTGAGTAGTAAAATTAATAGCAATTGACTTAAGTATACCTTTCAATGGAAAAAAAGTTGTTATATGAGACAACTTTTTAATGGCGAAAGGTTTCACCGCTCTCAATCTTTTCGTAAATAACTTTACGTTTTTAAATTCAGAATTAATGAGCCTTCTTTCCATAAACTTTCAGATACAGTCCGTTTAAGGTAGGCAGTCATAAAACACCTTCACATTAAAATATTTCTATGATATGTTTTCTTTTTAGTTAATTGCAAATTAAGTTTTTTAAAAAAGCGAAATTTATTCATTCTGCGACATTGAACTGAGGATATGTATTGGTGTCTTTTTAATTTTAATCTGATTATCTCACAAAATAACTCAAGCAAATTCTTTTGTAGCGCAGGACAAATGTATTGATTAATTAAAAGACGCTAAATATCTCTGGAGATTATGGCCGATTACGCTTACAAAACTCTAATCAATCATCTTCAGAAGAATTACATAAAGAAAGATTTACATGAAGCTGGCCGTAAGAGATAAAAACAGTAATTAGTGCAAGATTCGCTGATCTCTACATGCGGGATTGGCTTCTTACGAAATCTACGATTATTATTTCTCCCATTATCTAATTAAAGTGAACTTTAAATTAATCGTGTAGAATACATAATTGCCTTGTAAGGGGGGTGTACATAGCACTGAGTAATTCTAATTTATTGTTACTTAGTTTCATTTTAATGACTGTAAGTCTTACTTATAGTTTATCAGGAAATATTTCTATATTTATAGATCAATAAGCTTATCTGCTTCACACTAAAAACCTAAATTTTAATCTGAGTATACGATTAGCAACATAATTTCGCTCAGCCCATTTACATGGCAAGAACCATTTTGCTAAATGAGTTTTTTTAAAACACCGTAATTTTGTTTAGTTTGTTCCCACGCGTTGCTTTATTGCTTAGTCTTAGAACTGCTTTCCTTAATCACTCTTTTCAACTTTTTTATTGCCTTTTTGCTCATTTTATATGGGGTTCTTTACCCTCATTCGCATAATGTTTTCCCATAATTATGTTTCTATGTATCTCGAGCCAGTTATTCTTTGAAAATATAAACATACCAATCAATAACTTTTATAAATAAATATTATGATAATTTTGTAATAACGCAAAGTTCTGGACAAACTATTCCGTTAACATTTACTAAATAGTGTTCAGATGGATTGCCAAATACATGAGTTAATGAGTAAAGAAGCTTGTTTTTAATTTCAAATAACCGCATAATAAACTTACACGTCGACTAGAAGGCCATCCCAAATACAGTACAATTTACGTATGCGCAAAAGGAAATAAATTTTGCTACAGTTTATCATCGCAACATTTTTACCCAAGTTTTTGGAGAAGGCAATATTTGAATAGTAATTCAAAATTCATATCTCGTATAAAATAATTATAATCAATGAATCCGGAATTCATGTATTATCTTCATATAGAAATTGTTGATTCCATATCCAGTTAATCGACAGGCAACGAAAGTTCCATCTTCGCTATTTCTATGTATTTCTGGGCTCAATTAATTATCCTTGTAAATCCGTTATTCACCTTTTTTAACTTCCTTAACTCACCTCGGTACAATATATATATATATATATATATATATATGTTTAACATATGGATATATTCAAACAATTGCACGGCTAAAAATATGTACACAATTTTTCATTTACAAAAGTTAACGAAAACTAAATGTTTCCTGTAAACGAGTATTAAATCTAGTAAATGTCTCATGCACACAAAAGCAGTTCCTCATATTAGTTCACATTATTTTTAAAATTTTCATTTACAGAGACACTCAGAATTTATATCTTTTTTTTATTATTTTTTAGATTCCTTGCGATCTAACAACTTTAAAATTTTAATAAATCTACAGAATAGCATCATGACACGTATCTTTAGAGAACTAATACTTGCTCATTTAATCATTATAAGGTAACCTAATCTAATCAATTCATTGTAAATAATATTTGTTTAAAACTTAAATGAATTAAAATGATCATCTGCAACAAAGGTTTTTCTACAATTCTATCTTTCAAATTATCTCATTTTTAAATGCAGTTCATCTATCTCATACTCTACTTTAGCTGTTAATCAGAAATTCTTCTATTTTATCAAAAATCTTTCATCACGAATTTACTAATTCCTGTTTCATAAATTGGAGTTTTAAGACAAATTACTGAAATACCTTTAAGAATAAATAAGTTTCAGGTGTTTGTTAAAAATTGTTATTCAAACTAATAATTTAATTACAGCTAACATTCAAGATACGAATAATACTTATCCTTTCGTATTTGCTAGAATTCTTTACTAATAGATGCATGTGGGTGAACTCAACTCTCATTACTCAACTGAACTTGACAACGCTTTCCTTCTTTTGAATTAATACCCTTTAGGACAAAGTTCAGACTCTGATAAATGTTATTGGCGGTGAAAGCAGACTTTCTTGACCCAACTTTTCTAGGGTATTGCATCACAAAGAATGTTTACGACAACATTTTATCCTAAAATTTGAAGTGAGTTTAACTGTTGAATATGTAAACATGATTTCAGTATACTAAGTAACACAAGATAATGATTTCCTTTCGCATAATTTTATTATATTTGTATAATTTTGTAGCAAAAGAAAATTTGATTCTGTCCCATCTACTTGAGAATATTTTAAATCCATTAGCATTTATTCTAATAAGCAAACTCTAAATAAATTTCTCACTTACTTAAAACTTTGTAAACTGATATTTTAGAACCAAACAAAAAAGAATCAATGAAAATGTCCATGTGTTTGATTTATCGATTTATAAATATGTTCTGAATGTTAAAGCACATATGGCACAAAGAAAAGTTTGAAAATTATAAATATATAGCATTGTTATGAATTTGAACTGCAGAGATCAAAGCCATAATTTTTGTGAAACATCGATGCTCATTTTATCTGAGAGCAAAAAATGCTTAAAAGGCATACAAAATCTTTCCTTTGTCTGGCAAATTCGCTTGTTATCTCTGGGGCAATCTGTCTACCAAATCAATGCTTTAGGTAGTGGGCCACCTAAACATTTCTTTTTATATACTCTTTTCTTTCCTAATCTTCATAGCTTGCCAGTCCTTTACAAAGTGTAATCTGAATAAAATGCTGTCAAGTTCTTTAACTTCAGTGTTATTACATGGAAATCCTAAATTCTTGGTAAACATGATTCCTCCAAGCTGATGGCATCTGGAATTTGAGTACAATTGTATCGGAGAGGATACTTAGGTATAGTACATGCAAGGTTATCTCAGGCAAATCGCATAGTAAATTTGAAATTATTTTGAACTCTGTGGTGCTGGAAATCGGTTTCCAGAAGACGTTTGTGGAAAGCTCTGCATGTAATACAGTCAGTAGCTTGCGCCAAGCAAATCTCTTATGGTAGCCAAGCAAATCGCTTAACATATTTCCCAACAATTTTTATAAAGTTTAAAAGAGTGGCAAGTATCATTTTTTCCAGATGGTTTTTTATCTGATTTTCTGCCTAATATATTCCCAAAATGTTTCAGCCATGTAAGCCATAAATCTTACTACTCTTCTCGAGAAAAAAAGACTGCACGTCGAAGAGAATAAAATAATGTTTAACATATTTTACTTTTCGTAAGGATATTCATATGTAGATGTTTGACAAATAGTCTCTTAAATGAGTGAACCATAAATACATAAAATCCTCTACATCCTCTTGTATTCAAGCGTAAATGAGCACAATATTTATGCTAATCTCTTGCCAGTTTCATGTAATGAAATTACAACTGAAAATTTTAGACAATCAAGATTTAAATAAGGTCATACATAATATGTTCATATTTGCGAATCCACATCTATTCAAAATCACATATAAGAATACTAAAAAAGGAGGCAATGATTTCGAGCAACTTCATGTAATATTAATTTATATATATTGATAGACAAAGGCAACTTCTGAAGAGATATCGAGACCTTATAGACTTTTAGACTTTATAGACAGATATCGACACTTTTAGTACTTAATCACGCTGCGCCTTCTCAAAAATCTCTGATTATATTTACCAGCTGCTTGGTTGTCATTAAAAATATCTAAAATAAATCCATACAGGATCCATTCAAGGATTTTTATGTATCTAATAGGTTATCACATTCTTTAAGATACTCTTTTAATATTTGTGACTCACTGCTGTATGTTGTGCTTTCATACCTTTAGAGGAAACAACAGGGTTTATGACAGCTGTATTAATTATATCTTTTTTTCTTAAGCAGAATAAAGCTCGTGCATAGTGTTTATTTAAAAAGCAAAGTGGTTACAAAAATAAGCATTTATTTCTCTTTTTAAACTGAAATTTTATTTTATCCTCTAGATAAAATACAAAACGTATTTGATTTATGCTAATATTTATTTCGTTCTAAATTGCCTTCATTTATGAACATCATTACCACTTTGTCAGTGAAGCGCGATTAGTTTTAATGAGGAATAATTTAAGAAAAACTCAAAACTCGACTTAAGCGAGATTGTTTAGGTTGTCGTTGGTCAACTTCCTTCTGTCCGTGACTGATAAGCACGCTACACTTTGATGGAATAAAATCGTCTCAGCTGAAAACTACTCTTACGAATTCAGTTGAGATTAAAAATATGATAATTGTTACCATCATAGCCAGCTTTAAATAGAATCTGTTTTAGTGCTGAGAAAAATGTGACTTATGCTTGAACATAATTTATATTTAGTTCTGGTAAACTGCAAACTACAGTACTTTTAGTTGTTTATCATAAATAAAACTCATTTTCAGAATTTTAAACTGTTATTTGAGCGAGCAATAAGGATGAAAACCATACTTCCAATTCCTTAAACAGATGGCGTTTCATCACAATAACTATAATCATATAAACCTATATATAAATACATTCGTTTTAAGCCTTTTAATTCATTTATAGTTGAAAAAGCAGCTCTTGAAATGAAATATTAAGTATATTTCGTATTTTAACCCCTTACTTCCTTAAATTCCTTTCGATATTCAATATTATACGTGCAGTTTTTCATTTAAAATGAATTGACTGTGCCCTACCGGCTGATGAGGACAGTAATAATTTTAAATCAGTCATAAAATTCCTCATTTTATAGTTTCATATTCATTGAAAGATGAAAGAAATGACTGGGCCCCTTTGTAGTTTTTACTCAA
This sequence comes from Stegodyphus mimosarum, assembly GCA_000611955.2. NCBI lineage: Eukaryota > Metazoa > Arthropoda > Arachnida > Araneae > Eresidae > Stegodyphus > Stegodyphus mimosarum. The sequence goes on along the minus strand of KK116535.1, from coordinate 393,958 downwards.
CGCGTAATACGTTACTATCGCTTTTGAAGTGCTTTGATAGCTTTACCTTTCATTAAGTGTGCGTGCAAAAAAGTGAGATTTACAGGTTGCTATTTTATTGCTTTTTTTCATGCTGCGTATGGAGAAAACTGCAAAGATACCATGCAGCCAGCCCGTTTGCCGGGAATTGAAACACCAGTGTTTAGCCCCATTATATACTCGACCATCAGTGGGCTAGGAAGTTAGAGATAACTGACATAATTATAGGAATTATACACGTCTAAAGCAATTAAAAGAAACAATTAAAAAAGCAATTTAAGGGCTTATACTTCCAGAGTATAAGAAAAAGTTTAAGTCTTACACCTAGTAAAATAAGTCTTACAACTCAAACTTTAAGTAAATGATGTTTATTCCATTGAAATCAAGCACATACTGGGGATTCTGAAGAACAATCTGAATTTAATGCCATAGTTTAGTTTTCTCTACGAAAATTTCTTATTTTTCAATATTCTGGAATTGGCTAATTGTTAGGTAATGGATATGGCAAAGCATGGCAATGTTATTTTCTTTACGATGGAGGCATTTGTAAGGGAATTTTTTTAAAGAAAATGGCTTATATTCGCGTTGAAGATGGGGAAAACGATGCAAACCCTATGCAGACAATCCGTTCCCCAGAAGTCGAAAGCAGAAAGAATATAAATGAGTAAAAATAAGAAAATAAAATAGCTCTTTTAAAGCCTAGGCTTCAAAAGGTTTTTCCAAAAATTATTATTATTTTTGCATTAAACACCGTATCCATAAAATTCCATCCCCGGACTTTATTTTCGCAACACTTGATAGTAGACATATAAAAATCTTTTAAATGACACAAATATTTAATGCAATGATATTTTTTGAACTTAAATAAATTAATTTTATTAAAATTAAGAAATTTAATTTTATACAGTCCTCCAGTCCTTTTCTTACATTCAGAAATATTTTGTATAAAATTTTGCGTGGGCGTGTGTACTTTACACTACAGTCTGCATAACAATACTCGTCATTTTATCTATTAACATCAGAAATATTTTCTAAGCATATATTTCATTTCTAGTTACTTGCATATACAAATATTTCGCTTTTCAATCTGCATGATCCCTGAACATGATCTTAAACTTTGGAATTAAACATTTAGGTCAGTATCTCTCGTAAGAAATTCAAAATGCGGAAGGGTCGGCAGAGAAAAAGTTACATTTCGTAGTTATTACAAAATTGATGTTTTTAATTTACAAATGCCATAATACTATAAATAATATTCTTATTTAAAACATTTTTGCACTGAAAACTCTACTTCCATGATCAACAGTTACGGAAAAAGATGCAGCATAAGGATTATTAAGGGCACGATGTATAATGAACGAGCAGATTTAAGAATGTTCTTTCTTTGCTAAAATGTATCAGATTTTGAGCATATGCCTATTTCTACGAATTGATAATGCTTTTACTTCAAATGCATGTATGTTGTTTCTATTGCACAAAATGTTTTCAAGATATTACCAAATTACGATTACATATATCAACCATCCAGTACCAAATAAAATTGATATCAATAGGTACTGTACTATAGAATTACGCTCTTACACTATAAACTTATACCGTACTGCACTATAGAAACGATATTGCACTATAGAAATATATATTATAAGCTATATTATACTGAATGTTTCGCGTTATAAATGAATATGAAAACAGCCAACTCATATTGCACGTTCCAAAAATACCTATTAGCTATGAAAAACTTCTAAAACATTTTTATCGCGAAATTTGGTTTCCTCAGATGCATGCAACAGATTTCTCTCCACTCTTCTGAAAGTAATTTTACCAAGCTTTTATTGTTTTTTACAATTTACTATTATTTTCATATTAAATATATCCATTTTTTCTGTGCAAAAGAAATTTTGAAACCCTTGCTACTCATACCATGAAATAACATCGCAATACTGATATATACCTCTGTAAATTAGGATTATTTTATGTACAACTCTATATAACTCTGCAAATAATTTTTTATATTAAACAGAAGACAAATTTCAGATTTTAAAAACTAAATTCAACATTTTTAAATTTTTAAAACTTTGTTTTGGCCCATTCGTGGAGTTCAGTAAAAATATTCCCAATTGATTAATGATATTTAAAGATTTTAATAGATTCATTATGTAGCTTATCTTACAAATTTATCAAAAACAAGTATTATAAAATGACATGATTTGATATAACTTCACTAAGCACTTGTCGCATGTTGTTAAAAATTTGAAAAAATTATTCTAAATAGCAAGCTATTCAACAAATACAAAGTACCCTATTTATCAAGGAAAGCAATAACATTTTTTAAAATTTATTATTCTTATTTTATGCGTAAAATAATTAGCTACTGAAGATACCACTTGACGTAAAATGCATAGTAACAAAATAGATAGGAAAAGAAATGCAATAAAAATTAGGTTTAAGCCATTACTTATTACTAAAAAGAAACTTTAAAACATGAAATTTATTTGGATTCACACTCAACTACACAGTAAAAGAGTCGGTAATATTCTCCTTTTCTTTTAATATGTTCTTTTTAATTCATAGCAAGACCATTCAGCTTATTTATAGCGGATGTATTTTGACTGGCACGTTTCCGAGTTTATCAGTGTACTAACAACACCTAAAATGACCATTTATCCATATTTATTATAGCACTAATTTAGAATTTTCTTTCACGATTCAGAGCCTTTTCTGTTTATGATACTATACTAAATTATGTTAGTTTGTAGGAATAAGTTCTTTCCTATAAGCCTTAATTCCCCTAATTGTCGGTGTCAGAATATTTAAATTTGATAGCGCGGGTGAATTAATGCAAATTCTACCAGTGGGTGAAAAGGTTTCAGTATCAAGTTCCCTGAAGGAAAAGTTAGAGAGCCTGGGAAAACTCTGTGCGTATTGTAGCGTGAGCTTCGGCTTAGCAGTTATTGCTGGTTAAAGGTTTCATAACAGCTATTACTTTGCTGCCACTAAATTTATCAACGCTCTGTTAGGAAACAGGATAGTATGAGCCCTGTAGCTTAATTCTACTATTTGTTAATATCTTCAAATTTTGAGTTTAGTTCTTACTGTTTCAGTTTCCGCCCAAGCAGAGGCGTAGTGTGTTAACGTCGAGTTGAGGCATTGTAAATAATTTAAAGAGCGTAATAAAGGGTAGTTTTAACCCTTCTTCTGTGCAGTCACTACTGTCCAGATTTCACACAAAAGATAGACAAGTAGACCTTACAAGTTGATTATGTCAAACAATGTTGATTATGCGTATAATATTTACCTTGTTAAATTCCGTGCTTCTCTAGTTTAATTTTCAAAACTAAGCATCTTGCGTAAGAAAGAAGCCATATTTCCCCATTCACTGGGTATTTTGTCCAAAAATAATGCATTATAGCCCTTGTTTCTAGTTAATTGGAGATAATCTATACATGTTCTTTAGTGACGAGATCGCCTGTAGATACTCGATAATGTTATGCGATTGCAAATTACGCGTCATAATTATGATATACATTTACACAAGATAATATTTTATAATAGGAATATGCAGTGTTGTACAACAAGAGATTTTAAAACAATATTTAGATAATGAATGATGAATTCATTTCAGACTTTCAAGATTCAAACCTAGAATGCTTAATGATTTCATTTACTTAACTGCCTGTGATTTTTTTCCTTGATTCTTTAATATTTACTCTGACTAATAATAACTCTAACTAATAATCAACACTAAATAATTTTTTAAAAAATCCATCATGTTATTAATGATATATCAATGCATTATGTTTATAATAAACATTCAGTTTCAATCTATTGTTACTAAGAGGTTACTCTTGCACTGCGAAAAGACCAACAGCGGTAATGGTTATTTGCACATGTTGTCTTGTATTTTCATATTATGAAATATCATCTTTTATTTGTATTTTATCTCGATAAAATAACACTAAACACTTCAAAACCGTGAAACTATTCCATAAAAGCAAATTTAGCATTTTTCTACTTAAAATTTCTAGTTTTTAACTCATCCGATAGACAACGACCTGAAGCATTGTGTTAAACAATGTTACTGAAGTATTTTCAGATGATTGTCAAGTTTCGAAGTGTCAAAGATCAAGCAGTATTTACATTTACAAGTTTCAAATAACACCAAAGAAGTTTTATTTAATGTCATTTTCAGTTGCAATAAACTCACTAAAAGTTTTTTATGGTTTGTATAAGTATCTACAAAGTAGCAGATTCGTAGAAAATACTCAAATTTTGACTTTATTGACTAGTATAAAGTACTTTTTTATGAAATTTTGCTCAGACTGATTGATTCTTTTTTTTATTCATGTCCATTCCTTTGATTATTTTTGCTACAAAAAAATGTCCTTGATGTTTATTATTTTCATTCACTCTATTTTCTTCAATACCTGATAACTTGCTCGGTAGAAAAAAGATCATATTTTCTGAGTACTTTGCAAGAAGCATTTCGCAAATATTTTGTATCATATGTAGAATCTGATAAATAAATCAAGGAAAGGATCTGAATTTTTAAAATACCAAATAGTTACATAAAATAAATACCCATAACTGGTAAAAAACGTGTATAACTGACATTAGTGCACTTCAGTAATTTTCGAATTTACTAAGTTAAATTTTCCAGCTTAATGTATAGTTTTGAACGTCCTTCTTTGTCCCATGTTTTTTGTACTTCCCAGCGGTTATGATTAAAAGCATAGATTTATTTCATGTTATAAAATTTAATCAGAGATACTGCAATTTGAGCAAATTTTTATCTTGAGCCATTCTGATGCTGTACACTAACTAACAAACTCTTAAACTAATGAATAAAATTCGAACATAGATTCTGCCAAACATTTTGTTCTATCCATATTTGTAAAACACAGGAAACGAAAAAGGCCGGGCATGTTTTTATTCTGCCAATATTTCGGAAACTGTCGGTCAGAATAAAATGCCGCGTTGGTCAGAGAGAAAAAGCCGCGTTTCGTTTTCTAGATGTGGAGGGCGAAAATCGATAAAACTGCGGTTTATACTTTCATCAGGGATAAAATTTGGTTTGAACGACACCTTAAATAATTTTTTTTTCCTTTTTTTTCATTTTTTTTTCATTTTGTTTAGGCCATTCGTCTAAACGCCAACTTAAATACATTTACAAGCACATGCGGAAAGTTTTGAAATCTTATCTTTAAGTCATTTCAAATATCTTACTGTTTTATCTTACTGTATCATCTTATTGCCCATATTTACAAAAACCAAACTTAAGTTATCCTAAGACAACGATTCACAACATTCGAGGAGTGTAAAACATAGGCAACAGTTGCATTTCGCGATGAAACTGATTATGCCATTTCTTAACAAAATTATGTTGTAATTGATGCTATTTTTTATCATCCTTGCGATGTTTTTTTTTTCATGTATTTTTTCTTCCGGTAATTAACGAAGTCGGTATGCTCAGAGTGTAAGCAAATGTGGTCCCACCAGTTGTTAAAGATCTTACGATATTTAGTTGTAAATTTTCCTTTTTATTTTACTAATGTCACTTCTTACAAATCGAAAGGAAGAAAGTTAAACTTTGCTTACCTTACCAATTCTGAATGAGGGGGGGCGGGCTTAGATAAAGAAAACAGCACATCAAAAAGCACATGCAAAGAGACCTAGTAAAATTATTGAATTATTGTACGCTTTCTAAATTATGCCCTAAAAGTTTTAGGGATAAAATACGCGAAGATAAGAAGCATGCAAGTAAATGCAGTATTTAGTTTTATCAAAATGCCATCACTTAAATAAATAAGAAGTAAAAATAATTTAATGCAAGGATATTGACAAATTTAAGCAAAGTATGCATTTATCAGTATTTTTAAGAATCGGCACCTGATGTGCTTTTTTTTTCCTTTACTTACAAAATCCCATTTTCGAATTTTTAACTGGGGTTGTCCGTAAATCCAAACATGCAAAAAAAATGCTGTTGAGTACCAGTATTATTCACTTTTTCAGGTATGCTTGAAAGCTTGTCCTTTAATTTGAGGAAAATTTTGATAATTAATTATAAATTTAAATTAATTTTAAAATAATGTACCTGAATATGAAACCTTTCTAAGACGCATACAACGTATCTATCGGCTGATTGCTGTTCAAGCGATCTAAACATCACATTTATTATGAAATGATTACGGGACATTTTTCAATGTTATGAATGGCTTAAATTTTAAATATCCCCTCTGAGAGACGAAAGCAAAACTGAAGATAAAGTTTCTTTTATAATTTTATAAAACAAACTGGGCATTAATTACGAACAATTATGACTGAAGAAAATATAATTTATATTTCTGATAATTATTTAGTTTCCTTTACCGAAAATTAGAGAAGAGAGTAAGTTGAAATACGTAAAAAACGGCGATTAGGATGGAAGAGTAATAATTTATTACCAATTGCTCCATATTTGTCTAAATTTCGATTCAAAAACCAAATTTTCTAATAAAACAAGGGAAGTTCGTTAGTTATCGCATAAAGTGTCAATATATATGTAGAGACATTAGGTTATTTCGAAAAGCAGGAGAGATGAAAAATGAGAAGTGCCCCTCGCCGGGACGCGCACCACGGATCGCTCGAATACGCGCCGAGTGTGCTGACCACTACACCACCAAGGGCATGCTAAGAAGGCGGGGAAAATACCTTATATATCTTCTCAGACTTCATAGTATATTTAATTCATCGATAATCATTTTGATATAAAAGCTGCTTTAAAAAATTTTGGGATAAAATAACTTTTTAATTAATTTACTTATTTACTTAGCTTTTTTATCAAAATGTGAAATAGCTCGCAAAACTTATCTTGAGCTGCATGCAGTGTGATTAGCTGTTTCAATAAGGCGAAGCATACTCTATTTTAAAACGAAGCAAAGCTATCTACCTTAGTGATGGACTGCCATTGTTGAGGGCTTTCTAAAAGAAAATATTTTGCATTTATATTACTCGGGGATGAACGTCACGAAACCTTTAACAGCTTGTCCTTTCAAAATGATGTGAATCAGACTGTAGATCACAGAGCTCAGCACGACTATCCACTTTTGGCCACGGGCGAACCCTTCCAATATACAACTAAGTGAAGGGGCACATTCGGAAAAAAAGAGCTATTTCATTAATAAAAGACAAAAAAAGTGCTATTTTATGTAAAAAATTTTTATTTAGAAAAGTAAACTTTTGCCGTTCTTTGACTATCGTATTCATGACGCTGAGGCATTTCAGGAGGAGAAATTTGTGTACCATCGACATGTACTTCTGCCGCCAGTCTATTGGCCGAGAGATCTAAGTATTACTTCCATTACCTGAAAGTCGCGGTGTACATGACAGTTAGAGTGAGCTTACATGAGCGTTGCATCGCAGTAGAAGAGATATAATTACCTATCATGACATAATTACCCATTATTCCACTACATAAAACTTGTTGTTACGGATGATTACTGAGAGGACATAAAATATCGCATGGCAGTTCCAATGATATTTTGACATGATACTCAAAAGATATGAATAATGTTTTGTCTCGCATCGTGATAAGCGAAAAAATCTGTGTTGCCGACTGTACACCCGAGCTCAAAAGATAATTCATAGCACGACATCATCTTCTTTTCCCCACCTAACCGAAGAAAACCAAACAAAGCCTCTTTTTCTGAAAGGCAGTGACCATTGTGTTATAGACAGTCATAGTTCACTTTTTACTGTGTTTATATGCCATGATCAAACCATCACTGCGAACACATACTGCTAACCGAGATTGAGAAGAGCAATTTATAAAAGCAGGAAAAGCTTCTGGCTGATATTATGAACATCCTTCATAACAATGCTGGGCCACGTGTCGTTATATCCACACAAGTTGCTTCAGAACTTCTAATGGGAGATTTTAGAGGACCAAACCCCTATTCCTGACCTCTATTCCCAGTGATAATCATCTTATCAGAAAATTAAAGTAGTTTTGAAAAGAAAAGAGGTTTGCTTACATCGAAGAACTGAAGTAAACAGCAACTATATTTTTAGTAGTGGCAAAAATGTTTGACAACAGTATACAAAAACGTCTCCCAGTAAGACAGATGCTTCCATGCCATGGGTGTCTATGTGACATAATAGCCCAAGTTATGTATATCGAAACAGAAAAATGTTTTCTTCAAATATCTGCTTTCGTTCTTTTGTATTTATCAAACGACTACTACCTCTTGATAGTATTACAAGTTTCTCGCACCTTTTAAGAATATCCTCTTAATATTTTTTTTACTTTTAATTATTCTCTATTAATAACTATAAACAAAAGTAATTAATTTGTTTGTCTTTAGCAAGTTAAATGCGTAAAAAATGCGTCATTTTATACAAATTTAAGATACTTTCTTTAGTGCGCCATAAAGCATTTTATTAAAAATATAAAATCTAAAAACAAAATTTAATGCAAATGGGACTGTGTTTGTCAATAAGTGAATTAATAAATAAATTTGAATTGTAAACAACTTCTTATAAACTGACAAAATGACTCCAAATGATAAAGCTCCAACTATATTTAAGCGAATCGCTCACTTTGCTTTGGTTGAAATTCTGCAGCTATATTTCATTTTCGGTTTGATGCTTGAAGACTTATTTCCCAAGGTTTTCGGCAAACTTTTGTTGTTTTATGTTTATTTAAAAAACTTTAATGTATATTAAAACATTTATTTATTCTTTGTTTTGGAGGGAAAATGTCATTAAAACTTTTATTACTTATATTTATTGGAATACTAGAGTATTGGCAGAATTTTGGTATTCGCATTTTATTCATTTTTTGAATTTCTTTGTGCTTTTCTGTAATACAGCTGCACGTATCTTTCAAATGACTGACATGCTTCAAATATTCATTAAGCGATCTTAAATCTCGTGCTTAGCTTCGTGGCTAGCATATACATTTAATTTATCTGGAACTTTCAAAAACATTTAGCGCTGTAAAACTGCTTGCCTTATTCAGGTTCAAACCAAAACAGTTCAGAAGTCCCTTGAAAATGTATAATTATCTGAACTAACAAGTTATTTTATCAAATATGTTTCAAACAATCTGAAGAAGGTTCTCAAATACAGCAGCTACCTTTTAATACAATAGTTTTGTTTATTCTCCGTTAATTTGTCATATAATGTATATTTTACACAATTTAATGCATATACTACTGTATTCTATTTAAATACATATCTTTTAATTCAGTTTGCAATTCATCGTATTGTATACTTCTGTATTGTGACATCTATGCTATATCACCAATCCTGACAGGGAACTTTAAATTTGCAAATTGAATAACAACTGTAATTTCTCTTCCATTTTCCCATACATTCTCGAAACAGTTGCAGCTGTGAATAATAATGATACAGCAATAAACATATTTCAATGTCTTATTTATTTACTATACTTAAATATAGAAAATGAAATAATTTTGCAGCTTTCATAATTACAGGTACTAGATTTGAATTTCTTAAACGGGCTGTGGGATTTTACTTATTTAATTCAGTGTTCAATCTTTGAACCCCACAAACACTAATAAACGAATAATCGCTTAAGTGTGTGAACAAACACGTAAGACTTACGAAGGGTTAACTACCCTTTATTTCTTAAAATAAATATAATACAATCAACTCCTAACTCGGAGTGTACAGCAGAGCTTCCACTTGGGCTTGAACTAAAATGAATATAAAATTAATCTTAACTAAGCTTACCTAAAGCTAACTGAAAGATATACCCGAAGCTATCAAGATTCTAAGTAGTTGGCCCCTAAATCTTAATTAAGTCGGCGAAGCCAAACAATGGCCTAAAGTATGGCCGAGTGTAGCAATAACTTAAAGAGACGTAGCCAAAAGGCAAACACGCGCTAGTCAGACACTCAGGCTGTCTCTCAAAGTCGGTGAAACATCGACTTAGATACTACTCTTTACTCATTTGTATTAACTGCTTTTCTGAAATTACATTCTGGTAGGAAATTCCAAGCTGAAACTAGAAAGATAGGAAAGATGCATAAACTTAAAATAACTGTTAATAAAATTAGGATAAACCTTACAGGGTAATTATAGGATCATAAGGAATTCTAAGAAATAACAGGAAGCACATCTACTTCTTATTCTTCCAAATAATTATCTGAAAAATATATTAAATTATTAATTCAGCTATAGATTAAGTTAATAAAAATGGCCGTCTAAATCTTGCATTTAGCTGTATTCAACTATTCCATTCCATTAACCACCCTTCCCGGCGAGTATCTTTATTTTGAAAATAATCTGCAATTGAATGGTATATGTTATCCCAAAAATTTTTTTTATCAGTATTTGATCAAATTCGTATACACAAGTATACCTGACAAAATACTTTGTTTATAAGACGTAAAAAAATGTGAACTCATGAAAAGTATCTAATTCCAGACAATTAAATATCATGGTAAGTTGCATAAAATATATAACTGTGAATCTTATAAGGTATTTCTCCCGCCTTCTTCGCACGCCTTCGTAGTGTAGTGGTCAGCACGCTCGACGCATAACCGAGAAGTCCGTGGTTCGATTCCCGGCGAAGGCATCGCTCATTTCTTCAGTTTTCTGACCTTGAAAAACACCTAATGACTCTACAGTCTATACTAGTTCTAAAATTCGATGGGTAGAAAGAGGACAAAAAATAATGCTCAAAAAAAAGAGAAAAAAATAGCATCATATACAAACTCTCACAGGGATGTTGACAGCTATATAGTAAACAAACTCTTTCTTAAAAATTAAGGAATATATCTTTTCATATAAATGGATGAGGAAAACATTAACCTAGAATCTTCTTGATTACAAGAAAAGTTTTAACTTTCAGTAGTGTCTTAAAACTGTCATCCATGATGAAGCTAAACGTGAAATCCTAAACTGTTAGACTGCCGTCATATTGTACTGTCTTGAAGTGGAAAAGAATATCTTCAAATATTAATACTATAAGCATTGTAAATACTTTAAGCATTACATGCATAAATGTCATTAAGTAAGCATATAACTTTGAAGCCCCGCCAGTGGTGGAGTAATTAAGATAGTTAATAGCTTTATGAGCTTTATGAGTGATTAGTGTGACTTTATGACTCATAAAGCTAATAGCTTTATGAGTAATTCTATCCGAACTCGGACCCAAGTGAATGAACTGGTTGCATGAGTGCTTTTCGTGATGTGTAACGTGAATACGAGCCATTTCTCTTATAAATTCCTACAAGACGGTATCTCTCCAGTTGGGCAGTTAGCTCATGTGCTTTGCCTATTCGAATAACCTTACAAAGTATACAAGTATTCTTAATTACATATTCTTGTACTTTTAAAATCTTTCTAATTTTAATTGCATTGATAATTTGTTACATTAAATATATGAAAGATCTAGTTATTTTTAAAATAACTTTCCTATGAATAGTACATATTTCCTTACCATTACTTAATTGCTTGTTTATTCAAAATTTTTATCCTCGCCGCTAATATGATGATTTTACTACGTTTTCTGTTATTTATATCAATCCACGTATGCATTAAAAAATCCCATTAAAAACGCTGCTTTAGATATTCATTATGCATGTGTGCATATATGTTACATGTTGCTAAACATTAAAAACATTTTTAACACATATCACCGACATCAAGTTACATTTAACGTTAAGAAAGTTTTAAACTGAAGTCTAAAAATAGTCAGATTTATTACTTTCGATATTTCAAAGAAGAAGCTACAAATTTAACAGAGTTCCATATTTTAGTAATTTTATTCAGCTTCCAATATTATTTATGATCATTAAATTACCAAGCTTTAGGCGAAAAGGAAAGTGAAGCGTGATAAAGCTAAAAATAAGAAAATAAATTGTTAGGCTGGCCGTCATCTTGCGCCGTCTTGGGGTGGAAAATGATATCCTCAAGCATCTCTTATATAGATCAAAGTAAAGATTTTATTTATTAGCTTTAAATTCTATTGACTACACTTTCGTAGCAACGATTAATTCTTTACTTTCTCTATGTTTTTAACTTTATTGCTGTTCGTAATGCAACAATTATTGCTATTCATAACTTTATTCCTATGCATACATAAAATTTCTTTTAACTGTATTTGCGCAATATATGCATTTTTTACACTTCAGTGACAGATAATTAAGGTCCAAATAAATTATCTCTTTTCTTACTTAGGAATGTCAATATTTAAAATATTAATATTTTGAAAGTCTACACATAAAAAATCATATAAAATAGTCAAGTACTTCTTAATAACTATAGATGTATCTGCAACACCGCTTCAGCTATGCGACCTCTGTTGTAAGCTATCTTTATTCTTCAACCTCTACTTATGTATGCTTAATATCTCCGTCTTCTTTACTATTTCAAGTTCAAAGATTTTCATAAAATATTCCTTTCCCAAAAAGTAAATTCTAATTACTGAGACAGCAAAGGTATTCTAAACAATTTCTCATTTGCACTTACAGGAGTTAAAAAAGAGCAATTGTTTTTTCAAATTTTTATTAAAATCTTATTTTTTGCAATTTCGTATAGAAAAAGACATTATGAATCGAACATAATAAATATTAAAAAAAATTTTTAAAGCTGCAAAATCTCTAGAAGTATACATGTATGTATTTCAAACAAATCCAAGCACAATCTGCATTTAATCCAGTTTTAGTTTATCTTTCATATGCAGAAGAATCAGAATAAGATATTTCATAAGAAGAAGAATCTAAAACAAAACTAACCCTTCTTTCGTTCAAGAAAACGGGAAAGAACCGTTCAATTGAACAAAGGTAAAAGAGAAAAGAAATCTTCCTATTCTTTGCCAAAAAGGAAATTTTTCAGTTTTCGATCCATTTTATACATATATAATACAAAACTTTTTATATGAAATATTTATGAGATGCCTCGTTTATGTTATACATAGATATACGTACACATATATAGCTTTTCAATCTTATTCTCTGTCTTTATTTCTGAAAAGAAAAAGGTTTAGAACAGACCTGGCTAACCCAAATGGTTTCACGGCCCACTTTGATGTCAAGGAACGTTACAATGGCCGTACTTTAGAGAAGCATGCTTTTAAAAAATACAATACAAATGCAGAATGAATAAAATTTTATTATTTTACTATTATTCAAGATAATGAACTGTTAAGTCTTAATTAATAAAATATTTGTTTATCTCTTCCTTCACTTAATTTCGAAAATCTATATTTTTATCGACATTGCACACCTTAGCTGGTTTTGTGATGAACTTGTAAATTTCATCTTCGAAAAAAATGTTTCACAAACATATGTGGATCCTAAAACACATACAAAGCGCTGTGCCAAATATCTTCATTAGTAATGTCTCTCGGATGTAATATAAGTATTGTAACAATTAACTTTTCACGTGAAGGCAAAATTTTATTTCATTTCGTTGTTGCATTGTAACTCAGTTAATCCCATTTGCAGATTTTCCGGAACACTATTCACGTGAACATGAAATTGGCGTGAAAATATTTCAATCATTTTATCATATTTTTCTAATTCCAATAAACGACTATTAAATGCTGTTATAAGTTACTTTATTTCTTTAGCATATTTCGAGAAATTATTAGATTTGCTTTTTGGAACGTTGTTTAACAGCGCAAAATGTTGAGAAGCATTATTTGTAAGATGGCACTCAAATAACAATAATTTCTTATTAAAACCTTTGATGAAATTACAAGCGACGGTTATTAAATCATTTTGCCCCTGAAAGTTCTTATTTAGCTGATTAGGGTTTTCTGTTATATCCACTAAAAAACATAGGTCAACAATCAATCATCATGACTTTGTAGGCATTTATATTTATTTTAAATAACCAGTTAATTTTAATTTTAAGTTACTTTCTTATAAGCCTTCATTCCCCTAATTGTCAGTGCCAGAATATTTAAATTTAGAAGCGCACGCAAGAAATGCAAATTCTACTAGTAGAAGAATAAGTTAAACGTCAACGTTCCAGTAGAGAAAAAGAGAGTCCGGGATATTGCCGTGGGTGCTTATACGCAAACTTCTGTTTGGCAGGTACTGCTGGTTTTGACGTGGCTTAAGCGCTAGTATCTTGCGTCCACCAAACTCCTCTACGCGCTATAGGCTACAGGATTATATGAGCCCTGTGGTGTAATTCTACTATTTGTGAAGATCTCTTATTTTAAGTTTGATTCTACTGTTTCAGTTACCGCCCAAGTTGAGGCGTAGTATGTTAGCGTCAAGTTGACGCATTGTAAATAAGTTAAAGAGTTTAATAAAGGGCAGTTTTAACCCTTCATCAGTGCAATCACTATCTCTAAAGGTTCAACACAACAGCAGGAAGGTAGAACGTTACAAATTAATCCAGGAACAGAGTCTTATTTCTCGTTCATAAATACAGCTATTTCTTCCCGTAAATTAAAAAATCTTTTTAAACATTTTTCACGACTTAGCCATCTCACACTGGTAAAATATATGATATTACCATATTCAGAAAATAATTCTCCTAGGAATTGTTTGAATTGCCGATGCTGAAGAGCATGTGAACGAAAGTAATTTACTATTCTTATAACTACTTTCATAACGTGGTTCATGGATAATACCTGAGCACATGAATTTTGTTGATGCATCAAAGAATGACTAATAAAAATAATCATTGGTTGCAATCTAGATTACCCATAAGTAATTTTACAGCTCCCTTATTTTTATCTAAAAAATCAGATGTTCCGTCTGTTGTTATTCCCGAAAGAACCTCAAAATTTAACTATTTCCGGTTAAACATTCTTCAGCCGACTGGAAAACATCTTCACCTCTGAGTTGTGTCTTTTAAAAAGATTTAACATTTCTTCTGTCATATGGAATGAATCATTCACACCACGAATAAATAACACAAGTTGATATGCGTCTGAGATATCTGCACTTTCATTAAATGCCAAAAAATATGCTTTGAAATGGCTAATTGTATCTCTCAAAATTACTACGATTTCAGCTGAAATGTCATCATGTGACGACATATAGTTTGGCGTGAAAGACATACTTGAAAATAATTTGCTTTTAATCGGGCAAAACGTCTTTTAGAACTGTTTCCAAACAGTCTTTTACCAGTTCACTACCCGAAAATGGTTTCATTTTCTTTGCAATCAACATGGCAACAGAGTAACTCGCTTTGACAATGGTAGATGGTTGCTGTAATAATGAATCAAACATCCTTTGCTGAGCTTTCAGATGCGAATTAAGCGCAGTTAACTCAAAACATTTTATTCATTTACTGAAATTTACATACTCAGTATGTTTTGTCTCATGATGCCTTTTAACCTTATGTTCCTTTAATACAGTGACTGTCTCCCTATAAATTTGACACATTAATTTTGAATTCTGCATTGTGAAGAAATCTCTTTTTTCAACGATCATTAAATTTTCTGTTTTCATCAACAACTTTTCTTTTCTTAAAATTCGACTTTTCGGTTTTCATTCAGTTACGGTTCGAAACCTTGGTAAAAATACGAATATTTAGTAACATTTATAAACTTAATGTAAATGGTGATGACTTTAAAATTTATAATAGCTTTCATCAATTAAACATTTTATGAAATTCTTACTAATATTAAATTCATATATTTATTCATATAAATATTTCATTCGTAAAAATATACTCGCTTGAATAAATTTCAAGCTTTCTTTTGATTTCTTCAGATATCACTATTATTCCTCTATCAGCCCCACATACAAAAAACTTAGCAAACGTGACCTTCGATACCGGCTAGACAACTATTTCGCGCATGCGCAAGTGATATTAAGGCTGGATTTGCTTGGACATCGGTTCGAGTCATTTCAGGCATGCGCAAAAGAGGTATTAAAGCTAGATGGATAGCCCTGTAAAGTAAACTTCGAGTATATTTTTTAGTCTTGGGTCTGGCGCAGCCACGTCTGCTTTAGCGAATCTTTCGTCTGTTGTGTAGATTTCTTAAGTATTATTTTACAGTGCTTAATAATTTTATTAATTTACAATGAACAGGGAAATTTTAATGTTCTTGTTTGAGATTTAATTTTTAAATTATACTGTTGTTAAATTCTTTCTTTTGATCCGGGTAAAGTTCTTTTAAATTAGAAGAAAGCTTGTAAAGCAATAGGCAGTTTTTGCGTTCTCACGGACGGAGAATTCTGGGGTCAAGGGTCGGCGGCCATCTGCATTTTTCGTCCCCTTATCTTGCGCGGGCGAACGTGTGCTTTTCTCGTTCAAAGGCGAACTACTCTAGCGGCAGCATTCTCGATAGAATTATGGGGTAAAGGTATTCAGGATTTTTCTGAAGAGTCGAAATCGTTAACTGATTTACATGGTAAACATCCCTTGGTTTTGAGCTTGAAAATAGGGGCTTGTCACTGTGAAAATAGAGGTCCGAGTTTTCTTCGAATTTTGGTTAGTATGTTTATTGCTCTGGTTCTACTGGTTAGAGAGAGTTACTGTTTTGTGTGGGATTGGTGAATTTTAATTTTTGTGGATTTTTTGAACCAATAGTAATTACAAAGACGGTCCACTTTTGAGCGTCCCGAGTTTTAAAAATGGTCGCACCTGGAGATTACAAAAAAGGAAAAATATTTTGCTGAGATTTTCGAGACTTTTATTAGGAGAGGGAGAGGCCCGGCGGCCCCCTCCTCTCGGAGCCGACACTGTCCGTTGTCCGCTGTACGGTTGCGGGTGTAATATATTAAGGGGCAAGAACTTGTCCGAGAGGTTTACGGGCCCCTGTCGTTGCATCTTCGCTGAAATTGACTGAAATCTTGCGGCTACGTCCAAATCCTCAGACGTTGTGCTCGAAAGAAAATGGAAGGCTGCTCCCGTTGTATTTGTCTTGCCGTTATCGTCATCGGTGAACACCGAAAGAATAGTTTTTCCCTTTCGAAAAAAGGTGTTTTAAAGCTCGAACTGAAGCTCCCGATTACTATGGAGAACATTAAAGATGGTTTGAGCACCCAGTTTGTATTTTTTCCTGCCGTTATCCTCATTTTGGAATTGGAAAGAAAAGGGAAGGCTGCTCCTTGACTGAGTACAGTGCAGGATTCTGAAAAGTATTCCACCGTTGGAACGAACTATTTCACAGCCGAAAGTTTTCCTCAATTGGTGCTACAGAACAGACATATGGTTTTCTACGATTTCAAGAAGTAGTCAGACAGTTCCTCGGTACTACAGTTAGTCGGTATGAGCTTTTATGTGAGTGATTACATTTTTTCCTCTCGTTATGTGTATTACTAATGATTTAACAAATTTGAGAAAGTGATTTTTTTAATGTTTAATCGTCATGAGTCATCATTTTAATTAAGGGAGAATAAATGTAAGATTCTATCGACAAATTTAATTATATCTGTATGTCCGAAGATGAATACACTGAGGTGTCACAGGTGAAAGAATAATAAGTTCTTCTAAATCAGCTTTTCATGTGATCTTAAATTTCCTGAGGAACTATTTTAGAGGAGGAAACCTGAGGAAAGTGTTTATTAAAATTTTGGTAAGATTTGTAACTAATTGAAGATTGAAAAATTGTTTGTAAGCACTTGATTATTGCTCTGTGGTAATTACGCAATTATTGTAAAGTGCGTGACTAGTAATTTTGGGTATAATATTCATAGTTGTTCAGATTGTCGTATGAGAACTTTACGAGTAATGTTTTGGAAAATGTTTTTGTAGAGGTAGTCTGATCAGCTATCCGTAATTAAAATTTTTGGAATATTAAATAAATGTATGTTAATGATTTACTATTGTATGTTTTTTTTGTGTGTGTACTGTAGGTTACCCATGTGATTCTTTCGGAAAACATGTTTAAACTTCTATTCGAACCTAGTTAGTTTATTGCGGGCGTAGGAGAATTTAATGAGGTTTGTGACTGTACGATCAGATTTATTAATTTAACTGAACTGGTGTTTTTATTTCTTAGTGGGAGATTTATCTTCTCCTGGTGTTTTTACTTGTTCTGTGCTATGCTTAAATAAAATGTGTTTGTGGCTATCTCTAAAATTGAATTGGAATTTATGTGTTTTCAGGAAGGAGAGCCGATTAGTTAGTTTTAGTGAGAGATAGCATGTAAATGATTTTGTGTCGGTAATGCATTTTACATGATTATTAATCTCTTGATTTTAACAAAACATCAAGCAGGATATTTTCATTTTTTATTGCACTTAAGCTTTGAGAGTTGATATGATAAAACTTAATTTACAGTGTTAAGGATTTTATGAAAATTAGATCTAGCTTAAAGTAAATAGTTGTCAATCACCAGTCTCTTTGCATTGATTTAATGAATTCAGTATATTTTTAAGAGAATTTTAGAATTGTAATTTAAGTTTGTCACGGCATCAAGAGAGGTTGAGTATGCAGTTGAATCTAAAAATTAAAAATGTTTAATTCGCAACACGTCCTTAATATACAAAATAACAATAACTTTATTCGTGCAGTCCAAGCGTGGGTAGACTAGCGTCTCGAGTCAGCCTGAACGTTCGGCTTCCATAACGTAACCAAAATCACCCTTGGAGGAATTATCACTTACTGGCGTAATTTATATTACATAATTTTACGTGTTTTTTCTGTCTTTAATTTAAAATTAAATATTTATTGCTATTTCAAATTTTCATTTATTTAATATTTCGTATGTACATGCAATGAAAAAAATAAAAGTTTTATTAGAAATATAAAATCCCCCAACGAGTTGCACAATTTAACGAGACGACCCGAGTGATGGCGAGTACTGACGATGAAAATGATGATGAAATTATGATTATGTTTATGATTATGTATGAAAAGGGTTGGAAATTGCTGAGATTTGAAATTACAATCGAGGAATACATAAACTGTGATGTCAATACAATAACGTCAGACTTATACACAGTTCAAGAATTGATTGAGAACATTTTACCAGATGAACGTTCAAGTAACAGGGGTAAAAAAATGAAGAAATAATCCCGCCGTCTTTTCAAAATAATATCTAATGCATTGACACCCTCAGAAATTTCTTTGTGCGTAATAATGCAAGCCAGAAAACATTTCAAGAATTGAATTCGATTCATAGTGCTTTGATTCAGTATAAAAAGATACATCAGACGGCAATTAAAGAATTTTTCTTTAAAATATTCTTGGTAGAAAAAGTTACTTATTCAAGATGGTAACTCAAATAAAGGTATGATTTTTTTTTACAATTTTACGTGACTACGTACACAAAATTGCATACTTATGATTTAAAAAACATTAAATTTCTATTAATAGCATTTTTTGTTTAAATTGCTTAAATTAGTAATATTAATTAAATATTTATTTAAAATATTAATTTCAAATAAAATATTAATTTTAAATTTCTTTGAACGTAGTTAATATTTTAAACAAATCAAAAATACGATAACAAAATTATGTAATATCAACTTAGTTTATCAACTTATGTAATATCAACGTTAGTAGCATGAAAATTGTATACTTAATATAAAGTGTTTTATGTCGTAAATTAAAATTTCGGTTTTT
The DNA here is from genome assembly GCA_000611955.2 of Stegodyphus mimosarum. Lineage (NCBI taxonomy): Eukaryota > Metazoa > Arthropoda > Arachnida > Araneae > Eresidae > Stegodyphus > Stegodyphus mimosarum. The sequence continues at coordinate 374,449 of KK116535.1, read as the reverse complement.
ATTTCTTTCTCATTTATACATCGTTTGTGAATGGTCCCTTGAAAGACGTATAAAGAGTGCTCCACTGTATAATAATTTGTAAGCGAACATACGAAAATTCAAAATGGAATACAGGCAAATAGATTTTATATTAAATAACTTTAAGTGGTATTAATAAAAAATACTTTGACTTGAAATACTTAATAGTAAATTTATTACACTAATTTAATTGACTTGCATGAGAATTTTCAAGTTTAAAATGTCAGTTTTTGTTTAGTAAATTTATTACATTAATTTACTAAACAAAAAATGTGATTTATGCTAATTTTTAGAAAAATTCAAAAAACTATGCTTTTACATGCTTTGGTTTAAATTAAGTTTCTTTTAAATATATTTATAATTGCATGAGAATTTTCAAGTTTAAAATGTCAGTTTTCTTTTAACTTGGATCAATAAAGTCTGGCAGGAAGGTAAAAAACTAAACAATTATTTGTTTCAGTGTTTTCGTAGAAAAAAAGATTTATGTTCACTATTTTGAGATTTATCACATATTTCTAAGGGGTATAATCTTCTTTAGCTCCTTAATCACAAACATAATAATTTTTTATTTCTCGAATAGGAATATTCATCGAAAAGAAATTTCGTACATTTCTTTCGCTAAATATTTTCACATTTCCTGAATTTGTTTCACCCAATAGCAGGCTCTAGACGTTTATAGGCGTTAGTCACTACTGAGGCCAGAAATGGTGGCCTCTTTATTATGCAGGCATGTAGCAGATGGGCCATCGTTGCGTCTCCTATGAAGGGCCAGACAAATAACATCCATGCCTTCTCCGGAATTCGAATTCGGGCCCTTCGGCTCGGCAGCCAGAGTCACTAAACACTCCACCGCCTGGGCGGCTTCCTGAAATATACTCATGTCCATAAACTTTAGATAATGCTAGCTCCTGGCAAATAAAGGTTCACAAACAAAACAAATGTGATTTATTAATAAAGCCCATTTATCAAACAAACTATAAAGAACAAAATATGTATGAAACCATTCATAAAAACTACCATTTCTGCCCCCGGAAGCAATTATAAACCCTTAAAATAACTTAACATTACATGGTTGATATGAAGGTTAATATATTGTATGTCTCCCACACGATGAAATACAGTCCTTACAACGCCCAGGCATGCTGAGTATCAAATTATCGAGTTGATCTTGTGGAAGATTAGTCCACTCAGCAAGCAGTGCTCTTCGAAGTTCCGGTACACACGTTGGAGGTGATTAATGGGCTGTAATTCGTCAACCAAGCATGTCCCACACATGGTCTATCGGATTCAAGTCAGGTGAGAATGCTGACTATTCCATACGTAATATCCTCAGATTGAAGGCATTCCTTTACAATGTTTGCACGGTGAAGACGGGCTTTGTCATCCATAAATACAAATTCTGAGCTCATGGCACAAACAAACAAACGTACATGTTACTCCAGAATGAGGAATAAACTCCTGAACAAACGTACATGTTATTCCAGAATGATGTCCAGATAAATTTGGCCTCTCATGTTCCGATCGGAGCATTCAGATCTGTTCTGGAGCCCAGTTTAATTCCATCCCAAACGAGTAATCCTGCACCACCGTGACAGTGTCGTTCAAAGACGTTGTCCTGGTGGTAGCGGGTACCTGTAGTTCTTCATAAGAAAGTCTAAAGTGAATCAGACTGCAAGCTAAACCTGGACTCGTCATAAAACATCAGACAAGCTCACTCTGACGATACCCACATGGCATGTTCTCTTCTCCAGGCTAACCGCTAGCGACAGTGAGTTGCCGTGAACGGAACACATCTGACAGGCCTGCGAGCATATAGATCAATCTGTCCCAAATGTCTATACACGGTTCGCATTGAAACTGCTGTACCCGTGGCTGAAGAGAGCTGACGATATAGATCTGATGCTGTGCTCCGTCTGCTTCTTTTGGCAGTTACTGCCAAATACCGATCTTCGTTCGACGTTGTAACTCGGCGGCGACCTGTATTGTAACGTCTACTGATATTTTCATCATTTTGGAATCGATGCCGAAGCCTAGAGATGAAACTTTGAGATATTCCCAGTTCTTTGGATTCTTTCCTCTGAGTGCGATTACATTCCAGACGGCTGATAATTCTACTATGTAAAAAATCATCCACATGCGTCCTCTGTGTCATAACTATTCGGCTGTGGCACTAAGCGGCTTACAGAATGCTTGAAAATAATTTTACTACTTTGCTACCATTCCTTATATACACTTCTGTTACACTCTAAACTGTTTGTGCCGATAGTACGTCATTGCGACGTACTATCGGCGTCATCTGATAGCTTCTTGTAATCTGCATATTATTCTTGAAGATGCACACATAATTCTACATGTGAACGTTTTACTTTAGATTTCGATTTCCGTGTGATTCTGAATAATCCTTAATTTATGGACATGAGTGTAACTAAAGGCTTTAAAATCCAACTAAAATATGAACTTTGGTCTTTTTCATATTCAAAACCTTTTAGCTTGTTTTGATACTTTGAAACTTAACTTTAGGCTGGTGTCAACGCGAATTTTATCACGTTATTAGCAGCACCTCAGATCACCTATTTGGGGAAGTCTTACATATTTTACAGCCCATTCCTCTGAGTAATATTGTGTCGTATTCCACACGTATATATAAATTCGAGGGTTTAATGAGCCTGAAAGTATATAAACATAGAAGAGTTATAAGAAAGATGTATGAGAAATCAAAATATGTGAGGCGCACAGTGTAAAGAAATTCAAAATATGAAATAAGCTTGTAAAAATTACGCAGAGCGGCGTGGTGTGAAAATTAGGAGATTATGTTTGTTCATTCGCCGATGCCAGTCACTTGGGTGTCACCCATCCATGTACTGACCGCAGCGTATGCTGCCAGAAAATTATGTTTTGCTTTACAGTTAATACATTTAGCCATTCTGTTAAAGTGAAAGACGGCGCAGAAATGTCTAAGTAAAAATCAAATGACAGGGAAACCGTGAAACAATATCAATGCGGGTGGGAAAAAGGAATTCTATATTAAATGTCATAAGTAAAAAGATGGGTAGCATAGAGTCTGAGATTGAAGTCGATTTCGAGAAGTTCATATTTAAAGTTAACTACGTAATTTACGGTTTCCGTGTTAATTACCTTGGTATAGAAATTATTATTGAGCTTTCCAATGAAAGTTTTCAAGTCTTCTAGTTTTAGGTTTTTTGTGCAAGTCCTCATTACGAATAAAGCAGAAACACCCGTGATTTTACGTAGGAAATTATTTTAAAATGTTTCTAATTTAATAAAGTCTGTTTCTGAGGCTGTGCACCAGGCTGAGGATGTTTTGAGGCCGAATAATAGGATGGAGAATGAGAATATATAGGGACAAAGAATGAAGGTATAAGTTCGCTTTTCTTTTCCAAGATCCAATTTTAATGAAGAATCTAGAATGTATTTAATTTACGTGAAATATGAGTTGCTTTGCCTATGGCAACTGATGTGTACAGGTTCCACGTAAAGGTGGAATTGAATCGCACCCCTAAATAAGTTGCCTTGGTAACTTTAAGCACTTAAAGGCATTAATGCTCGTTCTTCATTTTCGGCACTAGTTTTCTATCTTATGCACACGACCTTTGATTCGTTTTATGGCAAATCTCAGTTTCAGAGAGGAAGAAAGAGTTGCTGTATCTTTAGCGTAACACCCTGTGATACAGTTGCTACTGTCATCAAACATCGAGAAATCTATAACATAAATTAGATAGAAAATTGGGTCTAAGATTGACTCTTGGAGGACACTTGCACTGATATTTCTGCCCGAGGAATAGCAACTGCTCTGTCTGATGTTGAAGGCTTTGTTGGCGATGAAAGAATTTATGATGACAATTAATCATCTCACGGGTGATATCCAGAGCAATAAGCTTATTAACAGGACCGCTATGCCTCACGCGGAGAAATGCTTTGGCCATGTCCAGCATAAGACAAGTTCTAGTTTGATGTCTGTGAATAGAAGCATGTATAAGCTCGACTACCTGGACCAGCTGCATAGCTAAAGACGGACTACTACAGAATCAGAATTACAGATTGTGCAGAAAACTCAGTACTGGAGTCAAGAGTTATATAAAATTCTTTCAAGAATTCTTCCGAGTGACGGGAGCAAACTAATCGGTCTGTAATTTTCCGCACGAGTATGATCTTTCCCAAGTTTGTGGATGGGAATAATGGTGGCATAGATATGCCTCGTCGAAAAATAGCTCAGAAAAGACAGGCGTTAAAAATACCGCAGAGTTGGAGACATAATTTCTGAGGTACTGTTTTAGTATTTTATTTGAGATATTATCTCTGCCGGTTATGCAATTTTGAAATTATGTCATTAATTTCCGCTACGTTAGGGAGGATGGGAAGGTTGATTGCAATTGGTTTTAATAACCACTTTTCAACTGAATTATTGAATTACGTAATTTAATTCTGAGTTAGCGGGATTTGTGCTGGGTGTGAACTGTTTGGCAAAATGATCAGCCAATACGTTTACCCTTTTTTCATTCGTATACATGTCTCCCGCACTATTTTAGTGAGGATATTTATTGTTCTGCTTGATTTTTGAGTTCGAATGTTTCCAGAATGTACCATCCTCTGTGTTTAAACTGTCACTTTTATTATTTCGCGTGTTAGTTCTGTGCTCGTAAATCAAACTTTTAATAATTCTGTTCCTTCTGTCGATCCATGACTTAACTGCAGGGTCATGTGAGTAAGTGTAGATCTTGCTGAGTCGATTTTTATGTTGGAGGGGAGCTTTAAATGACTTTTGTTGCTTTTAAGCTCCGTGGTGGAAATTTTATATGTATTTTTAACGTTATTAGTAAGATTTTTAATGACAGAGTCGATGTCTTCATTACGTTTAGGAGGTTTGTAGTGGGAAACTACTTATTAATATTTTCTTTAAATATATTTTTATCTGTAGTTTTGTAACTACAGTCCTTTTCGGGAATTTTCACCTACACCAGGACTGGTGTAGATGAGAGTTCAGTCAAAACTGCTCAAAAAACAGCAATTGCCAAAACTGCTCAAAACAGCTATCTCCGATACATATGTAAGCTTCAGACTTTCGATATTCTCATCCACGCACCTTAGCGACAGCGCCAGGCATTTCTCGAACAACAGCAATAAAAATTTGGCAACAAGGACTTTATTTGAATTGATAGCGCTTCCACAAAATGAGCTTTTCAAAATGAAGCATAAGGAAGCATCATATATGAGGATCGAGCGATTGTTCCCAATTTATGGGACCGTGCTAACCAAAATACTGTCTTTGGAATGTTGCATCAAAGCAAACTCTAGCAAGTATGAACAGAAAAAATGTAAAACTGCAATAATAATACAGCTGAAGAATTTCACTGTAAAGGATCATTATTTGCCTAGAAGGTTCTTCTGTTAACCTGTTCTTCTGTTCACTTCTTGATGTCATTTGTAATCGATTTTCTTCTTTTATAATTTAGTAGCCGAATGTTTATCATTGGACATTTTATCATTGTTACCGCTATAAATTGCATACTGTGTTTAAATGTTCTTGTTTAATGTAACAGTAGTTGAATGTTTGTCATTTAATACTATCGCTGTAAGAAAATGCTATCCGTATAAGAATTTCATCACATATATTTCAGAAGTGTAGTATATGTCAATGTGCACTGTAAACAATGTAAAAAATCGCTATCTTCATGTATCAGCATGCATTTTTGCAACTTTCCTGAAGGAACATAGCCCGAGCTTGCGCAATTTACCCGCACCTCTCGATAGGACTTAAGAAATGATGAGTGCTTGCCCAGTGGGCCGGTTGTCCATCCACGGCGAAATGAGATGAAATGTTCTCAAATATTTCTGCTTCATTTTAACTCACTTATCTAAACGAGTTACAGAACCCACGTGCTATTCACAAAGAGAAGAAAATAATCAAAACCTTTTTGAGTAGTTAAGAGCAAACTTGTAAATATTAATATGGTAATTTAAACAGATATATACAGGTATTTACAAATTTCGAAACTTGATTGCAGATTTTTAGATTAGAAATCCAATTTTTTGAGAATGTGCGATACATATGGCCTAATGCGATAGTCCTCTTTTAATATTTCATACTACGTACTGAACGGAACGATTTGTAGATAGTTTCATTACTAAAAGCTTTGTTGAGGAAGTTATTATTGATTCTATTCAAGTAGTCTAGCACATAATCAGTCTTAAGATCCTTGTGAGTAACGATATGTGTGAAGACTAGCGCTTATATACTTCACTGGAAAGCGCCATCTATGCTTCCCCGTTTGAGTTACGCCTGCTTATTGTATGATAAAACATATTTGGTTAAGTATGTTTTATTAGCCTTAAAATTTGACTGACGAGTTTCGAATCATCCTGTTCGAAATATCTTTGAACTACGTATTAAACTTTATAAATTTAACTTTCTAACACTGATACATTATTAAATAAAGAAATTACTTTTGAACCATTTATAACCGAATTATCTTTTAAAATTTTCAAGGAAACATTTATATTAAAAAAATAATTCGTAAAACATGTTATTAACTTACGAGTCCGTGCGATTTTAAAAGGATCTTCACTATCTACTTGGTCTATGACGGGCTCCACCTTGAAACGAGCTTGTGTATCATTGTTATGAACATAAAATGAGTATTTGAGAGCAGTTTGGAGGTCATCTGTGCCAGGCGGGAATATTGCTCCTGCAAAGAAAACAGAACTTTAACATTTATTTCATTTACCGTTAAGATCGTGTGTTATCTATATGATAGAAAATATACAAAGCAGTGACGTATAAAAAAGGAAAACATAAATTAATAAATTAATTAGTACAAAAGTCTTCTAATAAGTTGTAGGGATTTATATGCAAATTCTACCAGTGGGAGAAAAATAGGGAAAGTTAGAGAGAGTCTGGGAAATCTCTGTGCGTGGTTATATGCAAGCTTCCGCTTAGCAGTTATTGCTGGCTAGACGTGGCTTAATAGCTATTATCTTACTGCCACTAGACTCATCTACGCGCTGTAGGATACAGGATTGTATAAGCCCTGTAGGTTAATTCTACTACTTGCGCATATCTCCAATTTTGAGTTTTGATTCTACTGTTTTAGTTACCGCCCAAGTAGAGGCGTAGTATGTTATCGTCAAGTTGACGCATTTTAAATAATTTAAAGAGTTTAATAAAGGGTACTTTTAACCCTTCTTCGATGGAATCACTATTTCTCCGGATTCTACTCAACAGATAAACAGTAGAACCTTACAAAGTAATTAGTACAGATACAATCTCCTCGTGTACCCCAAATGTACAATGCGGGGTTTATTAAAGAAAGTTAATTAAAACATAAACTATTACATGCATAAATAAAACGAACAAAAACAGAGAACAGTAGTCTAGACTTCAGAAAAACGGGTAAGTTCGCCGGCCAAGTCACGCCCAGAATTTCGAAGGTCCTTCTACAAGCATAATCTACGGCCATCGAAGGTAGGACAGAGAAAAATTAATGTTTCACATCTTCAGGTACTTTTTTTAAACACTCAAATAAATTACTTGATCTTAGATTAAAACAACACCGTTGACTTGCAAGTTTACAGTGATCAGATAGAAATTGAGATCATTTAAAATTAATAAAAGGAAACACTCGAAAAGCAGTCTATGGTAAATAGAAGGCAAGAAATTTTTGGTCCCCTAGCATTACAAGATAAATACATTCGGTATTCCATTCAAATAAAAGCTTCTTATAATAAAAGGACTTCCAGTAATTCTTTTGAACGCTAATATTGCTTTTAACTAATGAGTAGTTATTTAAAATCAAAAATAAAATTAATTAAATGCATTCATTATAGTAATTATATCAACAACTCTTTATCATTACAAATAATTATTATCCATAGATTTCATTCCTAATTTCATTATTAAAGTTAATTTAGGCAAGCGATGTCTTCAAATATAAATATGATTATCCTAATATATGAGTCGTTACTATCTTCCTCTGACGACCTTCTGTTACACCTTTCTATAACGTTCTCTGCTGCTAATGAAATATTTATGATAATGAATTTATTTTGCCATGCTTTCTAATACATTTATTGGCTTTGTTTTTCAAATACAACTAAATATGGCCGCCGTAAATTAATTAATCAAGTAAATCGTTTCAGAATGTTTTTGGAGGGGGCATTTTATCGTTACTTTTATTTTAGAAACCCATATTAGCACAATTTAGAATAAATTCTGAGCCACTGAATATGCCTGCCTTAGTTAAACGCTGACCCCAGTATATAGCACACTGCAATCCCCAAAATGCTTAACTATCATGCAATAATAAAATACTGTAGTATTATAATGAAGATTAAAAAGGTTTTAATCATTTACACGGCTATTGATTTATTTTTAAAACTGTAAAAAATGCGATGAATTAAAATTGTGGTAAAAGTTTTAGCAATTGTCATTGCATTCTAAATCTAAACCTTAAGAAGCATTGTCAAAAATTAACTACTCAGTAAGGACATAACTGACCAAAGTCATTTAATGAAATGAAGGAAGCTTGCGTAATTTTCAAGGTATATTAAGATGGGCAAGTTCATTTGCAATAAGTTAATTTCTAAGCCTGTTTTACTACTAATATTCCTAAATGTTCGAACAAGATTCTCATCCTTTTTACTTCACGCGTTGTGAAATAAAAAGATTGTATATTAACATATGCAACAACTTCATAGTGAGTTTTGCCATAACAAAAAGTAAAACATTGGTTTGAGTTCCATAACAAAAAAGTGATACAAAAGATTATAAGGTATTTCTCCCGCCTTCTTGCCATGCATTCGTGGTGTAATGGTCAGCACGCTCAACATGTATTCTAGAAGTCCATGATTGGAGTCCCAGCGAGGGCAAGGCTCATTTTCCCTTCTCCAGCATCGAAAATAACCTAGTGTCTCTACACTGGCGCCCGAACTAAAAAGGGTGGCGGATGATGATTCTCCATCAGCAGGATTTGGCGATTGGGTCCCCTAATCCCCAGACGCTCTTTAAAAGGGGGAGTATATAAGGTATTTCTCCTGCCTTCTTGGCATGCCTTCGGAGTGTAGTGGTCAACACCCTTCACAACTATTCGAGAGGTCCGTGGTTCGAGTCCCGGCTAGGGCATGGCTCATTTTTCACTTCTCCAGCATCGAAAATAACCTAATGTCTCTACAAGATTACTTAGGCAGTTTATAACTATATTAACCTTCCAAAAATTTGCGCAATAAAGGAAAAAACCCATAAACCATAAAATATTTGTAGCATTAAAAATAAAACTATGCTAATAGCATGTAGAGACATTACGTATTTTTGAAAACAGGAGAGATGAAACAGGAACAATGCCCTCGCCGGAACTCCGACCATGGACCTCTCGAATACGCGTGCTAACCGCTATACCACGAAGGCATGCTAAGAAGGCAGGAGAACTATCTTATAAGCATAAGAACCCAGGTAGCACACAGGGGACTTTACTGCCGTTTCTCACTGAATGTAATGTTGACATTTAATTCAGAAATTTAAATTATAAATCTTAAGCATGTGGCTTACTTTTATTATTACTTATCATTTAAGTAAGCATCAAGCGATTATTATTTATTTGGTGGTTTATTTAAACGATTAAACAATAAATAGTTGAATGTATTAATCTGAAAATTCTTTATGATATTTATGCTTAATATTATCTTATGCTGCAGACTTTTATTTCTAGAAGTTTTCCATACATTTAATTCTGTTATCCTTCAAAACACATGATAAAATCCTCACTCGTGAATATTTCATTCTAAGATAAATGAATTCATGCTTAAGACTCATCATTGTTTTATGTAGTACTGAAGTTAGGAGAAAAATGGTTTCGATAAACTAGCTAAGAATACATTTATTAAATAATGGCCAAAGCTGTTTCGAATTTCAGATGCAAAAGAGATTATTAAATAAAACGTAAAGGAAACACGCTAAAATAAATCATTTTTCCTTATCGTAACATATGCTCATTAGTAATTTTAACGTAAAAGGCTAGATGAATTTTAATATTCAAACTGAATATTCAGAGATATGACGATAGACAGATCGACGTAAGATATCAGGAGTGAAATCTTTAATAATGGTAGTCAGCGCTTTTAACATTTAGAAAACTGAAATAAAACCACACTCTAAGAAAGGCGAGTGAAAACATTTACGTTTTTTTTCTCCCAAAATGAGCTCAGCAATCAGAGTTACTTGTTTATTCTCTTGCACGCTTAAAACTTCGTTCAAACTCGCATTTTATTCAAATGCATTAGAGTGAATGATACCTATTTGAATTGGATACGGTATTTTTAGTTTTCATTTTACAAATACAAATGATGTGAGTAATGGATAGATGTATATGAAGAATTTTAAGGATATTGTACTTAAAATAGTAATAATTTCGTATTTGTTTTAAGCGTAACATTAAAATAAATATCTGGTTATAGAAATAACAGATTAATGAAGCTACGAGATTCAGGCATTACCACGAAAGAAATAAAGTTTATGAAGCCAAGAGTTTTCTTCAACTGAAATCTTAGGTACAGATTTTCAATGTCGAAGAAGTTTTTCCTAAAATATACATATTTCAGTTTATAGATAAAAGTATAGTTTACAGATATATATAAGTTTGAGTTCAAAAGGAGGAAAAAGATATATGACCTACTGATGGCGTCATTATATTAAAAGTGAAAATATTTGTATCCTAAGTTGAAAAGCAAACGTTTATAGAATAACCACCTTTCGCAGAGCGGACTGCTGCTGCGAGACGTGCAGGAAGAGAGTCACATAGGTCCCTGAAGGTGTTCTCTGGGATGTTGAGCCATGCCGACTCTAATGCCGTGGCCAGCTGCGCTAGATTACGCGGTTGAGGATCCATGGCGCGAACAACTCGATCGAGATGGTCCCACAGATGCTCGATTGGGTTTAAGTCAGGTGAGTTTGCTGGCCAGGGGAGGACGGTAAACTCATCCTGGTGCTCTTCGAACCACGCACGTACACTGGCAGCTGTATGGCACCTCGCATTGTCCTGCTGGAAGATGCCATCATCCTGAGGAAAAACAATGCGCATGTAGGGGTGAACATGGTCCGCAAGGACAGATGCGTACTTGTATTGATCCATTGTGCCTTCCACAATGATCAGTGAACCTAGAGAATGCCAGGAAAACATTCCCCAGACCATAATGCTCCCGCCTCCAGCTTGGACCGTTCCGGCAATGGTTGCAGGGTGGTTCCTTTCAGAGGTTTCACGCCTTATACGCCAACGTCCATCTGTCCGATGGAGCATAAAACGCGATTCATCCGAAAACGCAACCTGTCGCCACTCAGTGGACGTCCAGCTGCTGTACTGGCGTGCAAATTCTAGCCTTCGCCGTCGATGAACAGCAGTCAGCATAGGTGCACGAACCAGGCGTCTGCTTCGGAGGCCCAGACGCAGCAATGTTCGCTGAATAGTACTTTGGGAGACACTTTTGGTAGCCCCTTGGTTCATTTTGGTGGTCAGTTGCTCAACGGTAGCCCGTCTATCTGCCCGAACGCATCTCCGCAACCGTCGTTCGCCTCTGTCATCTATGGCCCGTGGTGCACCACATTTGCCACGTCGCTGATTTTGGACAGTCCCATTTTGCCATGCACGGTACACTTTTACCACGGCGGCACGCGAACAGTTCACAAACTCAGCCGTTTCGGAAATGCTTCCAACCTTGGCCCGAAAGCCAAGGATCATGCCCTTTTGGAAGTCGGATAAATCGCTTCGTTTCTGCATTACGCCAACGATTGAAATGTTTTCCGAAGCCCTCACACACCCTTTATATACGCTCAACTGCACTGTGCTGCCACCTGCCTTCTGTGATTGGTTATTTAACTCTGACATGGAAAGTACGTGGTGGTCACATTAATGTGACTGGACTGTGTATATATATGTAACGGAAATTTTAACTTAAAATCAGTAACTCATATCTCTGATTAATTTGTTAATTTGTTTTTGTTACCAATTTAAATCCCCATGCAAAACATAACCATTCTTCTAGTTTACTCTCTCATTAGTTAGCTGCCCTTAAAAAAGAAAAGCAAAAATTAAAGACCCCAGTCAAATGTATGCTGCGTTTTAAATAAAATATATTATGCTTTCGAACAAAGTATATCATAGAACGTGACAATCTCAGTTTTTAATATCTCTATCAAAAAATTCTCTTACAAAAAGTGTTTATTATTAAACCATTTTAGATATATATACATACTTATTTTAATCTACGAGCAACATTCACTTCGTCTATACCTTACAGTTTTGTAGAGAGGACGAAAGTAAATTCAGCTTTTGCTTTATTAGAACTTACTACTTAACGTAAGATTCTTTCATAATTACATCTAAAAAACATGCTCACTGTTAATCCAAAGTAAATTGAAAATCAATCCTTACATCTTTTTACCAAAATAAATTATGCGTGATTATGTTAAAAAGCCATCTTTCAACCTTTATTGACATTTTTTCTCGTTTTAAGTTCAGTAATATATCTTCATAAATGGCAGAATTTTCCTTACAAATAATATTAAATAATTAATGTACATGTAATACATTTCAGCATGTACACATAACATATTTTAGCAATATTGCATTTCACACTGCGAGGCATAAAAAAAACGATATATTAATTGAGCGATAATTATGCCCTATTTCCATTCAAAATAAAAAAAAAGTTTTTCTAAGTCGAAACATGTGTAATAAATTATGAATATCTGTCAGCTAGCATTAAGGCATATTTTTTTTTAATTTACTTAATATATTACGCAATTTGTTATTCCTATCGTAAGACTTTAGAATGCAAGAATTTTACATTTGCTATGCAGAGCAGTGTAAAATGCTATTAATGCCTGAAGTCCGTATCTTGCTACACAAAAGACAATTTGAGAACAGTGTAAATAAAATAACAAAAAATGTCCTTATGGTGCGTATTTCATTTAAAATGAAGTTGAAATTCTTTCCTTGCCCGTAAAAAAATAAGCATAAAATGTACGAATAAGCCAAATGTATCACAGCTTTTAAAATCTTTAAAACTATTCCTTTTAACTGAACGCCACAATTTAAAATAAATTTCTAGGAGCTTTTTTCTACTCAATGCTACTTTCTATAGAAATCTCATCGTTCACTTTCTACTTTTATTCCGCATTGTGGATAGTAACTGAAATAAAGTTCGCATCTTTTGCGACACTGAACTTAGAAGTTTCGTCTTTTAAAATTGCCTAGAAGGAGAAGTCGTCCGTTCCATTTTCCCTTGTCAGAGGAGAGTTCGGTATAAAAAGACAGTTCTGAAAAATTAGTAAACTTTCACTGGTAAACTAATTGTACTTGACAATTTTAAAGAAAATTTGCATTATAATGCTGAAAGAAATTTAACGCATCCAACCACGATAGATAGAAAATAAGTCAAATATTTGCTTGTATTTTAAACTTGAATATAAATTATATTAAATTAAGCAGAGAGATTAACATATTGACAGTCCTAGATCAACAGGAATTATATTTTTATAAATCTAAAATATTATTTTCCGTATAAAGAATTTTAAAAAAACTGAAAGCATGATGGAAAAGTTATTTATCTCTTTAGCTTTGCTAAAATACTTATATTATGTAAAAAAAGTAAGTATGTAAAGAATGACATTAATTATGAGTGATGAACATCAAATTTCTATTAAGGAACTGACTTAGGAAAACTCAAATATTATCAGCATTTATGCAATAGGTATCGTTTTTCCAATTAAATAGCGTAATATAAAGCATCAAGCATATTATAAAATTATGATAAAGAACACATAAAATAACGTCTTCTCTATTACAGCTAATTTCCTGCAGAAAAAAAAATCATATAAGACATTTTGAAGAGAAAGTATACGCTGTACTTCAAGAAGCTAATTTTATAAAAAAAAGGAATTTTGCGTCCTGATAAATAGGTATTATCACTTATTGAAACCTCACAAGTAAGTTTTACTTTCTGTTGACTGGTGTGAAAAATGGAATTTTGTAAAAAGGATATCACGTAGTTCCTTGAAAAATGCAACTATCTAGACATATAAAAAAGTATATAACCTTGTTTCCAGTAAGCTAATACCGTTAACAGAATTGACCAAACGAAAAAAGAAAGGGGAAGTTGGAGAAAAGTTTCATCAAATATCGTATAAATAAAATAAAAGAGAATACGAATTGTTATTGTAACACAAAAACTCTTTATTTTATATACGCTGTTTGGTTTACTGATATCAAAAGCAAAAACAGTTCAGTGATATAAAAAATAAGAATAAACAAAATTGCCACATATTTCCATAACTAGATAAAAAATAAATTTGCTTTTGGAAATAAATTTTCTTCATCTCTTTTTCTCAAATTTAGATGATATTTGTATAACTAAATTAAATGTTTTAATTTTCTGTGGTAAAAGTTTTACACAACTGTATTCACAAGCTGTAATTTAACATATACTTTGTCGGAAATGAATGAAGAAAAGAAAGAAATCTTTGGCTACAGAAGAAAATGTCATTTCATCCTTATCACATAATGATACTCCAAAAGGCTGCAAGAAATGTTATATGTTTAAACCTTTTTACTAAACGAAATCTGATTTTCACCAACAAACTCGATTCTAAAACTAAATGCATTCAATTAGGTAAATGTTTAGAAAAAGTGAAGAACTTTAAAAAAGTTAATAATGCGTTTACTTTAGTGTACGTGTTTAAATTAATTTCTCCATTTTACTTTCATGTATGCAACTAAAATAAAACTGAGTACAGTCTGCAAGATGTGAACGCTAACTAATTGTACAATAATTGAAATAAATATCTCAAATGGGATGCAAAATACTCTTATCAGGCTTTTCGTTAAAATGAAAAGATCCTCATTGTTGATACAAAATTTATCTTTGGGCTTCATAAGGCAGAAGAAATAAACCGAATGAAGTACTAATGCTATTTAAATTGATCATAATTATCCCAAGACAATAAAATAAGTTCGAATAAAGCCCATGTTAAATTAATTTTTTGAAATAAAAATACTCTCACGTTTGGTGAAAAGTTTGCCTTAGATTTCATAACAATTTTCTAGAATTTTCAATTAACACACCCATAAAAGTTTGATAAAGTGTCTATTATACTCTTAAGAAAATCATTTACTTCAATTTATAAAGCTGTGAGAATAAATTCAAAACAGGAAATGTCGATAGTTTATTAGCTTAGTCATAATTAAGGGAAAATTGCAAAATCAAACTGACGAAGGAGTTTGGCTTATCTCTTCTTAAACTGATAAATCGGTCAAATTTTAAAATGAAATTTACTTAATGTATTTTATTACTGACACACATAGAAAAGATTTCAGTGTTAATGAGAAGATTCAATAAACAAGGTCAGTAATCATTTTTTTTACTTTCACATCAAAATGTTTTCTGCACGAAATTCATTTTATACATTCTTACGCAATAAGAAAAAGATTCTAAACTATTATTTGCAAAACAATTGTGTATTTTATTTAAAGGCATGAAAGAACATCGCGTCTCTTGATCAAGCAATTTATTAGAAATCTCTTTCAGAAACTGAGAGTAAATTATAAAACGAAAGATACACAGCCAGAGAAATATCGCTGTTTTTTCTTTTATGTCATTTAAATGATTTCAATACTTAATGACCACTTGTGTGCGGAAGCTGTTCTCAATTTGAATGTTATATGTAACATTGTATGTACTTGAACAATGCTACAAAATAGAAACTACATTACTGCATTTGTTGCAACTAAAGCGCTGTTAAAATACTTCCTCTCTGTAACAAGTTGTTTCGAAAACTGCTGCTGTATTTTTCTCAAGTAAATGACTAACATGGAATTTTATTTGTAGTTTAAAATTATTGAAAAAAACGAAGAAACTTTCAGCTTTTATTGGATAAAGACAAATATTCTAAAAAGTGTTTTTCTCTTAATTACAGTTTTCAATTTTTAAAAGATGAAAGATCTTAATAAAGAAAGACTTATAAGAAAGAAGTAACTTATAAGAAGAGTAAGTATATTATAAGGAGACTTATAATAAATAAGACTGCTTTTCAAGTTGGTATGTAGAACATTTTTTTCTCATGAGCATGTAATATTAGCACGAGCATTCACAATCAAATTCAAATCCAGGGTGTTAGCTGAAATCGAAATTACTAAACTGAGAGAAGTAAATATTCCATAATTAATTTTGTTTTAAACAAAAGAAACGAATTTCGGCAATAAATTATTATCTTACAATAAATATAGAAAGAAATTATTATACTTTTTCTTCATTTTCTGCAGGTATGTGCAATATTTACTCCTTTTAAAATGTTGTTCAGTGCGAAAAATTTGTAAACAGGTGTTTCAAATCAGCAGAAGAGATGAAATACCAATTATATATAACTCCTGCTATTACTACCTTTTAGCAAACCTATCGTAATCAAATCTTAGTTGCGAATTTAGTGTGCTGACTACTTTCTGAAAGTAAACATATTATGTACGCTTTCTAACACTGTAAGAGGCGCGAGAACAGTAGCGTTTCGTCAAACAGGTCTTACCTATAGGTATTTTGTCCGGTACCGCAGCGGTAACAACTAGCAGACAGGTGGTAATCACTATTCTTCCCGGCAACATCTGGCCTGAGGATTGACGGCTGCTGCTGCTGGGAGAAACCGTCGGCATCCTGAGCTTCAGCTACGGAGAACAGAAGGTGTCTCTAATAGACCCTACAACTACTCCGCCCTACGCTCAGCGAATAGCTCCCTATCAACTTTGCGTTCTGAAAACTCGGGTTGCCATGCTTGTGCTGATGGCGCCAAAAAAAGGTGATAAATGCGCCAAAAGAGCATCCCTTCCGCTTCGAATACCTAATATGGATTTCGACATCATGCTAAAGTAAAATGGATTTCAAATTACAATAAAAGTAACCACTATTACTCAAGAATAGTTTCTATTTTGTAGTTAATGGGATTTTATTTCTACGCTCTTTCTTTCAATGCAATATCTTAGAATTTTAAACGCAATTGTACGCAAAGTATCGCGTAATATTATCAGAAAGCAATAGCATTTACGTTAGAGACTTAATCAACTATGAAATGCGTTGCACTTTGCTCCAAAAAATATGTCTCCCCTAATTGCGCAACTTGATGTATATGGTTAACAGATTTTAAATAAATTCCCATTACATCTATACAGTTTTATTTTTAATAAAAAAAAACATTGCGAATAAAAATTATAATGACTAAAATATGCCGTTAAACATATAAGCGAGTTTTTGTTAAAAACGAAAATTATTTTAATTCAAAACTGAATGGTTTTATCCAAATTAAACCTTACTTGTATCATTCAAAGCGATTTGAATACAGTTTATTTTGAAAAGAAAGAAAAATTCATAATCGGCTGCATTTAAATAAACTGAATTCAAAGATTTTAAAGGAATAACCGAATGGTGTTTCCAAAAACATGCATTTTATTACAGTATTCATTTTATTGTTGATATGTATTTATGCATAGTTTATTATTTACATGTCAACATGTATTTCGTTTTAGATGCATTTATACGCTTCAGTTGCCAAAATTTACTATAAAGTATGCTGAAAATAATTTTTAAAGTGAGCAATATATCTTTTAGGATTCGTAACATTAGACTTATTTCTGTTTCGTTTGAAAAATCTCTGTTAGACGAATGTTTCTCTAGTTTTGAAGTAGAATATATCTACATCAACTTTAAGCTATATAAATCACAAAACTAAAAAGGATTGGAAAATGGAACAAGTGTATGGTATTTTTCCCTTAAATAAGAAGAAAAACTGACAATAAGTGAAGAGTTCTTACTTCTAGCAGAAAAATTTTAATTAATATGTAACATAAATAAATAACTGGAAACATGAACACCACCAAATTTCTTCAGAAAAGTCAATGCATGTTACACAATAATATAATGACATAAAGACTCAACTTTTCAAGCCGTTCAGTTTAATACCTTTTAATCTACTGAATTTTATGTTACGACACAATTATATAAAATGTTTCTTTTTATCATGTTATTATTATGTCATTCGATCAGGACATGAAATTTAGCATCATGCTGTAGTATCATGCAGTGGAGAAAGTTAAGTTTAAAATGTTAAGTGCGAACAAATAGGTTCTTTTTAGCATATTTCTATGAAGAGCAGGAATTGAATATTTTTTC